>OY754989.1:17803753-18403753 GCA_963576475.1 Molanna angustata
CCCGGTATATCCCTGTGACCAGCGATAAAATCTTTAGTTTGTTTTTTCATTAATTCATACTATCCCGGTATATCCCTGTGACCAGCGATAAAATCTTTAGTTTGTTTTTTCATTAATTCATACTATCCCGGTATATCCCGGTGACCAGCGATAAAATCTTTAGTTTGTTTTTTCATTCATTCATACTATCCCGGTATATCCCTGTGACCAGCGATAAAATCTTTAGTTTGTTTTTTCATTCATTCATACTATCCCGGTATATCCCTGTGACCAGCGATAAAATCTTTAGTTTGTTTTTTCATTCATTCATACTATCCCGGTATATCCCTGTGACCAGCGATAAAATCTTTAGTTTGTTTTTTCATTCATTCATACTATCCCGGTATATCCTGGTGACCAGCGATAAAATCTTTAGTTTGTTTCTTCATTCAGTTATAATATCCCGTTATATCCTGGTGACCAGCGACAGGTGTGCGCATGTGCACATTCTTGCATAGTCACACGCCAGTCTCGTCCCACCTAAAAAGGCACTACCAACACATTCAGAATGTGTGATGGTGAACCTCATTGTTAAACCATGTGAGATGTTATTGTTGCCTGTTGTATATTCGATTATCCCGAAAACGATGATGATAGAAAAGATTGGAAGTACTATTCTGAGCCGGTGCCTTACAACACATATTCAATCGTATAAAGAAAATTTAGAAGATCAAATGCACATAAACGAATGTCGTTAGAAGGATACAAATGTATAGTAAACTATGTATTATAGAATAAGTAACGAGGAAATAAGAGATTAGCATTCTCAGAAAAAGAATATTGTTAAGGCTGTACAAGCACTAAGATGTGAATAGATGTATTGGAAATATTCATCTTTTAGTCAGCCAATATTGACATTACCTGTCGCCGGTAACCATCCATTGTGGTGATATGCCTATGAGTGAAAGGATGATCGTAAATATATCTTTAATAAAACGAATATATTTCAAAAGAACATCCTCAAAATAGTCAGTCGGCTGAGTTCTCTCATTCTACATATATTCGGCTCAACAATATGATTGCGTAAGAGAAATTTATTGTCAAAATATAAGTAAGTAGGTAGATTTACCTATGTGAATTTGTAAATTGCATAACTTTACATGTAAATGTAAATCCCCCAGAATTCCCGAGGGTTTAGACCCCTCCCTTCAACCACACTGGCGTACCCATTGACCGGGGCCCGGAGAAAAATCGACATTAGGTATTTATGTGCTACAATACGAAATAAACGGAATAATTTTTTTTTCAAATTAACATACATACATGGTCAAACAGATAAAAAATACAAATCTGATAGAGTGTAAACGTTAAGAAACAATTGAAAATCAAATATAGAAACAACAATAGATAAATAAATTTGACACCGTACAAACTGTATAAAATAGTTTACACAGAGAAAAACAAATGTGTCTACAGATTAAAATTAACAACATTGATCAAAAATATAAAAATAAATGAAATACAAATCCGATAATAAACAGTAAGCAACCGGTAAGAAACAATTGAAAATCAAATATAGAAATCGAAAACATCGAAGACACCGAAAAACATAGTATTAGATCTACTGCAAAGTTGGCAGCTATCGATATAGGAAAGATACATAAATAATTTAATTTGAGAACTGTCTAGCTATCCCCGAAAATATCTGCATCGACACACAATTCATTTCCAAAACTATGCAATCTCGGTTTCGGTGAGTTAAATTAGTGGTTGTTGGTATATGTGAGCAAGAGGGCTTTAATTTTGGGGGCCCTTATATCCACAGCGCAGATATCGTACCCCACTGCATATGTATTGGTTGTAAAATCTTTTAGCTTTGTGAACAGCAAGAGTCTAGTTTTCCTCGTAGCATTTATGTTTTGTACTCTCAACTTGCCGCAGACCTAATGAAATAACCTACATATTATATGCCTGACTTAGTATTCCATTAGGACTTTGAACAATAGCAACACTGACAATAATAAAAAAAAAAATATCCCTGTGACCAGCGATAAAATCTTTAGTTTGTTTTTTCATTCATTCATACTATCCCGGTATATCCCGGTGACCAGAGATAAAATCTTTAGTTTGTTTTTTCATTCATTCATACAATCCCGGTATATCCCGGTGACCAGCGATTAAATCTTTAGTTTGTTTTTTCATTAATTCATACTATCCCGGTATATCCCTGTGACCAGCGATAAAATCTTTAGTTTGTTTTTTCATTCATTCATACTATCCCGGTATATCCCTGTGACCAGCGATAAAATCTTTAGTTTGTTTTTTCATTAATTCATACTATCCCGGTATATCCCTGTGACCAGCGATAAAATCTTTAGTTTGTTTTTTCATTAATTCATACTATCCCGGTATATCCCGGTGACCAGCGATAAAATCTTTAGTTTGTTTTTTCATTCATTCATACTATCCCGGTATATCCCTGTGACCAGCGATAAAATCTTTAGTTTGTTTTTTCATTCATTCATACTATCCCGGTATATCCCTGTGACCAGCGATAAAATCTTTAGTTTGTTTTTTCATTCATTCATACTATCCCGGTATATCCCTGTGACCAGCGATAAAATCTTTAGTTTGTTTTTTCATTCATTCATACTATCCCGGTATATCCTGGTGACCAGCGATAAAATCTTTAGTTTGTTTCTTCATTCAGTTATAATATCCCGTTATATCCTGGTGACCAGCGACAGGTGTGCGCATGTGCACATTCTTGCATAGTCACACGCCAGTCTCGTCCCACCTAAAAAGGCACTACCAACACATTCAGAATGTGTGATGGTGAACCTCATTGTTAAACCATGTGAGATGTTATTGTTGCCTGTTGTATATTCGATTATCCCGAAAACGATGATGATAGAAAAGATTGGAAGTACTATTCTGAGCCGGTGCCTTACAACACATATTCAATCGTATAAAGAAAATTTAGAAGATCAAATGCACATAAACGAATGTCGTTAGAAGGATACAAATGTATAGTAAACTATGTATTATAGAATAAGTAACGAGGAAATAAGAGATTAGCATTCTCAGAAAAAGAATATTGTTAAGGCTGTACAAGCACTAAGATGTGAATAGATGTATTGGAAATATTCATCTTTTAGTCAGCCAATATTGACATTACCTGTCGCCGGTAACCATCCATTGTGGTGATATGCCTATGAGTGAAAGGATGATCGTAAATATATCTTTAATAAAACGAATATATTTCAAAAGAACATCCTCAAAATAGTCAGTCGGCTGAGTTCTCTCATTCTACATATATTCGGCTCAACAATATGATTGCGTAAGAGAAATTTATTGTCAAAATATAAGTAAGTAGGTAGATTTACCTATGTGAATTTGTAAATTGCATAACTTTACATGTAAATGTAAATCCCCCAGAATTCCCGAGGGTTTAGACCCCTCCCTTCAACCACACTGGCGTACCCATTGACCGGGGCCCGGAGAAAAATCGACATTAGGTATTTATGTGCTACAATACGAAATAAACGGAATAATTTTTTTTTCAAATTAACATACATACATGGTCAAACAGATAAAAAATACAAATCTGATAGAGTGTAAACGTTAAGAAACAATTGAAAATCAAATATAGAAACAACAATAGATAAATAAATTTGACACCGTACAAACTGTATAAAATAGTTTACACAGAGAAAAACAAATGTGTCTACAGATTAAAATTAACAACATTGATCAAAAATATAAAAATAAATGAAATACAAATCCGATAATAAACAGTAAGCAACCGGTAAGAAACAATTGAAAATCAAATATAGAAATCGAAAACATCGAAGACACCGAAAAACATAGTATTAGATCTACTGCAAAGTTGGCAGCTATCGATATAGGAAAGATACATAAATAATTTAATTTGAGAACTGTCTAGCTATCCCCGAAAATATCTGCATCGACACACAATTCATTTCCAAAACTATGCAATCTCGGTTTCGGTGAGTTAAATTAGTGGTTGTTGGTATATGTGAGCAAGAGGGCTTTAATTTTGGGGGCCCTTATATCCACAGCGCAGATATCGTACCCCACTGCATATGTATTGGTTGTAAAATCTTTTAGCTTTGTGAACAGCAAGAGTCTAGTTTTCCTCGTAGCATTTATGTTTTGTACTCTCAACTTGCCGCAGACCTAATGAAATAACCTACATATTATATGCCTGACTTAGTATTCCATTAGGACTTTGAACAATAGCAACACTGACCCTAATAATACGCCAACTATTTGGGAATATCTAACTATTTTGACATACTTTGAGGCGAATCAACGTACTGAGCCATAATATAGGCTGATCAAAATGGAAAATCAAAAGAACTTCCTTTTCTTGACAAGAGAATTTTGAAAGCATTGAGAGATGAAATCATAGAAAAAGAATGCCGTTGTTAACTTCTATGATCTTGGGCATACTGGATGCACACAAATATATCTTCTAATGAATGAATGAAACCAAGTTACCAAGCAATGTGTAAACAGATTATCTTTGAACTATGAAAAATACATTTTAGTATCGATGGTTTCCTTAAAGTGTAGGCATTATTCTAAGGCTCCTTAATGTATAGGTACATTGCAAATAGAAAAAAAACTGGCGATACTTGCTTTTTATGAACATTGGAAGGTCAAAACAAGAGAAGACTTGCCACGGATAACAAGTGTAAATTTGGACTACAGAAACACTAAAATCCTCGTCTACAAAAATCTTTTACGACCTGTACTAACATACGGCTCTGAGTGTTTGGACAGAAAACTTTAAGATAAAATTTCGGTCCCCTCTGCGATCAAGGCACGTTGACAATGGGTACAATCACGAACTACAGAGCCTATTCAAGAAACCAAATATCGCCCAAACGATAAAAATATGGAGGCTCCGCTGGACGGGACACGTCCATCATATAGACGATGACCATACACTGAAAAGAATCCTCACAACACGTCAGGAGGGAAGAAGAGGCGTGGAAGCCGGTTTGCGGAATTGTAGAAAAAAGGCCATGGATAGGGTGCAATGGAGACGATTCCTTGAGGCACGTCCTGGGCTGTAGAGCCACTAATGATGATGATGAATGTTCAAGACTTCTTTAATACGGGTAAAAAATATATTTATTTTTAATGTTGAAATCATATCTCTTTGATATTCTACAGAGAAAAAACTAGCAAGAATTTACCGCTCAAACTTAACATTATGAAAATTCCAGACATGAATTAATTTTTAGATAATCGTTGCAGTTTGAAACTTGACTCCAAAGTTGATGAGCAAAGGGGAAAGAAATCAAATGAACATTTAAAAGTTGAACTTGTTAGACGTTGGACAGTGTCTAACAAGTATAATTCTCTTGCAAAGTGGACAGATGCTGGTGTAAATTAAAAGCGAATTAGCCGCTCTATTTCTGTACATCTTTTCAATATATAAAACTTCAACCAAAGTTTGCAGACGACAAATAGCCAGAGCAAGTGAAGTTTATCTCGGTGATGTCTACGGTGTACACTGTATTGAGCTAATTAGTTGTTTTAATGGATCAGATGTTAGTTGTTAGACGTCTCCAATCTCATTCACAAAAATTCGAATTTGGATGGGTTATATTCGTTTCGAGTCTTGAGTTTTAAGAGGACATATAACGCTAAAATCTATAGTGACTGAAAAGATGATCAAGACTTTTTAGCCACTAGATTGCAATTTAGTGACTGAAAACCACCTAATGCTCTATGCATTTACGTGTTAGTAAGTGTAACTATCGCGTGCGTTAAAAAGGGTTTATACGTGATTATGAAACCCAAAATTTATTGATTATTTTTACATTTTAAGCTTAAAACCGCACTAAAGACTTATTTTATTTAAAGAGTGATTTTGAAAAAAATGCTGTATAAAAGAATAACTAATTTAACTTTTTGACTTAGTCTTAGACTTTCTTCTGTCATCCGTTAATTTCTTCGGTATGAATTCTTCTTCTTCATCTATTTGTCGGCGAGTCAGTTTCTCTCCTGCGACGTGAACTGCCAGCTATTCTTCCGTCTCTTGAGAGGATATCCTGGAGGTTTGACTTCTTTCGAATTGCTCAATTTCTGAAAAACTAAGCATTTTTACTCCTCACTACGAGTTATGAATTCGTAATTTGTAAGTTAATTTTATTTGTTGCTCATTATCAACTAGATCATACTGAGATTGTATTTTGAAATTTTCTTAACAATGTACCTATCTGAATGTGTGCGTGTGTGTGTGTGTGTGCTATGTACTATGTAGGGCGTGTTTATCTCCTTTTCGATTATAGACTAAAGTAATCATTCGATTCTTTTCAAATTTGTATATCAAATACTCAGATTCGAAAATGAACGTTGCTAGTGAACGGTTGTGCAGTTGTGCTTCGTACGAATATTTGATCTACCTACGTTAACTACACAGCGAACAGATAAGATTTTATTGCTGTTATTTTTGTTTATCTATTTCAAGTTTATTCTTTCATATTTTATTTTGATTTTATTATTATTTTGACCGCAATATGATGAATTGCTATTGATTTTTAGGTTATTTCTGTTTTGCATTTGATTTGTTTGACAGCTATTTGACAGCTGCAGTTTTTGTTTTGTTTTTTTAATTTTTTCAATTACATAGTACCTACATAGGTACCTTTATTATTTTATTTAAGTGCTGAATCGTGAAAATGGAGGTGGACGAGACTAAGCCTCCTGATCCGAGGGCCTTGAAACGTAAGGCTGATGATGCTTTACCTGTGCAGGGTTCCTCGGATCCGATAATAGGTCGTTCCTCTCCTCAGCCTTCCCCGCCCAAAAAAGATTATATTAAGAAATTTTACCCTGCTTTCTCTACAGGGCCTTTTATAGTGTACGTCCAAAATATAGAAAATAAAAATATTAATACTATGTCTTTTGGAAGGAAATTATTTAATAACAAAATCAAAGATATTGCTATCGGTGGAGTTAAGGGAGAAGGGAGGAACAAAATTGTACTAACATTTACCTCTGCATAACTTCATTACAAGCGATTTTGTTGCTAAAAATGATATAAAAGCGTACATACCTACTTTTAAAATAACTAAAATGGGTTTAGTGAGGTCCGTAGATTTAGACTTAAGTGAAGAAGAAATTATAGAATTTACAAGTGTACCAGATTCTTGTGGTAAAATAATAAAAGCCAGGAGACTGAACAGGAGGGATACGTCATCAGGTTCCACGAAGTGGGTTCCATCCCAAACGGTGGTACTTACATTCGAGGGACAGTCCCTTCCCAGGAACGTATTCCTGTTCCACAACTCGCTACCCGTTGAACTGTATACCTACCCCACTTCTCAATGCTATATTTGCTGTAAGTTTGGCCATATTATGAAAGATTGCAAATCTAAGAACAACCCGAGATTTCTAAAATGTGCCGACCACCACCTAGCATCGGAATGCCCTGTCCCAGCAGGCTCAGAAAAATGTGTTAATTGCAATGGTCAGCACCCGGCAAATAGTTTTACATGTTCCTTTGTGACTAGAGAAAGAGAAGTCAAGTACATAATGGCCAAAGACAGTGTTTCATACAAAGAAGCAAGTAGTAAAATCCCCGCTCCTCGGAAGAGTTATACTGAGGCAATTAAAACTGTAAATACTATACCATCTCTTCACCGCTCAAACAGTATATCTAAGTCTTCTCGAAATCCACAAAACACCCAAATATTCGATCAAAAGGCCATGATGCCTGTTTACTTTATAATAATGGCCAATTAAATGACCCTCAAAACGGGTGCGCATTAAATAACCCGCACAAAACGATTATAAATAATAAATCAGTTGATGTGAGTTATGGTGAAACCTTACAAGTCATTGCAAAAATATTAATATCGTTGATATCTGATACTCCTAACCTACCGTCCCACGTTGCCTCTGCCATGCCATTTTTACTTGACTTACTGAGCCAAAAAAAAGTAGATAATCATAATGGCTTTGAATAATTGTAATACTCTCTCCATTTTACAATTTAACTGTCGAAGCGCAATTGCTAATAGATGCGATATAATTCATTTATTACAAAAATATGAAATAAAAATTTGTGCATTAAATGAAACCTGGCTGCAAAGTGGCCAGTATTATAACATTCCGGGCTATGATTGTGTTCGGGATGATCGTTTATATTCTAGAGGTGGAGGCACTGCCTTTTTAATACATAGATCGCTTTCTTGGAAACGAATCTCCTTACCACCAAATCAAGAAGTTCAAGTAGTTGCTATCTCGGTTTCAAATATTACATATATCTCTACATACATTCCTCCCCATAAATCTTTCGATGAACATTATTGGAACTCAATAATGGATCTCGTTCCTCCACCTTATGTAATTCTTGGAGATTTCAATAGCCATTCAGTGAGTTGGGGATCCGCATGGACAGATAGTTCAGGAAGATGTATACTATCATTTGTAGACTTGCATAATTTATGCATACTGAACGATGGTTCTCCAACCAGATTTTCCCCTCCTTCTCAAAACCCTAGCGCAGTGGATTTATCAATAGTATCTTCTTCATTAGCCTGCCAGTCCTTATGGCAGGTAATGAGAGATCCATTGTCTAGTGATCACTATCCCATTATATTGAATTTGCACATTAGATTTTCCCTCACATCGAGATCTCCTAGGCAAGGAAAAAATTTCAACAAGGCCAATTGGCAAGAATATAATAATTCCATCCAAGTTAAACTTGATAGTGAATGTGGCAGTATATTTCTTTCTCCAGATGTAGAGGAATGCTACAAAACTCTGAAGGGTATCATACACGACTCAATTGACTGTTCTGTACCCAAATATTCTGAACACCAAAATAAAACCCGTCCTTCTCCACCTTGGTGGGACAGAGAATGTACTGAAATGGTTAAAAAGCGTAAATTTGCAGTAACATCTTTTCAAAATAATATGACCATGGAAAATTTTCTGTATGCCAAACAAATCCAAGCGCAAACAAAAAAAATGTTACGCCAAAAAAAAAGAAGAGGATGGTATAATTTCTGCAGTTCTTTGTCGCCTAGAACCCCCACTTCAGTGGTTTGGAACTCTATAAGACGTTTCAGAGGCTCAGTCGTCTCCCCAAAAAACTCAACAAGAATTGATTCATGTCTTGAAGAGTTTTGCGACAAATTGGCACCTCCTTTTGTTCCCAATTATAGTGAACTGAAGATGCAGACTATTATTCCTCAACCTCGGCTGTCAATGCTAGACTCTCCTTTCTCGCTGAGTGAGTTGATCATCCCTTTGAAAGCTGTCAGGAATACATCTCCAGGGTTAGACGACATCCCTTACCCTGCTTTAAAATTCCTTCCAGATGACTTCAAAACTCATCTCCTTTCATTTTTTAACTTATGTCTATCTACAGGTTACATACCTGAGGAATGGCATTCCCAAAAAATAATCCCCATCTTGAAACCTGGAAAGGATCCTACTTACAGTAATTCATATCGGCCAATTGCCCTATCTTCTTGCGTTTTAAAGATACTTGAACACATGATTAAGAATAGGTTGGATTGGTACATGGAACATAACAAACTCATACCTGCTCATCAGTTTGGATTTCGAAAAACTAAGTCGTGTTTGGATAATTTAAGCATACTTGTTACAGATATTCGTATTGCATTTAATAAAAAAGGAGCGGTTATTGCCAGTTTTTTGGATATCGTTTCTGCATTCGACAACGTCTTATTAGAGAGATTGAGTGAGATTCTATTGGGCTTGGGAGTACCGCGTCTTTTGACGAACTTGATCCATAATATTCTCTCTGAGCGCAGTATAGTTATTGAGACTAACGATTCCCGATTCGTTAGAAAAATATATAAAGGATTGCCTCAGGGATCTGTCTTGAGCCCCATACTTTTTAATCTTTATTGTGCACAAATACATTCCGTTGTTACGAAAGATTGTAAAATCCTACAATATGCGGACGATATCGTAATATACTCGTTTAGTAGAGATATAGAGACTGCAAAAGAAAACCTGATAACGAATCTTCAGAACTTAAATGGCAAGCTTAATTCACTGAATCTGCATCTGGCCCCTTCCAAGTGTCAGACTGTTATATTTACAAAAAAACGTAAGCTCCCAAATATCGTTGTAACTATTGACAACATGACAGTCTCCTGTGTTAAATCGGTCAGATTCCTGGGTATGATCCTTGACTCAAAGCTTTCATGGAAACGACACATTGATACTGTGGTTTCCTCATGTGAGAAAAATTTTAATATTTTACGTGCTGTGAGTAGAGTATGGTGGGGAAGTCACCCGACCACAATGAAACTCATGTACAATGCTTTAATCCGCAGCCATCTGGATTATGGAAGTTTCATTCTCGACCCTCTCCCCAAATATCTCCAAAAGAGACTCAATGTAGTCCAATCAAAATCCCTTAGACTGGTGCTCGGAGCTATGGGATCATCACCTGTAAATGTCCTTCAAGTGGAGAGTGTAGACCCTCCTTTGATTCTCCGAAGACAATTTCTATCAGACAGTTTCCTTCTTAGAAGATTTTCAACCCCAAACAAATTGCTAACAGACCCATTAAAAATCCTTGTGTCTCTGCTGAAGGAACATATAAGGAGGGGCAAACAAATTCCATGTCTTTGCAAGAGTTATATATATTTCTCTCAATCTCACTACCTTCCCCCAGAATCTACTGTTCCTCCTTACTACAATATCCCTTACGAGGCAATTATCCACATACCAGAGATACATAAAGACATTGGTATTCTCAAATCTTCTTTAAACCCTTCTGAGAATCGTTCAATTTTCCAGGATTTTATTTCATCCTATCCCTCCCATATTCACATATTTACTGATGGTTCTAAAATGTCAAATGATTCTGCTCTGGGAGTCGGGGTATTCATTCCTAGTCTCAAAATTGAGAGCAAATATAAACTTTCATTCCAAACTTCTATATTCTCTGCGGAATGTGTGGCAATCAAAATAGCACTTGACTCCATACACAGTCTAAATCTTCAAAGGGCAATCATTTTTACCGATTCACTCAGCTGTGTCTCTGCAATCGCTTCTAATTTAAATACAAGACCTAATGACATAAATCTCTGTGAAATACGTAAAAATTTCTACAATCTGAGTTCCGTTGGTAAGGATATAAAGATTGCTTGGATTCCCTCACACCGAGGAATCGAAGGCAACGAAATTGCGGACAGGTTGGCCAAATCCGCCATTGAGTCGGGCGAAAATTTAAATAATTTCTTTCCTACATTCGACGACGTGATCCTATCGCTCAAGTCTCGAACTTGGAACGAGTGGGAGAAGGAATGGAACTCTCCGACTTCGAACAAAGGCAGATTTTATAAAGATATTCAACCTACGATTCCAAGAAAGCCTTGGTATACAGCTTATCAGTTGAACAAATGTGTCGTCTCAACTATATGTAGAATGCGGATCGGACATTGCTCAATAGCCCCTCATCTATTCAGAATAGGAGTTGTTAACAGCCCATACTGCGAGTGCGGTCAGGATCTCGAGACACTGAACCATGTGTTCTTTGCCTGCCCGTTGGTCTCGGATAGAGGTATGTACGGAAAAGTGGTGAAAATAGAAAGACCCTTTAATATGGAGCATCTGTTGGCGATTGGCTCACGACATGTAATATTAGAAATCGCTAAATTCATCTCCACCACCGGTATAAAGATATAGCTGATTGTAGGAATTTAAGCCTTTCACTCGACCATGTTTTATTGTAAATTCTTTAATTGCTTGTACATATGCTTCCCTTTTGCAATCATTTAATGTAAACCCCTATTTCTCTGAGATCCAATGGAATTCTGTTTTTACTCTTCTTTTCAACAGTAAATATATTATGATCTAAATTGTACAGCACAAATCCGCCTCTATTGGTGGCTGTGCCTTATTAAAAAAAAAAAAAATATCAAATACTCGCTTAGATCAAATTTATATATGATCAGTGCTTCTCCATTTTTTTTAACTGTCAAATATTTCAAAGTATCCCCAAGCTCAAGAAACTTGAAATTTGATATTTTTATTTTCAAAATGCTAAAAAGCACATCCCTTTCATAAAATGGCATTAGAGAGTTATCAACTTTTCATAATAAAATATTTATATCGAAAATTATTTAACGAAATTCATTTCATGAAAATGCTGAAAAGAGTATTATCACAGGAAGTGTCCCAGGCAAAGGAAGTAAAGGCAGATCTCCTGCGCGATGCTTTGACCAAATTAAGGAGATGACCGGGAACGAACTTTATTCGGCGGTGCGAGCTGTGGAGGGCAAAGAGGACTGAACGCGACTCGTTCTGTCCATTGGCGGCCCCATAGATCACGACCCTCAGCATTGAGGAAACGAAGAAGAAAAGAGGTGTGACTTGGTAGTGAGGAGTATATCGTAGGCCAAAACCCAATCGTTTTGCTGTATCATATAAAGGTATATGATAGAAGGCAATGGATGAGTCCAAACTAACTTTACTTTCACTTCCGGACTTTAGTAGCGCCTTTAACTCTGTCGACTTTGACATACTACTAGCCCGCATGAAATTTCTTAATATCTCCTCATCCGCTGTCGACTGGTTCGTATACAACGTTGGAGAATATCTTCCGAACAAATGTCTGACTGGATTAATTTGGAAACCGGAGTTTCTCAAGGCGGAATTCTCTCTCCTCTACTCTTCTCAATATTCATCAATCCAATTGTGAGAGGTCTTCGGTGCTCCTATCATATCTATGCTGATGATCTTCAACTTTACACAGATTTTTTAACAAATTACATACATAAATAATGCCATACAAACTGTGAATTCTGATCTCGACTACATAAGCAAATGGGCCACTGAAAATGGTATTCTTCTTAACCCTATCAAATCTCACGCTATTATCATAGAGAGTACAAAACTTATGGCTAAACTTACTTCAAACACTATTCCCCTTCCTGTACTCAATGGCACAGCAATACCCATATCCAAAACAGTGAAAAATCTAGGAGTTCTCTTCAATCAACATCTTTCCTGGACTGAACAAGTCAGTGAAGTCAGCAGAAAACTTTTCTATAGTATTCACTCTGTCAAAAAACTTCAAAAATTTCTTCCAACCAACATCAAACAACACCAAAATAAAGCTCGCACAAACTCTCCTTCTCCCCATTCTCGATTATGCAGATATTTGTTATTTGGATCTTACTCAGGAACTTCTAAACAAATTAGATCGATTACAAAACGTCTGCATACGTTTCATATATAATCTTCGCAAATACGATCACATATCATTTTTTCGCAAGGAACTCAAATGGCTTCCTATCCGTCTGCGCCGTGATCAACACACTCTTTGTCTTCTGTTTAACATCTTGAACAACCCTAATGCTCCATCATATCTGACCAAAAGATTTCAACCTCTGGTCTCTCATGGACTCCCGCTTCGATCTAGAGAAGAGAGATCCCTCGCCATCCCATCACATGCCACGGCTTTCTATTCATCATCATTTACTGTCCATGCTGCCCGGTTATGGAACAACTTGGCCCTTGACATTAGAACTGCACCAACGTTAGGAACCTTCAAAACCAGATTAAAACGCGCGCTCATACTTTCCATTTCTTAACATACATACTTCCCATTTATTTCCCTATTCTTGTAGTTAGTCATATCTCCTCTCCTTTTTTTGTTCCCTTCCCTCCCATAGTGTTGTAACAGGTTTTATCTATGATTTGTTTTATTTTCATTGATGTACATATTTTTATTCTTCTTACTTTCTTGTGTTTAAATGTAATATGTTTATGGTTTTATATATAT
Source organism: Molanna angustata (assembly GCA_963576475.1). NCBI lineage: Eukaryota > Metazoa > Arthropoda > Insecta > Trichoptera > Molannidae > Molanna > Molanna angustata. The sequence continues at coordinate 17,817,552 of OY754989.1, forward strand.
TTTCTTTTTTGTACATGTACCATTTTGTCTCATAACTGTCACAGATGGTTGTCTGGAAGAAATTGCCACTAGGCAATAAGTCCGCCATTTGTACTAGCTATTTAGTAATGTACAATAAAGTGTTTAAATAAATAAAAATAAATAAATATTTTATCGGCAGAAGCGTACCTAGAACCTTCGTACTCGGCAAACCCTGAAAAAAATTGGGAAATGGCGAAAATTTAACGTTTTTTTTAACATCGTTGTTCATTTGAGTGGCCATTAAAATATTTTAAAATCACAATATGTCAAAATAATATTTACATTTGTGGCCATGTCAAGCATTGTATCTACATAGAGTTCAATTTATAATCTTGTAGTGTGGTTTCAATAAACCCGACAAAAATATTAGGTCCTGAATTTCATAACTTAATATTTATAGGCAAGCCAAGATTTTCGGCTTCTATTAGCAATTCCGCTAATAATCGGGCTTTATTAATATAATTCAGGGATTGTAACCCATAGAGAAAAAAATATTCTGATACCGGAATAATCAGAAAATTCAATTCGTGGATTATAATTGTGTTAATTTGTTAGTTTTTATTATTTTTTTTTTCAAATGTCAATTTGTACACATGTATGATAAAATTAATTGAGTAATTTACAGATAATTTGCTGAAATTACAATTATCATCAAGATATGGCTTTAAATTATTTTATAATAGGTATATTTTATAACAAGTTTTAGTTAAATACAAGTTTAATATTTTTTCTGTCAGATATAACGCAAAAAAAAAAAAAAAATTCTGCCACCTCGATACAGGCTCAGCCTAGTGAGGTGGTGTATACCAAAAATACTATAAAAAAATGTTTCATATAACTTATTTAAATTGTGCTTTTTTTTAATATTTTTATTGTTATATTTTGTTTGGTTTCAATAATAATAAAAAAAAAAATCACTGGTTTAATTGCTGGTGCCTACCAATTTTGGATAAATAAAAACTTTAATTCATTCTTATTTCGATAGTTATACGTTCTTTAAAAATTATATAGTAACTGCGCATGTAATTATTCATTTTTGAAAAATTTCCGCCCATTTCATGTCGTTCACTAACTTTTTCCGATCTCTCCTTTGCTTCGTATTCTTATCATAGCGCTTTAAAGGATTTTTTTTCCGCTTCATTTTGTAAATTAATACGCGATAATAATATTCTTTAAAAGTCGCTTCCAGTCTAAAGCTTAACGACACAACAACTAAAAAAATAGATGGATCGTTTCCAACACTAAACTCTCTCCCATTTAAGACATTTGCTTAAGATAGCGTTATCATATATGTTATGTTGTATTGCTTCTCAGGAATCAAATAGTACGGGAGTCAGTTCTACATTTGAACAAGTCATTTCATCTTATTCTTCTTCTTCAGCCTTATGTCCTCTACTGCTGAATATAGGCCTCTTCCATTTCTTTCTGTCGGTTGCTGCTTGCAGCCAATTTTTACCCCCACAGCGACTATGTCGTCGGACCATCTTTTTTGAGGTCTTCCGACGCCTCTCTTGTTTTCCCAAGGTCTCCATCTAAATAGTCCATCTTGTAGGATCTTTGCAATATAGTCCGCCCATTGCCACTTGATACGCGATCCATGACATCCTCTACTCTGGTTCTCTTCCTAATTTCCACATTTCTTATTCTATCTCTTAGGATTATACCAAGCATGGATCTATCCGTGGATCGCTGTGTGCATTTGAGCTTTTTTACATTTCTTTTTGTAAGGTCCATGGTCTCCAATGCATATGTATTGGCTGGCAGAATACACGATTCATATGTTTTTCTTTTCAGATAGATCGGAATCTCTTTATTTTCTAGGATGGGTCTAAGTTTGCCAAAAGCTGCCCAACTCATTCCCATTCTTCTTGGCAGTCTGCCTTCTTTGCCCAGTTTTATCTTGTGTCTAAGATATATAGGTAGGTATATTTATTCATTTTTATTCATTTATACTCATACAAAAATTGATGACATTACAATAATTATTGAATCTGCAATGCGTAATCTGCAATAAGTATTGTAGCAATATAGCTTCAGAGACTTCACGTTGCTCGGATTGGTTGGAAGAAATTGCCTTATGGCAATAAACCCGCCTTTGTACACTTGTACATAAATTATATAAATAAATAAATAAATTCTTGTACTATAGGTGAACGAAATCAGTCATGGCAGGATTCGAACTGGCGACCACTGGATTAGTATCCCGGCGCGCTAACCGCTCTGCCACCATCCATCGTTACTGTGTAGATATAACATATAAACATAAACCATGTATGTATCTATGTACATTCACAAAGATGTTTGTGTTCACTGTAATTTGTACCAAAAATTATCTAAGTACACTCTTTTATTAAAAAAAACTATTAACATTCAACAAATCGTTCGCATGCACTGTTTTATGTACAAAAAAATATTGTGTTCACTGTAAATTGTACCGAATAATATCTACGTACAATTTTATTAACAGAACAAAAAATTCAACAAATCGTTCGCATGCACTTTTTTATGTACAAAAAAAAATATTGTGTTCACTGTAAATTGTACCGAATAATATCTACGTACAATTTTATTTACAGAACAAAAAAACTATTAACATTCAACAAAACGTTCGCATGCACTGTTTTATGTACAAAAAAAATCCATTTGTATTCACTGTAATTTGTACCAAAAACTATCTCGGTACATACAGTTTTATATACAAAAAAATAATTATTTACAAAAAAATCTATTTATGTTCAATTTTACTAATAAATTAATCAAAAAATGTTATGCTAGAGATATATTACATTTTGCAAAAAAAAAGAAAAAAAAAATTCTACATTATATCTTAATTTCACGGATCCTTAAACATTCATTTATATACAAATACATAAAAAAATCTCACAATTACGCAGTTATAAATTTAAATCACAAAAATGTGATATCGAAACTCAACAATAAGATTCTACTGGAGAGCGAAAACTTGACAAAATATTAAATTTACGCCTATTAAGAAAGTTACAGGCGATTGAAAAAAAAGCGTTTGAAACTTTTCTTTTCAAAATTCTGATCACAAAACGAAATATAAAAACTTTGGATATTTAAGATACTCTTTCGTAGATTTCGAATAAACAGTTTTTTTTTGTTTTACAACACAAAATAAGCCATAAACCTAAAAAAAAACAACAAAAAAATAATGGATTGAATCAATATAATATAATTTTGATATCAATAAAACAATTACTCTCATTTTCATACTCACCCGTGCTCCCTTTATAGGTCTGTAGTATTTTTTGACAAAAGTGCAAAGAAACCTGTCAATAATATTTTTGGAATTTAGTAAGGCTCCTTGAAAATAACATTTAATTCTATCTTTATTAGACAGATACTAAGACCCGAATGCACAGTCCTAGATAACTATATAAATAGGTACTTACTCCTAACATCAATGGAGTATTTAGTATTCTTAAGTTAGCAATTACGTTGCTGAGACATCACTAACTAAATACTAAATACGACGCCAAACTTAAAGTCGATACCGTTGCATTTCAAATTATTGTGTATGAAAAAAGAAATAGATAGTTTTCTATAGTAGGCTTAGACTGACGTTTAAAATGTTTTTTTTGTCATAACAACACTCACACTGACAGCTCGATATCATGATTTTTCTGAAATTCCAACGAATTTCTGTCATCTCGTATAGATTGCTGAATACTCTGTTTGGTATTTGATTTGAAAAAAAATACCAAATACCTACATATTTGACGCAGTCGCTCAAATCATTATTCATCGAAAATATCTCGTATTAAACCACTTGTAATGTTCATCGCGATCAACCTTACTTTTTGTCAGTTGGCAAATATTAGTTTAGGCCGACGCGCATGCGCTAAGTATATATTTAGATATGTCTCTGCAATGCAATTCTCATACAAAAACTTCGAAGTATTCTCCAGGTAGGAAGTCACGTGATCTCCTGACTTTTAAGTGAGCGACTGTGCATATAGATCTGACTCTGAATTCGGACCTAACTCATTTGCATAAGGACACTTCCTAGTTCCAAATAGACTATACACCTACTGATTCATGGCACTAGAAACTGACAACAGCTATAAGACCACCACAAAAAGAGCGATCCTCAGTATTAAGCCCTTCGATTTGCCCAAGATCGGTCCTACATGGTGGCGGGTAACTGAGTGAAGCCGCCGCGCTGTGACATAGTCATGAGCTAACTAAGTACTTCGACAAATGGATGAAGCAAAGCTGAATGTATTTTTTTTTTCGCTACTACCATCACCACCCGTTCTGCATATGGGGACTTGTAATATATTAATTTATTGGTTAAAAATAAAAACCTGTCATCTGTGGAAGTTGTCATTAATATGACATTTATATTAGTATGGTTCAGAACCATGATGTGGTGTTTATTTTTAATAATAAACTTGCTGTCAAAGATGTAGGTAAGTGAGTATTAAGACAGATGTCGCCTATCTGATGTATATGTGCCTTTTTAGCAATTTGAAATTAAATCTCTTGCAAATAGTTGATAAATTGTCATTACAACAAGATTTTTATATATAGTTTCTGTAGGGGTTATTAGAGGTAATTTTAGTATTACTTTTATTATGGATTTTTGTACCATCACTAATTGGTGTATGGCTGTTTTGTCATCCTATCAGTCCATACATATTCCAGGGTCGATTGGAATATTTAAGGTTTCCAATAAAATGTATATATGTAGTGTTGAGGAATTTATTATTATTATTATTCTTATTTCTATTTCAAATAAACATCAAGATTTCTCCAAAGTGAATTCCTTTGAAATGCGAGTATTGCCAAAAGCGAAAAGTTTTATCGGAGAAAACAAACAAAAAACTTTCTCTCTCTTGAAACGGGTCCCTACAAAATTGAATGACATTTGCATCAATCCGGATTTTTTCAAGTGTGCGTGTGTCTATTTTCTTAATGTGAGTTCAGTACACACGCGTATGAGTGTATTTTGGAAATTCTTTGACAGTTTCCTAACTTGTGTGTGATTTATTGATTTTCTTTTGAGAATATTTTGTAACTTTTCAAAAATAATCCACTAGCTACAATATTGGGTTTTCATTCGAGATTATCTCTGTAATTAATACATACATATGTACCTATATATTTTTTAAAATTATTTTTAAAAAAATGATCATTGTTACAAGTACATAATACATTCTCATACAAACATACTTATTATATGAAATGAAATGAAAATAAAATGAAATGAAATTATTTATTTCCATTATTTACACACACACATATATGTATATAACAATAACAAAAAATAACTATATATTAGTAATACTTATTATAAACATAGTACAATTGTTCCTATTTGGAAATTTACTGCCTCACTAGACTTGTCTGTTCTGAGGCAGTACTGTTTCAATTTGGTTCTAAGGTTACATGTTTTTGAATACAAAATAATTACAGAGATAATTAAACATCAACAGAAAAGAAATATAATCAGAAAACATACCGTAAACATACGTTATTTTAGCGTATATAATTGTGTGGAAACAATGAAAGACACCAAGCTGTAGTAGAGATTTTCTGATTATGAAGGCACAGAGTAGTGAATTATGAGAGAACCGAACGCCACTTATTTCTATCTTGCCACACATTCATCGCCTCGTCGGCATTCATACATCGTCTTATGTATACATGTTCGTCTGTTGTTCACACTTCTAACATTTCCATCTTTCAAAATACCGTTCACATCAAATTTCGTTCATTTCAAACCCCTCCCTTGAGCGGCCCCGACCTCTTATTCCATTCATATCCGCAATATATATTAATTTTCTTCGTCAGGCGTTCCTCATTCATTCTCCCCATGCGGTCAATGATTACATGCATACATATTCCTCGAAATTGTTGAAATAAAAATGATTTTACTCTCCAAGCAGAAAAACTAGATATCCTAGCTTATTTATTTATTTATTTGGATAAATACAAGTTACGGAAATTTCCGGAAATGTTGGTACTTACACTTTTTATATTAGTACGACAAGCTCTCTCAGTACGTTTAGGACAGCTGTCTCCTCCTATCTCTCATACATACATAGTAGTAGTAACATCGATTAAATTTTGGTTCAATCGTAGTTTGATATTTGAACCATTTTCAATATTTGACAGCTGTATCCTTCTAATCCTTCCTAGTACTTTGATTTAATCAGCTGTCCTATTTTAGTGTTTTTTTTATGTATTAGTAAATTTAATATACAATATTAATTATAATATTAAAAATCGATCAAATTTGATATTTGATAGTTGTCTCCTTATATCCTTCCAAGTATGTACTTTGATTTAATCAGCTGTCTTATTTTAGTGTTTTTCTTATGTACTAGTAAATATTATAAACAATATTAACTAGTTGCATGTAACACATGAGATCCAACTGTCGATAGCGATAGTATGTATAGTTGAAGAATAAAAATCAAACTATAAACCCATAAATCCAAATTATTGAAAATTTTAACACATGTTGGTATGTATGTCAAAATAGGACAGTATGCAGGTCAGTCCTCTTTTCCTTCCCGGAATATGAAAACAGCATGATGGTTCTGTATGTATGTTTGGATATTATAATCCTATCAAACTATTAAGTCTTCTTACATATTGTGTATAGGCGACTGCCATATAAATTGTATGAAGCGATGTCGTCACTAAATTCAATTTTTATAAAAATTGTTACAAAAAATTTGAGATGTATAAATACAATGTTAATATTTTTTATAGAAAATTAAATTATCTAGTTGTGTTTCGGCTTTTTTCGATATTTTTAAAAAGTTTGGAAATATAGGCAGTTAAACTCATAAATTTATCATAAAAAAAATATTTTTCTTAATAAAAAATGTTTGAGAAACCCTGGAATTTTTTTGAATAAACTAATTTGAGATTTTGTATTTGTCTATATTTATACCAATTTTCAGCTTTCTAGCTGAAAATTGGTATAAATATAGACTTTCTAGGTTTCTGAGATATATGGAAAAATAAAGTAAAAATTCATAAGTTGATAACCCCTGACTAAAACAAAAATTCGAAATTCTGAGTATAAAAGTTTTGTAAGCCTATAACTGTTTATATATTCTGAAATTTTGGGCTCTGTAAGTTGAGCGGATCAAAAGTTATAAGGGACACACACACACACACACAGACACACACACACACACACACACACACACACACACACACACACACACACACAGACACACACACAGACACACGAAATGTTCTACTCCGAATTCTGAGTAAATCCGTGTATGGAACATATATGCTGCGAAGCCTCTAAGTTGGTGTTTTTTGACTTCAAAGTTGGAAAAGCCGTGAAAAAAGTAGACCTCTCCATACAATTCTCGCGTATTCTGGCTTGATACATTGTCGATATGTTAAGAGAACAAAGTTCTCCTGAACAAATCGACAGTTGGATTATTCTACTGAAAATTGATTGTTATTGGTATAAGGCAATTGATTTAATCAGCTGTCTTATTTTAGTGTTTTATTATGTATGTAGGTAGGTACGAGTAAATTTTATATACAATATTAATTATCCTATTGAAAATCAATCAAATTTGGGTTCTACCGTAGTTTGATATTTGAACCACTTTCAATATTTGACAGCTGTCTCCTTCTAATCCTTTTTTAGTACTTTGATTTAGTCAGCTGTCTTATTATAGTGTTTTTTATGTTCTAGTAAATTTTATATCCAATATTAATTATTATCATATTGAAAAATGATCAAATTTGGGTTCAAACGTAGTTCAATACTTGAACCACATTCAATGTTTGATAGCTGTCTCCTTATATCCTTCCTAGTACTTTGATTTAATCAGCTGTTGTATTTTAGTGTTTTTTTATGTACTAGTAAATTTTATATGCAATAATTATTATCCTATTAAAAATTGATCAAATTTGGGTTCAACCGTAGTTCAATATTTGACAGCTGTCTCTGTCAGTTGTCCAATTTTAGTGTTTTTTTTATGTAGGTACTAGTAAGTTTTATATACAATATTAATTAATTACTGAAAATTGATCAAATTTGGGTTCAACCGTAGTTGATATTTGACAGCTGTCTCCTTATATCCTTCCTAGTACTTTGAATTAATCAGTTGTCTTATGTTAGTGTTTTTTTATGTACTAGTAAATTTTATACACAATATTAATTATTATCCTATTGAAAAATGATCAAATTTGGGTTCAGCCGTAGTTCAATATTTGAACCACATTCAGCTGTCTCCTTATATCGTTCCTAGTACTTTGATGTAATCAGCTGTCTTATTTTAGTGTTTTTCTTATGTACTAGTAAATTTAATATACAATATTAATTATCATATTAAGAATCGATCAAATTTGGGTTCAACCGTAGTTTAATATTTGAACCACATTCAATATTTGACAGCTGTCTCCTTATATCCTTCCTAGTACTTTGATTTAATCAGCTATCTTATTATAGTGTTTTTTTATGTTCTAGTAAATTTTATATACAATATTAATTATTATCATATTGAAAAATGATCAAATTTGGGTTCAAACGTAGTTCAATACTTGAACCACATTCAATGTTTGATAGCTGTCTCCTTATATCCTTCCTAGTACTTTGATTTAATCAGCTGTTGTATTTTAGTGTTTTTTTATGTACTAGTAAATTTTATATGCAATAATTATTATCGTATTAAAAATTGATCAAATTTGGGTTCAACCGTAGTTCAATATTTGACAGCTGTCTCTGTCAGTTGTCCAATTTTAGTGTTTTTTTTATGTAGGTACTAGTAAGTTTTATATACAATATTAATTAATTACTGAAAATTGATCAAATTTGGGTTCAACCGTAGTTGATATTTGACAGCTGTCTCCTTATATCCTTCCTAGTACTTTGAATTAATCAGTTGTCTTATGTTAGTGTTTTTTTATGTACTAGTAAATTATATATACAATATTAATTATTATCCTATTGAAAAATGATCAAATTTGGGTTCAGCCGTAGTTCAATATTTGAACCACATTCAGCTGTCTCCTTATATCGTTCCTAGTACTTTGATGTAATCAGCTGTCTTATTTTAGTGTTTTTCTTATGTACTAGTAAATTTAATATACAATATTAATTATCATATTAAGAATCGATCAAATTTGGGTTCAACCGTAGTTTAATATTTGAACCACATTCAATATTTGACAGCTGTCTCCTTATATCCTTCCTAGTACTTTGATTTAATCAGCTATCTTATTATAGTGTTTTTTTATGTACTAGTAAATTTTATACACAATATTAATTATTATCCTATTGAAAAATGATCAAATTTGGGTTCAGCCGTAGTTCAATATTTGAACCACATTCAGCTGTCTCCTTATATCGTTCCAAGTACTTTGATGTAATCAGCTGTCTTATTTTAGTGTTTTTCTTATGTACTAGTAAATTTTATACACAATATTAATTATTATCCTATTGAAAAATGATCAAATTTGGGTTCAGCCGTAGTTCAATATTTGAACCACATTCAGCTGTCTCCTTATATCGTTCCTAGTACTTTGATGTAATCAGCTGTCTTATTTTAGTGTTTTTCTTATGTACTAGTAAATTTAATATACAATATTAATTATCATATTAAGAATCGATCAAATTTGGGTTCAACCGTAGTTTAATATTTGAACCACATTCAATATTTGACAGCTGTCTCCTTATATCCTTCCTAGTACTTTGATTTAATCAGCTATCTTATTATAGTGTTTTTTTTTATGTACTAGTAAATTTTATACACAATATTAATTATTATCCTATTGAAAAATGATCAAATTTGGGTTCAGCCGTAGTTCAATATTTGAACCACATTCAGCTGTCTCCTTATATCGTTCCTAGTACTTTGATGTAATCAGCTGTCTTATTTTAGTGTTTTTCTTATGTACTAGTAAATTTAATATACAATATTAATTATCATATTAAGAATCGATCAAATTTGGGTTCAACCGTAGTTTAATATTTGAACCACATTCAATATTTGACAGCTGTCTCCTTATATCCTTCCTAGTACTTTGATTTAATCAGCTATCTTATTATAGTGTTTTTTTATGTACTAGTAAATTTTATACACAATATTAATTATTATCCTATTGAAAAATGATCAAATTTGGGTTCAGCCGTAGTTCAATATTTGAACCACATTCAGCTGTCTCCTTATATCGTTCCAAGGACTTTGATGTAATCAGCTGTCTTATTTTAGTGTTTTTCTTATGTACTAGTAAATTTAATATACAATATTAATTATCATATTAAGAATCGATCAAATTTGGGTTCAACCGTAGTTTAATATTTGAACCACATTCAATATTTGACAGCTGTCTCCTTATATCCTTCCTAGTACTTTGATTTAATCAGCTATCTTATTATAGTGTTTTTTTTTATGTACTAGTAAATTTTATACACAATATTAATTATTATCCTATTGAAAAATGATCAAATTTGGGTTCAGCCGTAGTTCAATATTTGAACCACATTCAGCTGTCTCCTTATATCGTTCCTAGTACTTTGATATAATCAGCTGTCTTATTTTAGTGTTTTTCTTATGTACTAGTAAATTTAATATACAATATTAATAATCATATTAAGAATCGATCAAATTTGGGTTCAACCGTAGTTTAATATTTGAACCACATTCAATATTTGACAGCTGTCTCCTTATATCCTTCCTAGTACTTTGATTTAATCAGCTATCTTATTATAGTGTTTTTTTATGTTCTAGTAAATTTTATATACAATATTAATTATTATCATATTGAAAAATGATCAAATTTGGGTTCAAACGTAGTTCAATACTTGAACCACATTCAATGTTTGATATCTGTCTCCTTATATCCTTCCTAGTACTTTGATTTAATCAGCTGTTGTATTTTAGTGTTTTTTTATGTACTAGTAAATTTTATATGCAATAATTATTATCCTATTATAAATTGATCAAATTTGGGTTCAACCGTAGTTCAATATTTGACAGCTGTCTCTGTCAGTTGTCCAATTTTAGTGTTTTTTTTTATGTAGGTACTAGTAAGTTTTATATACAATATTAATTAATTACTGAAAATTGATCAAATTTGGGTTCAACCGTAGTTGATATTTGACAGCTGTCTCCTTATATCCTTCCTAGTACTTTGAATTAATCAGTTGTCTTATGTTAGTGTTTTTTTATGTACTAGTAAATTTTATACACAATATTAATTATTATCCTATTGAAAAATGATCAAATTTGGGTTTAGCCGTAGTTCAATATTTGAACCACATTCAGCTGTCTCCTTATATCGTTCCTAGTACTTTGATGTAATCAGCTGTCTTATTTTAGTGTTTTTCTTATGTACTAGTAAATTTAATATACAATATTAATTATCATATTAAGAATCGATCAAATTTGGGTTCAACCGTAGTTTAATATTTGAACCACATTCAATATTTGACAGCTGTCTCCTTATATCCTTCCTAGTACTTTGATTTAATCAGCTATCTTATTATAGTGTTTTTTTATGTACTAGTAAATTTTATACACAATATTAATTATTATCCTATTGAAAAATGATCAAATTTGGGTTCAGCCGTAGTTCAATATTTGAACCACATTCAGCTGTCTCCTTATATCGTTCCTAGTACTTTGATGTAATCAGCTGTCTTATTTTAGTGTTTTTCTTATGTACTAGTAAATTTAATATACAATATTAATTATCATATTAAGAATCGATCAAATTTGGGTTCAACCGTAGTTTAATATTTGAACCACATTCAATATTTGACAGCTGTCTCCTTATATCCTTCCTAGTACTTTGATTTAATCAGCTATCTTATTATAGTGTTTTTTTTATGTACTAGTAAATTTTATACACAATATTAATTATTATCCTATTGAAAAATGATCAAATTTGGGTTCAGCCGTAGTTCAATATTTGAACCACATTCAGCTGTCTCCTTATATCGTTCCTAGTACTTTGATATAATCAGCTGTCTTATTTTAGTGTTTTTCTTATGTACTAGTAAATTTAATATACAATATTAATTATCATATTAAGAATCGATCAAATTTGGGTTCAACCGTAGTTTAATATTTGAACCACATTCAATATTTGACAGCTGTCTCCTTATATCCTTCCTAGTACTTTGATTTAATCAGCTATCTTATTATAGTGTTTTTTTTTATGTACTAGTAAATTTTATACACAATATTAATTATTATCCTATTGAAAAATGATCAAATTTTGGTTCAGCCGTAGTTCAATATTTGAACCACATTCAGCTGTCTCCTTATATCGTTCCTAGTACTTTGATGTAATCAGCTGTCTTATTTTAGTGTTTTTCTTATGTACTAGTTAATTTAATATACAATATTAATTATCATATTAAGAATCGATCAAATTTGGGTTCAACCGTAGTTTAATATTTGAACCACATTCAATATTTGACAGCTGTCTCCTTATATCCTTCCTAGTACTTTGATTTAATCAGCTATCTTATTATAGTGTTTTTTTATGTACTAGTAAATTTTATACACAATATTAATTATTATCCTATTGAAAAATGATCAAATTTGGGTTCAGCCGTAGTTCAATATTTGAACCACATTCAGCTGTCTCCTTATATCGTTCCTAGTACTTTGATGTAATCAGCTGTCTTATTTTAGTGTTTTTCTTATGTACTAGTAAATTTAATATACAATATTAATTATCATATTAAGAATCGATCAAATTTGGGTTCAACCGTAGTTTAATATTTGAACCACATTCAATATTTGACAGCTGTCTCCTTATATCCTTCCTAGTACTTTGATTTAATCAGCTATCTTATTATAGTGTTTTTTTTATGTACTAGTAAATTTTATACACAATATTAATTATTATCCTATTGAAAAATGATCAAATTTGGGTTCAGCCGTAGTTCAAAATTTGAACCACATTCAGCTGTCTCCTTATATCGTTCCTAGTACTTTGATGTAATCAGCTGTCTTATTTTAGTGTTTTTCTTATGTACTAGTAAATTTAATATACAATATTAATTATCATATTAAGAATCGATCAAATTTGGGTTCAACCGTAGTTTAATATTTGAACCAAATTCAATATTTGACAGCTGTCTCCTTATATCCTTCCTAGTACTTTGATTTAATCAGCTATCTTATTTTAGTGTTTTTTTATGTACTAGTAAATTTTATACACAATATTAATTATTATCCTATTGAAAAATGATCAAATTTGGGTTCAGCCGTAGTTCAATATTTGAACCACATTCAGCTGTCTCCTTATATCGTTCCTAGTACTTTGATGTAATCAGCTGTCTTATTTTAGTGTTTTTCTTATGTACCTACTAGTAAATTTAATATACAATATTAATTATCATATAAAGAATCGATCAAATTTGGGTTCAACCGTAGTTTAATATTTGAACCACATTCAATATTTGACAGCTGTCTCCTTATATCCTTCCTAGTACTTTGATTTAATCAGCTATCTTATTATAGTGTTTTTTTATGTACTAGTAAATTTTATACACAATATTAATTATTATCCTATTGAAAAATGATCAAATTTGGGTTCAGCCGTAGTTCAATATTTGAACCACATTCAGCTGTCTCCTTATATCGTTCCTAGTACTTTGATATAATCAGCTGTCTTATTTTAGTGTTTTTCTTATGTACTAGTAAATTTAATATACAATATTAATTATCATATTAATAATCGATCAAATTTGGGTTCAACCGTAGTTTAATATTTGAACCACATTCAATATTTGACAGCTGTCTCCTTATATCCTTCCTAGTACTTTGATTTAATCAGCTATCTTATTATAGTGTTTTTTTTATGTACTAGTAAATTTTATACACAATATTAATTATTATCCTATTGAAAAATGATCAAATTTGGGTTCAGCCGTAGTTCAATATTTGAACCACATTCAGCTGTCTCCTTATATCGTTCCTAGTACTTTGATGTAATCAGCTGTCTTATTTTAGTGTTTTTCTTATGTACTAGTAAATTTAATATACAATATTAATTATCATATTAAGAATCGATCAAATTTGGGTTCAACCGTAGTTTAATATTTGAACCACATTCAATATTTGACAGCTGTCTCCTTATATCCTTCCTAGTACTTTGATTTAATCAGCTATCTTATTATAGTGTTTTTTTATGTTCTAGTAAATTTTATATACAATATTAATTATTATCATATTGAAAAATGATCAAATTTGGGTTCAAACGTAGTTCAATACTTGAACCACATTCAATGTTTGATAGCTGTCTCCTTATATCCTTCCTAGTACTTTGATTTAATCAGCTGTTGTATTTTAGTGTTTTTTTATGTACTAGTAAATTTTATATGCAATAATTATTATCCTATTATAAATTGATCAAATTTGGGTTCAACCGTAGTTCAATATTTGACAGCTGTCTCTGTCAGTTGTCCAATTTTAGTGTTTTTTTTATGTAGGTACTAGTAAGTTTTATATACAATATTAATTAATTACTGAAAATTGATCAAATTTGGGTTCAACCGTAGTTGATATTTGACAGCTGTCTCCTTATATCCTTCCTAGTACTTTGAATTAATCAGTTGTCTTATGTTAGTGTTTTTTTATGTACTAGTAAATTTTATACACAATATTAATTATTATCCTATTGAAAAATGATCAAATTTGGGTTTAGCCGTAGTTCAATATTTGAACCACATTCAGCTGTCTCCTTATATCGTTCCTAGTACTTTGATGTAATCAGCTGTCTTATTTTAGTGTTTTTCTTATGTACTAGTAAATTTAATATACAATATTAATTATCATATTAAGAATCGATCAAATTTGGGTTCAACCGTAGTTTAATATTTGAACCACATTCAATATTTGACAGCTGTCTCCTTATATCCTTCCTAGTACTTTGATTTAATCAGCTATCTTATTATAGTGTTTTTTTATGTACTAGTAAATTTTATACACAATATTAATTATTATCCTATTGAAAAATGATCAAATTTGGGTTCAGCCGTAGTTCAATATTTGAACCACATTCAGCTGTCTCCTTATATCGTTCCTAGTACTTTGATGTAATCAGCTGTCTTATTTTAGTGTTTTTCTTATGTACTAGTAAATTTAATATACAATATTAATTATCATATTAAGAATCGATCAAATTTGGGTTCAACCGTAGTTTAATATTTGAACCACATTCAATATTTGACAGCTGTCTCCTTATATCCTTCCTAGTACTTTGATTTAATCAGCTATCTTATTATAGTGTTTTTTTATGTACTAGTAAATTTTATACACAATATTAATTATTATCCTATTGAAAAATGATCAAATTTGGGTTCAGCCGTAGTTCAATATTTGAACCACATTCAGCTGTCTCCTTATATCGTTCCTAGTACTTTGATATAATCAGCTGTCTTATTTTAGTGTTTTTCTTATGTACTAGTAAATTTAATATACAATATTAATTATCATATTAAGAATCGATCAAATTTGGGTTCAACCGTAGTTTAATATTTGAACCACATTCAATATTTGACAGCTGTCTCCTTATATCCTTCCTAGTACTTTGATTTAATCAGCTATCTTATTATAGTGTTTTTTTATGTACTAGTAAATTTTATACACAATATTAATTATTATCCTATTGAAAAATGATCAAATTTGGGTTCAGCCGTAGTTCAATATTTGAACCACATTCAGCTGTCTCCTTATATCGTTCCTAGTACTTTGATATAATCAGCTGTCTTATTTTAGTGTTTTTCTTATGTACTAGTAAATTTAATATACAATATTAATTATCATATTAAGAATCGATCAAATTTGGGTTCAACCGTAGTTTAATATTTGAACCACATTCAATATTTGACAGCTGTCTCCTTATATCCTTCCTAGTACTTTGATTTAATCAGCTATCTTATTATAGTGTTTTTTTTATGTACTAGTAAATTTTATACACAATATTAATTATTATCCTATTGAAAAATGATCAAATTTGGGTTCAGCCGTAGTTCAATATTTGAACCACATTCAGCTGTCTCCTTATATCGTTCCTAGTACTTTGATGTAATCAGCTGTCTTATTTTAGTGTTTTTCTTATGTACCTACTAGTAAATTTAATATACAATATTAATTATCATATTAAGAATCGATCAAATTTGGGTTCAACCGTAGTTTAATATTTGAACCACATTCAATATTTGACAGCTGTCTCCTTATATCCTTCCTAGTACTTTGATTTAATCAGCTATCTTATTATAGTGTTTTTTTTATGTACTAGTAAATTTTATACACAATATTAATTATTATCCTATTGAAAAATGATCAAATTTGGGTTCAGCCGTAGTTCAATATTTGAACCACATTCAGCTGTCTCCTTATATCGTTCCTAGTACTTTGATGTAATCAGCTGTCTTATTTTAGTGTTTTTCTTATGTACTAGTAAATTTAATATACAATATTAATTATCATATTAAGAATCGATCAAATTTGGGTTCAACCGTAGTTTAATATTTGAACCACATTCAATATTTGACAGCTGTCTCCTTATATCCTTCCTAGTACTTTGATTTAATCAGCTATCTTATTATAGTGTTTTTTTATGTACTAGTAAATTTTATACACAATATTAATTATTATCCTATTGAAAAATGATCAAATTTGGGTTCAGCCGTAGTTCAATATTTGAACCACATTCAGCTGTCTCCTTATATCGTTCCTAGTACTTTGATATAATCAGCTGTCTTATTTTAGTGTTTTTCTTATGTACTAGTAAATTTAATATACAATATTAATTATCATATTAAGAATCGATCAAATTAGGGTTCAACCGTAGTTCAATATTTGAACCAAATTCAATATTTGACAGCTGTCTCCTTATATCCTTCCTAGTACTTTGATTTAATCAGCTATCTTATTATAGTGTTTTTTTTATGTACTAGTAAATTTTATACACAATATTAATTATTATCCTATTGAAAAATGATCAAATTTGGGTTCAGCCGTAGTTCAATATTTGAACCACATTCAGCTGTCTCCTTATATCGTTCCTAGTACTTTGATATAATCAGCTGTCTTATTTTAGTGTTTTTCTTATGTACTAGTAAATTTAATATACAATATTAATTATCATATTAAGAATCGATCAAATTTGGGTTCAACCGTAGTTTAATATTTGAACCACATTCAATATTTGACAGCTGTCTCCTTATATCCTTCCTAGTACTTTGATTTAATCAGCTATCTTATTTTAGTGTTTTTTTTTATGTACTAGTAAATTTTATACACAATATTAATTATTATCCTATTGAAAAATGATCAAATTAGGGTTCAGCCGTAGTTCAATATTTGAACCACATTCAGCTGTCTCCTTATATCGTTCCTAGTACTTTGATGTAATCAGCTGTCTTATTTTAGTGTTTTTCTTATGTACTAGTAAATTTAATATACAATATTAATTATCATATTAAGAATCGATCAAATTTGGGTTCAACCGTAGTTTAATATTTGAACCACATTCAATATTTGACAGCTGTCTCCTTATATCCTTCCTAGTACTTTGATTTAATCAGCTATCTTATTATAGTGTTTTTTTATGTACTAGTAAATTTTATACACAATATTAATTATTATCCTATTGAAAAATGATCAAATTTGGGTTCAGCCGTAGTTCAATATTTGAACCACATTCAGCTGTCTCCTTATATCGTTCCTAGTACTTTGATGTAATCAGCTGTCTTATTTTAGTGTTTTTCTTATGTACTAGTAAATTTAATATACAATATTAATTATCATATTAAGAATCGATCAAATTTGGGTTCAACCGTAGTTTAATATTTGAACCACATTCAATATTTGACAGCTGTCTCCTTATATCCTTCCTAGTACTTTGATTTAATCAGCTATCTTATTATAGTGTTTTTTTATGTACTAGTAAATTTTATACACAATATTAATTATTATCCTATTGAAAAATGATCAAATTTGGGTTCAGCCGTAGTTCAATATTTGAACCACATTCAGCTGTCTCCTTATATCGTTCCTAGTACTTTGATATAATCAGCTGTCTTATTTTAGTGTTTTTCTTATGTACTAGTAAATTTAATATACAATATTAATTATCATATTAAGAATCGATCAAATTAGGGTTCAACCGTAGTTCAATATTTGAACCAAATTCAATATTTGACAGCTGTCTCCTTATATCCTTCCTAGTACTTTGATTTAATCAGCTATCTTATTATAGTGTTTTTTTTATGTACTAGTAAATTTTATACACAATATTAATTATTATCCTATTGAAAAATGATCAAATTTGGGTTCAGCCGTAGTTCAATATTTGAACCACATTCAGCTGTCTCCTTATATCGTTCCTAGTACTTTGATGTAATCAGCTGTCTTATTTTAGTGTTTTTCTTATGTACTAGTAAATTTAATATACAATATTAATTATCATATTAAGAATCGATCAAATTTGGGTTCAACCGTAGTTTAATATTTGAACCACATTCAATATTTGACAGCTGTCTCCTTATATCCTTCCTAGTACTTTGATTTAATCAGCTATCTTATTTTAGTGTTTTTTTTTATGTACTAGTAAATTTTATACACAATATTAATTATTATCCTATTGAAAAATGATCAAATTTGGGTTCAGCCGTAGTTCAATATTTGAACCACATTCAGCTGTCTCCTTATATCGTTCCTAGTACTTTGATGTAATCAGCTGTCTTATTTTAGTGTTTTTCTTATGTACTAGTAAATTTAATATACAATATTAATTATCATATTAAGAATCGATCAAATTTGGGTTCAACCGTAGTTTAATATTTGAACCACATTCAATATTTGACAGCTGTCTCCTTATATCCTTCCTAGTACTTTGATTTAATCAGCTATCTTATTTTAGTGTTTTTTTTTATGTACTAGTAAATTTTATACACAATATTAATTATTATCCTATTGAAAAATGATCAAATTTGGGTTCAGCCGTAGTTCAATATTTGAACCACATTCAGCTGTCTCCTTATATCGTTCCTAGTACTTTGATGTAATCAGCTGTCTTATTTTAGTGTTTTTCTTATGTACTAGTAAATTTAATATACAATATTAATTATCATATTAAGAATCGATCAAATTTGGGTTCAACCGTAGTTTAATATTTGAACCACATTCAATATTTGACAGCTGTCTCCTTATATCCTTCCTAGTACTTTGATTTAATCAGCTATCTTATTATAGTGTTTTTTTATGTACTAGTAAATTTTATACACAATATTAATTATTATCCTATTGAAAAATGATCAAATTTGGGTTCAGCCGTAGTTCAATATTTGAACCACATTCAGCTGTCTCCTTATATCGTTCCTAGTACTTTGATGTAATCAGCTGTCTTATTTTAGTGTTTTTCTTATGTACTAGTAAATTTAATATACAATATTAATTATCATATTAAGAATCGATCAAATTTGGGTTCAACCGTAGTTTAATATTTGAACCACATTCAATATTTGACAGCTGTCTCCTTATATCCTTCCTAGTACTTTGATTTAATCAGCTATCTTATTTTAGTGTTTTTTTTTATGTACTAGTAAATTTTATACACAATATTAATTATTATCCTATTGAAAAATGATCAAATTTGGGTTCAGCCGTAGTTCAATATTTGAACCACATTCAGCTGTCTCCTTATATCGTTCCTAGTACTTTGATGTAATCAGCTGTCTTATTTTAGTGTTTTTCTTATGTACTAGTAAATTTAATATACAATATTAATTATCATATTAAGAATCGATCAAATTTGGGTTCAACCGTAGTTTAATATTTGAACCACATTCAATATTTGACAGCTGTCTCCTTATATCCTTCCTAGTACTTTGATTTAATCAGCTATCTTATTTTAGTGTTTTTTTTTATGTACTAGTAAATTTTATACACAATATTAATTATTATCCTATTGAAAAATGATCAAATTTGGGTTCAGCCGTAGTTCAATATTTGAACCACATTCAGCTGTCTCCTTATATCGTTCCTAGTACTTTGATGTAATCAGCTGTCTTATTTTAGTGTTTTTCTTATGTACTAGTAAATTTAATATACAATATTAATTATCATATTAAGAATCGATCAAATTTGGGTTCAACCGTAGTTTAATATTTGAACCACATTCAATATTTGACAGCTGTCTCCTTATATCCTTCCTAGTACTTTGATTTAATCAGCTATCTTATTTTAGTGTTTTTTTTTATGTACTAGTAAATTTTATACACAATATTAATTATTATCCTATTGAAAAATGATCAAATTTGGGTTCAGCCGTAGTTCAATATTTGAACCACATTCAGCTGTCTCCTTATATCGTTCCTAGTACTTTGATGTAATCAGCTGTCTTATTTTAGTGTTTTTCTTATGTACTAGTAAATTTAATATACAATATTAATTATCATATTAAGAATCGATCAAATTTGGGTTCAACCGTAGTTTAATATTTGAACCACATTCAATATTTGACAGCTGTCTCCTTATATCCTTCCTAGTACTTTGATTTAATCAGCTATCTTATTATAGTGTTTTTTTATGTACTAGTAAATTTTATACACAATATTAATTATTATCCTATTGAAAAATGATCAAATTTGGGTTCAGCCGTAGTTCAATATTTGAACCACATTCAGCTGTCTCCTTATATCGTTCCTAGTACTTTGATGTAATCAGCTGTCTTATTTTAGTGTTTTTCTTATGTACTAGTAAATTTAATATACAATATTAATTATCATATTAAGAATCGATCAAATTTGGGTTCAACCGTAGTTTAATATTTGAACCACATTCAATATTTGACAGCTGTCTCCTTATATCCTTCCTAGTACTTTGATTTAATCAGCTATCTTATTTTAGTGTTTTTTTTTATGTACTAGTAAATTTTATACACAATATTAATTATTATCCTATTGAAAAATGATCAAATTTGGGTTCAGCCGTAGTTCAATATTTGAACCACATTCAGCTGTCTCCTTATATCGTTCCTAGTACTTTGATGTAATCAGCTGTCTTATTTTAGTGTTTTTCTTATGTACTAGTAAATTTAATATACAATATTAATTATCATATTAAGAATCGATCAAATTTGGGTTCAACCGTAGTTTAATATTTGAACCACATTCAATATTTGACAGCTGTCTCCTTATATCCTTCCTAGTACTTTGATTTAATCAGCTATCTTATTATAGTGTTTTTTTATGTACTAGTAAATTTTATACACAATATTAATTATTATCCTATTGAAAAATGATCAAATTTGGGTTCAGCCGTAGTTCAATATTTGAACCACATTCAGCTGTCTCCTTATATCGTTCCTAGTACTTTGATGTAATCAGCTGTCTTATTTTAGTGTTTTTCTTATGTACTAGTAAATTTAATATACAATATTAATTATCATATTAAGAATCGATCAAATTTGGGTTCAACCGTAGTTTAATATTTGAACCACATTCAATATTTGACAGCTGTCTCCTTATATCCTTCCTAGTACTTTGATTTAATCAGCTATCTTATTTTAGTGTTTTTTTTTATGTACTAGTAAATTTTATACACAATATTAATTATTATCCTATTGAAAAATGATCAAATTTGGGTTCAGCCGTAGTTCAATATTTGAACCACATTCAGCTGTCTCCTTATATCGTTCCTAGTACTTTGATGTAATCAGCTGTCTTATTTTAGTGTTTTTCTTATGTACTAGTAAATTTAATATACAATATTAATTATCATATTAAGAATCGATCAAATTTGGGTTCAACCGTAGTTTAATATTTGAACCACATTCAATATTTGACAGCTGTCTCCTTATATCCTTCCTAGTACTTTGATTTAATCAGCTATCTTATTTTAGTGTTTTTTTTTATGTACTAGTAAATTTTATACACAATATTAATTATTATCCTATTGAAAAATGATCAAATTTGGGTTCAGCCGTAGTTCAATATTTGAACCACATTCAGCTGTCTCCTTATATCGTTCCTAGTACTTTGATGTAATCAGCTGTCTTATTTTAGTGTTTTTCTTATGTACTAGTAAATTTAATATACAATATTAATTATCATATTAAGAATCGATCAAATTTGGGTTCAACCGTAGTTTAATATTTGAACCACATTCAATATTTGACAGCTGTCTCCTTATATCCTTCCTAGTACTTTGATTTAATCAGCTATCTTATTTTAGTATTTTTTTTTATGTACTAGTAAATTTTATATACAATATTAATTATCAAATTTGGATTCAATCGTAGTTCAATATTTGAACCACGATTATAAATAGCACTGTGTAACTTAAAAATAAATCAATCTGCCTTTTTTTGGTAAATCTCAAACAACCCCCAGAGTGGATTGGTTATTTCTCAATTAAAATTAATGTTTTCAATTCGTTTTTTTGCGTCGCGAAAAATGTGTGTGCGTACAAAATTAATGTGGGGTAATCCCCGAGGCTCGACTGAGCGAAAACTTGCCAGAGTTTTGTAATTAAAAAAAGGAGAGAAGGAAAAAAATTGCGTATGGATAAAATTGGATAAACCGTCGACGAGGAGTCAAGTAAATAATTCATTCGGATATTTTTTCCACGTGGCGTCCTCGTCGCCTACTGTAAACAGACACAGGACGAACGGTTAATAATCATGCAATTTTCATTCGTAGGTATATACATAGATACCTACGAAAACACGTAAAAATGACACATAGCGATTTTTTTATTTTGAAATTTTGTGAAAATATGTAGGTATGTACCTATCAATCTAAAATTTATGATCCGGAATATAAACCTTATGCCTCCTCTACAAATCGACAGATGCGTCGTCAGATGCATCAGTAGACATATCCGCGGATAAATTACGATTCGTCGCTACTCCCACCACCACCCGCTTTGCATATGGGGACTGTAAACGGCCCCTTCACAGAACGCTAAGTGAGCGACAAGAAAAAAATGGATAGCACGAAAAGTAGCTCATGGAGCCCTCTAGATTAGTAATCTCGGCACCATAGTGCAAAAGAAAAATCGACGAATGTAAATGGAGGATTCACACTCGGGGACTTCAGATCTTATAAATGAGAAATATCAGGGGTATGACCAAGATCTCTGTAAAAAAAAATTAACCTACTGGGAATCTAACAATAGTAAGGCACCATAACTATGACAAAACTTTTTAAAGGCTTTAAAATTGTTCTTCGAGATCACAAAATCCGCGTGACCAATGGGACCTTGAAGAGGCCCACGGACAGCAACGAGGAGCTCCGATCTAAAAGAGGACACCATTGGGTGGCAACACTCCCACAGGATATGTTCCGAAGTTTGGTCTGGGCACTGACAGAACTGACATGAGGCAGAGGAGGCAATATTAAATCGGTGAAGATAACTCTTGAAATTTTCGTGTCCTGTGAAAAATTGAGAAGTCCAGAAGTGGGTGACAACCCAAGAAGATTTAAGTCGAGTCCTCACGTCAGGAAAAAATAAAAACGATATTCTTCCCACTGAGCAAGCCGTCCAACGGGACTGCCAGATATTCAGCAAATTTTCGAAAAAACTTCTTTCAAGAACACTGCGTGACACTCGGCCCTCAGGAGGGAAAAGAAGAACATTTCCAATTACAGAAGAACGGCCCCGCATTACGATTCGTCCACACATCCGCGAGTTAATCAGTCTGTGTACAACCTCGACAGACGCATGTCGTGCCGCAAACAAATGGATGTGGATACAATAGCAGCCGCTGATATTTACTTATTTAGGAGGCACTTATAATTACTACTTAAGTGTGAACCGCAACAGAGTTATTAAGAAAAAATGGTATAAAAGAAGGTGGTGGATGATGACTATACACAGATATAGAAAAAAATGAAAATATATTCGGAATAAATATTTTGACAACTACTAGCGTCTACTGCAGATATTTACTTTTCATCATGACATGTATATATTTCTCAAAATCTTTCGGTTAGGATAGGTTTTTTTGTAATAATAATAGCGACGCAGTCGCTCAGAAATTGAATGTTTCTTCAGTGATCATAACAGCAACCATTTCGACGAGAAAACTAAGCACGCACGCGTGCACTCTCACTGAATTTCCGTTCAATACTGATTCATCCGCAGATGTGTGGACAGCCGCTTTGCGTACGCGCTGCCGCTCTTTGATCCATGTCGAAAAAACCGACACCAAATGGATATGTGGCAGATGCGTCTGCCGACGTCAAGTACCTACCACACACGAGCAAAATCCCCCTCTACACATCGACAGATGCGTCCGCAGATACCATCTGCAGAGGCATCTGTCGATGTGTAGAGGAGCCATAATATGCAAACATTGAAATGAATCTAATTTATGCGTAAGTATATTTTATTTTATATTTAATTCATAGATTTAGAGAACCTACAGTTTACATCCCCACCATAATCTTTTAGAAAGTTATATGTAGGTATGTATATTTATTTGTATATATGTGGGTATTTTTTAGTGAGCTTTTCAATCAACAGCTAGAAAACTTAAAAGGTTGAATATTCTGCACATCGCATCGCTTCCTTTGCGACCAGTGAGTAACTTAGGCAAATAAAAATAGATTTTAATGTTTTTTTATGTTACTTTTCATTTTTTTGTAAATATTCCTATAAATTTTGTCACGAATGAAGCGTCATAATATGTACTTTTTCCTAAGCAAATAGTTATTAATTTCAATTTCAGAAGTGCGTTTTTACACGAATAACATATAATAGCAAGTAAAACTTAGCGTTTGAGTGAAAAACATTGAGATTATTTTTTTTAATTTTTTTATTTCATCTCACAAATAATATTTTGAAAATTAATACACAAATGTATTCAGCCTCACTAGAAAAAAACCTGTATCGAGGTAAAATATACATACATACCATCACGCCATGTCCCTTGCGGGGTAGGCAGAGAGAACCAAACGCCACATTTTTCTATCCTGGCACGCATATCTCGCCTCGTCCACATTCATGCATCGTCTCACATGTATGAGGTAAAATATAATCACATTTTTACCAGCCACCGCGGTCGCGCTGTCCTTGCGACCTCATAGTTTTTAATCCGCGTAATCTTCGTATAATATTCCAATTTAAAATATAAGTATTAAATAAATCAAACTGTTGCAATGTATTAGAGACCATAATTAAATAAATCCATGTAAGTAATCGCAGATCATTATCTTTTGATTTCTGTCATAACAATTATCTGTGTTTTACTATAATATTTAATATCTGTATATACGTAGTACTGTGCTAGGTAAGTACCTACACAGTTATTACAATACCTTCGCTTGGGGATAGGCAAACAGGTTGAAATACCTAAAGCCTATATAGACCGGCATAGCCTATCCTGGGTGACCGCTGTCAGGTTCATCTAACCTGATCGGCAGCACAACCCAGTCCTCGGTAACCAAGATCAGGTAACTTGGTAAACCGAGGGCCCAAAGCTAAACTGGTAAACGAGAGTTCACCAAAACAGGTAAAAATTTTAATGTTTTTCATATTTATAAAATTTTGTAAGGAAGCTTGCCATTTCATATAAGATGAACAAATATATCGAACTATGTAAAAACTAGCAGATTCTACCGGGAACAAAAAGTACTAAAACATTCGACGTATGTACCTATAATGTTGATTTTCGTTTCCATGGTTACACAGCATACAATTTTCAAATAAACCAACCTACTGGGAATTTGTTAGAACTTTGGTATATGTAGGTACCTACATACCTCATACTTACTAAAATGTTCAATATTTATTCCGTACTTATAAGAAATATCTGACATTGTTGAATTTTCATTTATTTTTCGTTTCCATAGTTCCAAACAAATACTCATACTAATATTTTAGAGTGTAATATTTTTGAAGGTAGACTGAAGGAACAGTAAGAACTGAAGAGAAGGGACTTATTTTTGTTAATTTTTATTTATTGTATTGTATATTTTTTACTTATTCTGAATTGATCATAACAAATAAACAGTTCAAAATAACGAAAACGATTTTCTTGATACGTTAGCATATTGCTTCACATTTACCTTCTCTATACTAGCTAACTACTAATACTAAACTAACAGTGGGATTTAAAAAAAAAAATTTAATAAAAAAGAATGGATATTTCCTTGTAAAAAGTACATATACATCCTCATACATTCCCTAAATTAAGCGTAAATGCTTGTCCTATAGGTGAACGAAATAGCTTGTGGCAGGATTCGAACTTGCGACCACTGTACTACTAATCCAGCGCGCTTACCGCTCTGCCATTACCCATCTATATATATATTAATTGAGTTATATACCATACAGGTTATTTCAAATAAGTTAAAATAAATAATAGGAATATTGAAAAATTGCTAGAAAAAAAAAGGTTTTTATATTGTATGGAAATAAAATAAGCTTGGACTTCGTCATCTCAAGAGCCATAGCATTTGAAATACAAGGCTACGTTCACAATGAGTGCTGAGTGCACTTAGTGTCGCTCGAAGCCGATGATAATGACCGGTAACAGACGCTCTTTGGCGTTCAGATTGAACGTCGAGTATACACACCAAACGCTCGGTAAAATTGTCGAGTGAAAAACGCTCTGACAGTTATAGTATCTGTTGACAGATATTTCATCTGTGGAATGATGACTTCTATTTGTTTCTGTGGTATCTATTATGTCAGTTGACATTATTTATGATGACAATATGCAATCAAAAAGATGTCAATTTATAAAAATATCATTCAACAATTTCCAATAAAAGGTCAGATAGGTATCATTATTTACTCCACTGCCCAATCGATGTCTTTCGATGAAAATATGACCAAAAAAGAGCCATGACATGAAAATATAACCAAAAAAGCGACATCACATTCTTATTCTTCTTCAGCCTGTTTTTTTCCATTTTAGGACATAGGCCTCCCCCTTGATCCTCCACAACTCCCTGTCTTGGGCACACTGCATCCATCTCCCTCCGGCACACTTCCTGATGTCATCACACCACCTTGCCTGGGTTCTTAATAATAATAATAAACACTTCCTTGCACCCTGCGCAAGTGGCGAGTTTATTGCCGTATGGCAATTTCTTCCAACTAACCTGTGTTTCCAGCCCAGAGAAGCTATATTTGCGTGAGAAATGAATTTAAATAAATTTACCTTCTGCTGGGAATCGAACCCAGGACGCCCGCACTGAAACCGAACGGCTTACCACTGTGCCACGGTGGTCGGCGGTTCTACATCACATTGTGACATTTAAATACAAAGTTAACGACGTTTTTCAAAGAGATTGCCAACCAGAAGTGGAGTGAGGTGGGGCCTGTCCCCCAAACTAGATTCCAGATGGAATAAGGCAAGTGCTGGAATGGCGGCCTACAACGGACAGAAGAAGTGTAGGGAGACTTTAAACAAGGTGATCTGACGATAAACGACAGGTGGCTGGAGGCAGTTGTTGGATGCGGTCTGCCCAGGATAGAGAACCGTGGACGTCTCTGGAGTAGGCCTATGTCCATTGCTGGACGAAGGAGGGCTGTCAAAAAAAAGATTCACTCTCACCTGATGGGAGTCGAACCTAAATGCCACCACACAGTGTAAAGGAATTCGACGAATTTAATAGTTTTTCGGCATACTATTATTTGTCGTTTGAGTGTACAAATTTCCTTTGCGTTACGAAATTACGACACATTGTCAGACAGACAGAGACGTCGACATATTTATCATCGCGTATTAATTACGTGCGAATGGTAATTTTAGTGTTTACGCACAGGAATTACCATTGGATTATTATTACTGCTGGCGGGGAACGTAGACCCAATATCGTCCTAAACCCCAAATTCGAGGAGGTCGAGTTTGAATACCCAATTGTCGACTCTGCACTAATTTGCATTCCATCGCAATACTTGACCTATTCGAGAAGTACCTCCGAAGTGTATAAGACTAGAGTGCACATCGGGACCTGGCGACTGCGGCATAAAAACGCTGCCGACAAATAGTCGCATTATTTTTTTTAACATCTCAATAGAGATGAAATTGGAATATTATAGAAGAACAAGGAACTCAAAGCACCTACAGGGTTTAAGACCTGCCATCGGCTGGTTTAGGTGATCAATTTTTGCGCTTGCGCAACGTTCACCAATAATGCCTTTTTATTGAGTTCCCTTATAAATGCAAACTTTGAAAGTTTGAATAATGAATATTTGAATAATGAGTAACTAATCACCGAAAATAAGACATTTTTGTGAAGCCGTCTTTTACGCCATCACCATACGCCATCTAACGCGTATATGTAATAAAAAAATATTCAAATTCGATAGTCGCATTAAGTTTTTAGTTCGTTTTTTTCTCAAAATTCCGTTTTTAAGGGTTGTACTCTTGTGTGGCCTAACTCCAGCTTTCTTTTGATGGTATTGGGGGTTGCACTGGTCGATTTTGTGATCCACGTACGACATCCATGACATTTACTCAATAAAACATAAAAAAAGACAAGAAGACGAACGAACTCTTCCCACTCTAAACAAAAAAAAAAACAATAAGTGTTTTTGTTTTCAAAATGAAGGTCCCGCAAATACAGACTATCTCACATGCCTAAAACAAACATAATATATATTTATTAAGTTTATTGTTGTTTCGTTTACAGAGTGGAAGTTCATAATGAAATTATTACGAATATAAACCATAGTTTTAATCCACAATTTTTTTTTTTTTTAATATATATTTATGTATTTATATTTTTTCTACATAGAGCAACTAACATATACCTACTATGCCAAATAATATTAATTCAACACGCACCCAATAACAAGTTGCCACATTCTGGATACTTACGATATTAATCGTCTTACAGATCCAGACTTAAAACACAACTAAAAACTGTGTCTTCACCGGGAATCGTACCCGGGATCTTTGGATCAGTAGTCAGATAGCCTACCAACTGAGTCACTAAGAATTTCTTTTCTGTGTGAATTTGTAAAAAAAATTACTTCAGTCTTAAAAAGAATGGGTTGCCTGATATAATAAAAATCTAAACCCACCGGAGACAATGTTTTATCCTGGTAGTAGAATGCCCAATTTACGGGCGTACATGTATGTAAAAATAAATAAACAAAATAAATAGTTTTTTTTCTAAAATTAGATGAGTTCTTCAAAATGTTTATATCCTAAATGCCCTTTCACACGCTCCGGTTGCCGGGTATCTGGCGCCGGGTAGCAGGTTTCATGGTGAGTTTACACACGACCCGGCTTGAAGCCGACAGTAGCCCCGTCGACGTGAGTATATTTGCGTCTCGTGTTCATTTATTTATTTATTTAATAAAATAACAATTATACATTAATAATAACAAGAATTACAAACAGTATCTTAAAATTAAATTATGTCAGATCTATTCGTTCCTCAGTTGAGATCAAATCTCGTGTTCGAGGGAGGAGCATAGTAATTTGTGCGGTTCATTACTAACAATAACACGCATACATTTACATTAATATTACGCATACTGAGAACAGCGAACTACGGCTGCCGTTTACGCAAACAAAAAAAATTGCAATGTGGATTTTATATCGAAGATACCGCCGACACAAAAGGAGGTCAAGAAATATGAAAATAGAACAGTGTGGAACATTCTAACTATATCATATTTCCAGACCTAATAAAAGTTAAAGACAAGTTTTTCACGTACTTTAGAATTTAAATATTTTCTTTTGACCGAATATATAACAGTTTGAAAAACCATTTGCAACGTGAGAATTCTAAGATGAGAAATTGCATTCAACAGCCAGCTCTCTATGTAGATGTACCTGGGCAACTGACGGCTGAACGCCACTAGAGTCTACAATCTGAATCTACCCGTTTGCATTCTGTTTCCGGTTGGCTCTCTGATTGGTTGAGATCTCGTAGTATTAAGTCAAATGAGCTGTGAAATTTTATATTAAATGCGAAAAATTAAAAGAATATTATATATTTAATTTATAATAATTTATAATTTATAAAGCAACTCGCTCACGCGAGTCGCTATTATTATTATACACAAACTTAAACCTAACCTAAGAATGCAGAAAAGAAACTCAGGGGCTAGACGCTACTCTGAACGCCGGTGTGTATGAAAGCTAGTTGCGTGTTCCATACACCACTGTGAGTCTGGCCGCCGGCTAACCTTCAATCCGGTCTATAGTGGACCCGGCGTGTACCCGTCCACTGCACCGCCTGCCAGGTAAATTATGTCGGTGCGTGTGAAAGCCACCATGCATGCTCATACACTTTGCTGCCGGTTACCCGGCAACCGGATCGTGTTAAAAGGCACAATGAAAGGCGTCGCCAGTTGCACTCGCGTTTTTTCTGCGCCACGATTTTTTGTCGTTGAATCCGAAAGTGTACCTGCAGCTTTTACTTTCCGACCTGTTCGTGGAGTCTCGCCCACATTATGACTTATAGCCTGCGACCTCTTTCGAGTTTTTTTTATTATTAAATTTTAATTATTATAATATTCAGACGATGTTGGCGGAAATGTAATGGCGGTCGGGAAATTCCCCTTTTTAACGGTTGGCAACACCAACTCTGTTTTCATACATATTAATTTGTATTCCTCGACTGTACTGAACAGAAACTTATGTACAGAGAGGGAGGGAGAGATCCATTACATTTTCATTATTATTTGATTAAGTCTTGAAGTATTTTTAAACGAAGCACTCAACTGTTAACAAAATTAGTTTTCAAAATTTCAAGTTATCCAAAAAATTTAAAAATACTATCGCACGTAGCTATGAATATACAATTTTTTAAAAAAATAACTTTTTTTTATTTTGGATACCCAACAGTACAGTAGAATAAAGTGACACAGTATGAGATTAAGAACAACGGAAATAACAGTAAATGACAAACTACGGTACATGATAACAGAACATCATATCAAGTGATTGTTAAAGTTATACATACATTTTTAACAAATGAGTAAAACAAAATCAAAGGATCATACCTGAAACATACAAAGAACAGTACAAAGAAAATTATTTTATAGGATCATAACATGGGATTATAACGTAGGTACTTAAGACTTACTAGCAGGAACAGTTTGCGTTGCTAAACCGTGTGCATTTGGAGGACACGTGCCTTGAATACAACACGAGTTTTTAATTGCAATAGTGCAACAAACTAGTGCCTAATTCGAAGCAGTACTTGCCTCCTAATCAACACAGAAATGTAAATACGCTGCCAGGAGACAAATAACAATATTTTTCCACAGATTTGATTTCAAAATTGTGTTGGATTAGTCAAGTAAAATTTATTTTAGACTTTGATAATGCCGAGTTACTTCGGTGAAAACTTTTGGTCGTAATAAATTACATACATACCATCACGCCCATGTCCGGAACTGAGCGCTACACTCGTTTATTTTTGAGGCGTTCCTGGCTTCCTTTACATCCATGCATCGTCTTTTACATGCTCGTCGATTGTTCAAGCTTCCTATGTTTCCTTCTCTCAAAATGTCATTTACAATGTCATGCCATCCCTTTCTGGGGCGGCTCCTGCTATTCATTTCATATCTTACACATATGTATATTTTTTTTGTCAATCGTTATCATTCATTCTTTGAATATGTCCAAACCACCTCAAGGCATTCACTTTCATTTTATTTATATCCTTATTTAGCATGCATCCTCTCCTTTTATCTTCTTAATGATCTTATTTCTGCAGCATTAATTCTACTTTAATACGTCTTTTGCCAGGTCCATGTTTCACTGGCATATGTCAAAGTAGGCACTACAATTGCATTGTGTACGCCAATTTTGGCTTCCTTTGAGATGCTTGGATCAGAAATTATTGGTCTGAGAATAATTTCGAATCTGCGGAAAAATAGTGTGATCTATTATATTTCTTAGTTTTGACTTCTCATATTTTGCCATCTTCCCACCGAAATTTCCTTAATTATTTCAAAGCTTGGTTGATTTTCCTTATATTACGGAAATTATCAATTGTATTAAGAACATAATTGACACACTGGTTAATTTATTGGTATTAAATTGTATAATTAAATAAAGAAAATGTAAATATTCCTTTAATATCGAATGTTGGTATAGGTATCCTATCTATTGATACATTATATTTGCGATCGGTAGGGACCTTTGAATCCAGTCAACCATCATTATAATAAACATGTAGTTACCTACATTATCTTTTACACTGGATACCTACCTTTGATTCTACACGCTCAGAGATCAAACGGTAAAACTGGAGAGAGAGAAGATAAGATGGCAGCAAAGGACAGAAGACAAAAGCAGAATATTATAGACTATAATACATTTATTGTTAAGTCGAGGGATGAGAAATATAAGTCTTTGGGTTGGTATTGCAAAAATTATTAAGAAAATATTGGCTACACTCACCACCACCCGCTCCGCATATTATGGGGACTGTCAACGGCCCCTTCGCAGAACTATAGAATGGACAACAACAAAATAATGCATGGCAAGAGAAGTATCTCATGGAGACCCCTAGAGTAGCAATCTCGGCACCATGGTGCAAAAAGAACAATCAGCAAGTGCAAGTCGAGAATTATACTTGCGGACTGTCGGCAACTTTAGAACCATATATATAGGGCATCAAAGAAGTGGCCAAGATCTCTGGAAAAAAACAAGTCAGTGAAAATCTTCGGATTATAAGGCACCGTATCTATGGCAAAATCGTTTGAAGACTTTATGATTGTTCTTCGAGATCACTAAGTCCGCATGTCCAATGGGACCTTGAATAGGCCCACGGACAGCAACGAGGAGCTCCGATTTGTAAGAGGACACAATTGGGTTGGAACACTCCCAAAGGATGTTACCCGAAGTTTGGTCCGGACATTGACAAAACTGACATGAGGAAGAGGGAGCAATGTTGAAGCGATGATGATAGCTTTTAAAGTTACCGTGTCCTGTGAGAAATTCAGATATTGAGAAATCTTGTTTCTTTCCATAAACTTGTAGTAGGTACTTATTTTCCGTGTCTGAAACAACATCATATTCGTAGCCCCCAATATTCGGCCACACGGATTCCACTAACATTGTGTCTTGGTTCACGCATGTCGCTCCTATCATGGGACATGACAGCAGGTTCACGTTGTCCTGTCTGGCGCCACACTCCTAGATGTCTTCCTCTCTGTAACCCTATTTCTCGAGGTCACTGTAACAGCAGGAGACACCCGTTCTGAGCCTATTGAGCGCTCTCCATGTTGGATAAGGCAGGTAATGTCCCACATACGAGTACATGTCCTCCGCGATCTTATTTGTTCTTATCATTTGTATGTTTATGATTTCGAATTACTCATCTTTTATGGTCTTCATTGTTTTTTAGTATTTTATTTCAATTTCTTTTGTGTTAAATTTAACCTTTCTATTAGGTATACCTAACATGTGTTTTCGTAGTTTAATTTTTAAATTACGAATAGTGTAAAGTATGATGATGAAGGAACTATTTTGACAAATACTCGTTGTCTTTTGCTGTATGTTTTCCCTTCAATTAGATAAAGAAATAAACAAATAAATACTTTATTTATGAAAATCGGTTCGTTTTGAAAATAAGCTAAATACACCATTGCCATCTACGAAGTGACGAATAAACTTTTGTGTGGTATACGGTTTTACCGATACACATAGATATACATATAGGTATGTAAGTACATATATCCACGGAGAGACAGTGCACTCTTCGTGAAACGAATGGTCTGAGGTTAGTCCGATTTTGGTATCGATACTAGGTACATATTATGTAGTCACGCTGTTGATTCTCGCATTATTATAGAATATTTACGTGTGCAATATTTCTATATTATTACATTTTATAATAATAAATTTGGATTTATATAGCGCCGTTTTTGTGAATATCTCACTTCAAGGGCGCTGAAAAATTGATTACGTTGTATCATTTTGGCTCTGGTAAGATTTGCGAAAAAGGTGCGTTTTGAGTTTTTTTCTGAAAGAAGATATATTTTCGGTTTGTCTGAGGGTATGTGGGAGCTTATTCCATGCATTTGGTCCTGCCACAGCAAATGCACGATCACCGAAATTAGTTGTGTGCACCCTGTTTATTTCAACTAATTTCCCAATCATGGATGAAGAAGCTGAACGAAGTGATGATTGTCTGTCATTTATTGAAAGCGGAATGCACAGTTCGGAGAGGTAAGTAGGAGCCATACCACGAAGTGCTTTAAAGATTATGAGACAAGACAAAGCTTATATTCAATTTTTTCGGGGACTTTAAGCCAATGTAGATTGCGAAGATGGTGAGAGATGTGAGAAAATTTGGATGCTCCAGTGATGAGTCTGGCTGCAGCATTGAAAACTGACTGAATTTTATTAATTTCTTTCTTTGGTAAATTCGCATATATACCGTTACAATAATCCAAACGGGAGACAACAAAGGCGCTTACCAAAGATTTCATGGCTTCAATTGGGATACTCCTTCGGATTGACTTTAAACGTCTTAGTTGAAAGAAAGCAGAAGAAGTAACTGTGTTAATTTGGTTTGAAAAGCTTAGATTTGAATCTATTTTGACTCCAAGAAGTTTAACACAGGATTTGGGAAGAATATCTAAATTTTCGAAAGTTAGTGGGGAAGTGTCTATTAAATGGCTTCGTTTGCGTGTTGCTGTCCAGAGTAGTTCTGTCTTTGTTGGGTTTAGCTGAAGTTTGTTTGCTGACATCCAAACACCGATATCTTCGATACATTTACAAATTGTGGTTTTTAGATGGTGAGCATTTTCTGGTGTGCAATAAAAGTAAAGCTGCCAATCGTCCGCATAACAGTGTGCGAGTAGTCCGTGGGAGTCAATGATTGAAAATATGTCTTTTGTGTATAAGATAAATAGTAACGGACCTAGCACAGAACCATTATGTAGGTAGTCATGCTGTTGATTCTCGCAGTATTATAGAATATTTACGTGTGCAATATTTCAAATAAACTTTATAAGTACTTATTGAATTACAATTACATTAACTATGGCCCAGTATTTCAGTCGGCCCTTAGGAGTTTAACTCAAGTTTAACAAAAATATTGCGTATTTCAGTACCAAATCTTCCCTTAAATACGTCACTAAACCACAAATATTTAACTCAACGTTTCTGGCGGATTGCGTGTCTTAATCTTGAGTTAAGTATTGTTTCTAGTCTTTTTCGCCAGGTGGCGTACTAATCGCCGCACGCTTTAATGTTTTATTTCATTTTATACTACAAATAACTATGCATAATAATTATAATCATGATTTATTTTTGATGTTAAAATAAAAGACTTGATATAGAAGTGGTTCATGTATTTAATATTTATTTTCTTTTTTACATAATTATATTGTATTGCCTGACAACAAACGAAATAAACTGTCAGCCATAATGAAACGTCAGGCACGCAACTTTATTTTTGCGATGTTTTTTCATCCCACTTTTTAAATTGATCCATCCTGTTTCTATATATATATAATGTGTATTCTTAAATTTTCTACATAAGACACTATTTTACCATGATCACTTAGTTCCATATCTATCTGTAAAATGTACATACATTTTGCATTGATGTACTACGTACGTAGTACATATTCTTCAATCACATTTTTTCACTACAATGTTTGATTTTAATTAAAAAAAACATCGATCTGTATAAAAAATTGAAAAAGTAACATGCTGTGTAATGAAACAAATCAAATAATGTGTTGTTATAACAATAAAATAATATTTAGTCACAGCTTCGCATCACGTATCATTTAAGGTTATTACAATTTGACTTGAATTTGACAGATGCGTTATAGACAATAACCATAGAAAACGTAAAATATATCTATAGTTGAAGATTACGTAACTGACGTTTCATTTTGCACTGAAATACGCGAATGAAATTTAATCTTCCCTAAACTTTTAACTTGGATTACTAAATCCAACGATTTAAGGGCCAACTGATATCTCGGGCCTATGTGTTAAAATATACATTACTAAAAGACCTTTTGTATCTTTATTTAATATAGTTATTACATATTAACCCATCTATTGAGAATTTTGAGAAATTGGTTTGTAAACAATTCCTTACATGAGGTGACAACGCTTTCGCACAGATATGCAATGCAATTCGCAAAATTGTTGGTACGTATCATAAATACAATATTTTTCACCAAATGAATATTGTTGGTATGAAGATATTGCCGTTTGGCAATAAGCCCGCCATTGTGAACATGTGCCCAAAAAGTTTAAAATAAAATAAAATAAAGTTACCGTACAATATTGCACCAAGTTCACTCACCGAGTCCTGTGTTTATTTCTTGACAGAAATTAATCTGTCTGTGTACCTACACCTTTTTTGTTAATAATTGAAATAAACAAAGACCAACATGGTTCATGGAGCTTGTGATCATCCCTAATTCTTCATTCCATGGTTAAAGGATACTCTATCTATTCTTTGTCCTTGTTTGATATTAAAAACCATTTCAGCGAAACGTCCCTTTATTCTTGTACCTATCAGAACCTTCGTGGGTATTATTATTCAAGCTATTCGGTACTACTAACAAAAGATAATTTAAATGACAACAAACGACCAAAAAGCTAACCAAAGTTGGGTTATCTAAATCAAAGTTAAGGGTATCGATTGATTATAAGAGGTAAAAACCCTTATTTGTATAAAAATTATCGCAAGACAAAACTCGCCTAGTGAGGTGTGTGTGCTGTTGTGACATTATTTGAGATTAAGTTCTTGTCCATGTGAAAATATACTTCAAGTAGAATCTGAAATTTATCAAGGTATGAAAATTAATAAACACTTTAATTGGCAACCACATATTCTATCACTTTGTAATAAACTTAGAAATGTATTAGCTAAACTATATGTTTTAAGAAATATTTTTCCCTATGCAGTATTACTTATTTTTCGGGTCAGGACTTTAGGCCTTGCCACTGCCACTCCAGTATGCAGCGATGTATATCGCCTAATCGCCTTGTTATTTGCTATCAGTAGATCATTCATATTACATGCATTTTGCATCAGCGGGCATTGCAATAAGTGAGAATCACTCTGCGCCTCCCCGCAGTCGCAGCTCAAAGCAGTATTAAAGCTAATTTATACATCACTGCTGAATCCTTAATTCTATACGGCATAGAGGTATGGGGTAAATAATTTAAAACGTATGTAGACAAAGTTAAATCATTGCAAGTGAGATTGTTAAAACTAATAATACCCAATCGAATATTTTTATTATTGCATATGCGCAATAATAAAAATTTGCACTTCTATGCGAAAAATGCATTGTCACCTCAGATATAAGAATTGTAGCTTTCATTATTTACAAAAAAACCAATTCTCTCAATAGATGGCGTTCCAACAAAATAAATAAAAATAATAAGATTGTTGTTCATAATTTCACCCATAGATGGCTGTAGTAAAAATTCCTTATTTTCAAGCGAAAAGAATTTCAGTATTACAATATATAGAACTTTCAAAATTGAATTGATAGGGATCTCATTAATAGGCATAATTGGTGAACGTTGCGCAAGCGCATAAAGTGATCACGTAAACCAGCCGATGACAGGTCGTAAGCCCTGTAGGTGCCTTGATTTCCCGGTTCTCCTACAATAAATATTCCAACTTCGTCTCTATTGAGATAATTAAAAATCTGTTAAATAATAATACCCAATTCAGATTTATCTAAATGTAAAGACAATGATGAAATGATATTCAATATAACAGGAATACTCCCAGTTAACAAATTATACACTTATCCAGTAATATTAAATCATTACTTTTCTAATGAATATAAATTACCTGTAAAATATATATATATATATATATATATATATATATATATATATATATATATATATATATATATATATATATATATATATATATATATATATATATATATATATATATATATATATATATATATATATATATATATATATATATATATATATATATATATATATATATATATATATATATATATATATATATATATATATATATATATATATATATATATATATTATATATATATATATATATATATATATATATATATATATATATGTTATAATATTTTTATCTCGGTTTTCCCGTGTCAGTAGGTCTTGACTAAGACCATTTGTCTTCCGACGTTTCGCCTGAATATCGGAAACGTCGGAAGACAAATGGTCTTAGTCAAGACCTACTGACACGGGAAAACCGAGATAAAAATATTATAACATATTTCACCCGTGAAAACATCAAATATAACATATATATATATATATATATATATATATATATATATATATATATATATATATATATATATATATATATATATATATATATATATATATATATATATATATATATATATATATATATATATATATATATATATATATATATATATATATATATATATATATATATATATATATATATATATATATATATATATATATATATATATATATATATATATATATATATAATTCCAGACAAGTTGTGAAAAATAAATTGATAATGGACAAACTATTACGGTGAAAGGACACTGAAAGTAAGCATACCGAAAATATTTATCACCCTTGTGGTAAGGATAAACTTGATAAAATATCCTCAGTTAAAACAGTATTTAAAAAAAATATTGTAGAAAGTAATAAAAAACATTTGACTCATTATATAAAAAACATGTATCTCATATTATAATTTGAATACTGTAACTTAAGTAATGTAATATGTACTTGACCTTTTGTATGGGAAACTCACCGATAGCCTGTAGGCTAGTGAGACCCCAATTATTATAATGACATGTAAAACTTTTATGAAAATAAAATATATAAATGCAAATAGCAAACAATAATGCAATGGCAAACAACTGGTAAATTACTAAAGCACGAAAAGAAACAGAAAATATATTTATTCTAACTATTTAATTCACTTAAAAAATTCATAATTATATTAGCATTAGCCCTTTTTACATCAAGCAATATTTCATACTATACTAAAACGTATACTTGCATCTCTATCGCTTCAACTTGCCACTAAACCTTATAAAAATCAACTAACACTATGACGAATAAAAATAATAGAACTGTTTTATATGCCGCTACTCTGGGACAATATATGCAATTTATGCATACACTTATGACCAACGTTCCCTCTAATTTTTCTATTGTGTGTGCGGATCTTCGACGCATCTGTGCAGTAGCGGGGCGATAAATTTATTACAATTTTTCATTAAAATGTATATAGGGTATTTATCAATCACAGTGATTTTATATAATAACAACACGCACAAAGATATTTTTTAAAATAAATAAAAAAGATAAATCGTTGAAATAATATATTAAATACTAAACTTGTACATTTTTCTTTTTATTTATATTGAATCCCTCGTATATATGATATTTATATGTTGTGTTTTTTTCCAAAATAAACATATATAAAAAAGTATTTTTTCACATGGAAAAACGAGTGGGTTGTGGCCAACACTAAACTCTCCACACCACAAATATTGACAATCTCAATATGGTAAAATATGCTTATGTTATATGAAATATTTTATTCATTCTAAATTTTACTACCAGGAATATAAATTTTCTAACGATAGTATATTGTCATGTTAAGATAGACAAACTATTAATGCAGTATGGTGTAGAATACTTATGTTGTATGAAATATTTTAATAAAAGCAGA
Organism: Molanna angustata; assembly: GCA_963576475.1. Taxonomy (NCBI): domain Eukaryota; kingdom Metazoa; phylum Arthropoda; class Insecta; order Trichoptera; family Molannidae; genus Molanna; species Molanna angustata. Next base: position 17,857,216 of record OY754989.1, read on the forward strand.
TAAATTTTGTTTTACAGAACGTGAGAGAATTTTGAAAATTTTGACACGTGATGTCATATGAAGAAATTTTTTGTTATTTATGGAAAGCTAATCAGTTCTATGTTCAAGCTCTTTAAATTATAACATGAAATCAAATTACTGAACTTTTCCATAAATAGAAATTTATCTAATTACATTTTTATTCATACTAAATGTTACTACCAGGAATATAAATTTTCTTCCGGTAGTATATTTTTATGTTAAGATAAACAAACTATTAATGCAGTATGGTGAAGAATGCTTATGTTGTATGAAATATTTTAATAAAAGCAGATAATTTTTTTTTCAAAGAGCGTTAGAGCATTTTGACAATTTTGACACGTGATATCATATGAAGAAATTTTATTATATCTATGAAAAGCTAATCAGTTCTAAGTTCAATCTATTAATATTCTTATATCAATATGAAATCAATGAACTGAACATTGCCAAATATAAAAAAATTCTCTTGTTACATATATGTTTCATACAAAAATCCATTAAATAAAATATAATTTTTGAAACCGTTGAATATTTTTCTTTTAACATTGACCAACTTTGAATACAATTTTATGAAGATTCTTGGTGTTGTATAAATAGTTGAAACCAAATTAAAATATCTCTAATTTCCAGGTCGTGAGAGCATTTTTTCAGTTTTAATAGATGAAATCATAAAGAAACATTGAGAAAAAATGAACCGTTGTCTATGGAAAACTAATCAGCTCTAAGTTTATGGACTTAACATATGTGACATCAATATGAAGTCAATCGGACTTATAGTTTGGGCTGCAGAGAGGACACAAAAAAAAAACAACGTAAATGATGAATTCATAGAGAAGAAATCAAAACTTGTCTATGGAAAACTAATCAGCTCTAGGTCTTTGCACTTTACACATATGATGTTAATATGAAGTCGATCGGACTGATAGTTTGGGCTGTAGAGAGGACACAAAAAAGATAAATGCTACGGCGTACGGCGTATACGCCATACACACAAACACATCACGACGAAACTCATAGTGTGCATTCTCTACATGATACCCTTTGAGAAATTGATGTAAAAAAAATACGCTTAAATTTTGCGAAATCATGACTCTCCCCTATTCCATAGTGTGGAGAGTAAAAAACCTTTCCGAATTTTGTCGCATTTCTATTGTACCTAATTTTTAAAACGGAATACCTATAGTACTGGACCGGCCTTAGGAAATTCAATGCCCCAAAGCAAAAATACTAAAAAGTAGGTTATTAATTTTATGAAAAATGCATAAACTTTCTTATACAATATTGACTGTGCGGAGAGTAAAACATGTGTGCGGAGACATTTTAGACACCTTACAGGGAACATTGCTTATGACTTAAACTTTAACTTAATTATAGTATTATACATTTTATTTACTACTTTATCGAGTTATATTGTACCTACTTCTGATACAATTATACTTGTAAAAAAGTATTTTAATAAATAAATGGCAAAAAAAAGATAGAAGAAAAATATTGAATATGCGAACAGTTCATAGCAAAAACAGGAAAACAAAAAGATAAGGAGAGGAACAATTATGATCAAATTTTTATAGCGCCGTTTGATGGTAAAAGACCATTCTAAGGACGCTTTTGCTTATTTGTGAGCTCTGCGAAACAAAGTAGTCTCAAGCAATTTACTGAAGGCCCCTGATTAAACCAGAAACATGCTTATAAAATGCTTGGGTTTGTTTTAAGAGTTTCTAAGCCATTAAGATCAGTTGTTACCCCGAAGGTCCTTTACAACTCTTTTGTTAGGAATCATTTAGAGTTTGGATCTGTGGTTTGGAATCCTCACTGTACAACGTATATCGATTGAATCGAAAGAATCTCCTTGGTCTCAACTTTAGTAATTATGCTGAATCAATCGATTACCATAATTTAGTAACTCTGGCGAACCGCAGGACCCTAATTGATGTGGTTCGATGTCTGGGAAGAACATTATTATTAGTTAGGAGTGGGACTCTACGCCCCTGCACTGCGACCATTTTTGATGTATAGTGCACCTCCCTTTAAGGTTGTCATTTCAATAGCAGTTCGGTTTCTTGAATAAAGTCCCATATTTTGCAATGCCTCCCACGTACTTGGGTGTCTCCCAGGTGTCTGTGTCTGGATTCCATTAGCTCTGGGCACTCACAGTTCACACGTGAGACTGTTTCTTTCTCTCGTTGACACTTCCTACAGTTTGGTTCATCAGCGATCCCCACTAGGTATATAATGGTGTCTTTTCAGATGGCAGTGACCAGCGCATAGACCAGTCATTGCTTTTAATTGTTCTCTGTTGAGATTTAGCAGCTTTCTTGTCCTTTTCTTAGAGGGCCCTTCAATGAATTCCTTCACCTATCGTTGTCCACAACTGGCTTTCCAGAATTCATTATACGGAGCTGTTATCCAGTCTTTGATCGATCTTTTAATCATGGTTGCAGATAGGTCAATTGCAGGTTCATGTCCTATGAATGTGTACAAAATGATTAAATTTAATAAATAAATGAAAAACACTTATTAATAGGAAAAAACAAAGAAAAGGAAATAAAATAAAAAGCATTAAAAAAATAACAAAGAATACATTACAACTGTTATACTCAATTTTATGTAGGTATTTAAAAACTTTCACTGTAATGATTTTAAAAGTTTTGCAGCGTGGCTGTCGTAATTTTTATTTATTTGATGTGTACTGTGTAAGTATAGGACTCAGCAGGCCAAGTCAGTAAAAAAGTCGAGATCTGACAACGTCTCGCCGCTCTTCTCGCCATGTTTACGCCCGTGACGGACGACAATTCGTAGTCACTAAGCGCTGTCGAGTTCGTAAATGCACTTATTAGTATTTGTCGCCGTTGGGCTGGCTTGCGGTACATTTTTGAATTATCATTTATGGCAATACACAATATTTTCCCCATGATTTGAATAAATATCAAATATGTTTAGTTAAATTTGTTAAATAAATATCAAATGGTCATATTTTTAAGCACGAAAGCAAATTATAATACGATTAAATTAAGTTTCTTTTGTGTTTATTGAATGTTTTGAGAGTAATTTTAAAAGTTGTTTTTAATTATATTTCGATCAATTTATCTATCAAGTGTGATGACAGCAGCGTGTTGTTTTTTTTTTACTAAAAATTATTCTTTTGTTAAGTGTTAAAATACATAAATATGTGATAATATAGCTTACAAGAATACTTTCTCAAAATCAAAAATTATTTCAAATTAACCTACGGAAAACATTTACGGACGCATATTTCCAATAAATATATAACCATATAAAACTTTTGTTACGCGGTAATTAGCAATAAATGAATTACGCGGAATATTTAAGGGGTTTGAAGAATCTCATAAACGGCGTTGTTTAACCCGTTTATATAATTATTCTCAAAATAAATATGAAATCGGCATTGTTCGCGTAAAAAATTACATTTAATTCAACATGGCAGCGTTAGATCTCGTCTCTCGACTCGATGTCGACCCAATCTCGCCGTCAAATAAGTGGGCGAGAACGATTCGACGCGTTATCTGCTTAGTGACTACCAAAACTGTCAAAATATCGATTAGTCGATATTTTGACAGTTAATCTCGACATTTATCGGTCGAGATCTACTTACAGACTAAGCCTGCTGGTAACTTCCTTCAAAGGCAGTGGTTCGATGTCTGGAAAGAACAAGTAGGTGGTTATCTTAATGGTCTCTCAATTGATAAACGAAACTAAATTGTGAAAAAATTTACGTGATGAAGTTTCACAATGCCGTGCCGTTTCACAAATTTTGAACAGTCATCGGTTTGTAAACATCATAACTGTTTATTTTTATGTTAATTCGATATCTATTTTGCTTTTGTAATCCCCTTTCGAAAACATGTCCCATGGGTATCTTTAAATATCTCGTCCGATTTCAAATACAAGGAATGCTTTCAAATTTCATCATTATTTGTTGGGATTTCTTTAGAGTCATCCAAAATAGTATACATGAGCTTAAAATTCCTGCAGTGTCAACCGACGTTTAGTAATCAATTTGTTTTGAATAGATTGACATGGACTTGTGTTTTTGAAATAGCTATTTTTATACTCCACATCTATGTTGAAGTGGAGAATTAGGTACATGTGATTTTATTTTATTTTATATATTTGCGGCGTTTGCCATTTACAAGTTTTCTTCATAAAAGATACAAAATTTAGAACATAATAATGTGTGAAAATACATATGTAAAAAAACATACTCAATCTATAAACAATGAAAATGAAAATAAAAGCGAAAAAATATATAAAGAATAACGAGATAAGTCTATAGCTTATACAAATAAAAAAAAATACATATAAAAAACATTCAAAGAAAATTTAAATTAAGATCTGCATACTAAATATACGTGTTCAACAGAGGCGACCCACAAAACCTTCGGAATAGGCAAACCCTGAAAGAAAATTGGGAATTGTCGAAAATTTAATGTTTTTTTAGCATCGTTGTTCATTTCAGTGGCCATAAAAAATATTTTTAAAATCACATTCCAAAATAATATTTACATTTGTGGCCCTATCTACAAACCATCCATCTATCTATATATTCATCGTATCTACAAACGCATACATTTTTAATCTTGTAGTATGGTTGCAATAAAATAAATTAAAAATATTAAATCTTGAATTTTTTAAAATAATATTCATAGGCAAGCCAAGATTTTCGGCTTCTATAAGCAATTCCGCTACTGGTGTTCAAGCATATCAGTTATCATTTAGAAACAAATAAAAAGAAGTACTAAAATAAAATAAAATAATAAGCAGAATAACAAATGTAGGTATTAAAGAACAAATAAACATAATAAGTAAGTATTAATTATTAATATAACGAAACATAATCAGTAGAATCCAAAATAAACAAATAAAGTAAAACGCAGTATTTTTTCATAGATTAGATTTATTGTGACGGAATGTTTTCGACGAGGTGATTCGGCATTATCATGGTCTAATACTAAATTTGACAAGACTTATCCAACACTACTTAAATTCCGGGAAAAACCCGGGTTGTAAGAAGATGGAAACACAGAATTAGGAAGATCATTCCACAGCCGGGCTATTGTGTTAATAAAAGAGTTCGAGTAGCGACTGGTTCTTGTATATTGAAGGTTTACTGTGAACGGGTGTTGAGATTGAGTAAAACGTGCGACTCTATTGTGAATGGGTGGAAGAGGGACCAGGGATGCAAGTTCTTCTGAGCATCTCCCGTGGTAGTATCTATAGAATAAACTTAGAATAACCATATTTGAATTATTTTACACTAAATACTCAAGAACAAACTATGCAAACAACACTTTTACTAACCGCAGCTGCAATATGTACAATAACCTTAATCATAAGCCAGATATTTTTAACAATAGCCTACAATCATTAAAGAAACAACTATCATCAATATTATAATGAATACTTTATGTACCAAATTGTATAATTTTTGGTATGTCCAATACTATATTAATATGACAACTCACCCTTTCCTCCTCTCCTACCTTTCTTCATGTCCCACCATCGCTTCATAAAATACACACACATACACATACACACACATCACAATTGTACACTTACACCACACTTTTGTCTTTGACTTTGTACTGAATTGTCTTTATTATGTACATATATTAATCTGTGGAACAATGTAATTGGCTTACTTACCTGATTATTATTTTTTTTTATTAATGTAAAATATGTAACAGCTGTTTTGTTTCCCAAAATAAAATAAATAAATAAATAAATAAATAAATAAATAAATAAATAAATAAATAAATAAATAAATAAATAAATAAATAAATAAATAAATAAATAAATAAATAAATAAATAAATAAATAAATAAATAAATAAATAAATAAATAAATAAATAAATAAATAAATAAATAAATAAACAAATAAACAAATAAATAAATAAATAAATAAATAAATAAATAAATAAATAAATAAACAAATAAACAAATAAATAAATAAATAAATAAATAAATAAATAAATAAATAAATAAATAAATAAATAAATAAAAAAAAAAAAAAAAATTATAATATAGACTAGCTATAAACCACTTATTTTTGTGAGTCACTTCGCGACATGTTTGGGAAGCGCTGTCCTTTCATTGACAGAAACATGAAACATCGACATGGAAGGACAGCGCTTCCGAAACATGTCGCGACATGACTCACAAAAATAAGTGGTTTATAGCTAGTTTATATCATAATTCAAATATGGTTATTTTACTACCACAAAATATCCGCCGAATCATTAAAATATATTAAAGTGAACTTAGAATACCTTAAATAACCGAGGTTTGTTGTTTATTTTCTATTGAAAGTGGTTTATTACATTAGTATTATGTGCAAGGTTACGTTATAGAAATTCGAGACATTATGTCATGTTATAGAATTAAAATTATAAGTCAATAGCAAAAAAAACAAAAACCGTACCTAACAAAACCTAACCTAACATAAATCTACTTTAACTGAAATCGGACCTTACAATTATCACGATAAAATAATAAAATAAGCTACGTCGGGATTTTAAACAAGTGGGTTGTGGCCAACGCTACAATCCTCACTACCGAGTCACTCCACAAAGTATTCAAATTATGTATGGAATTTTTTCGGAATTTTCATGAAACGAATATGTTTTCATGAAATTATTTTTAATTCAATATTTTACTATGAAAACTTGACAATTCTTCAACACCATTTTATCAAAGTGATGTGTCCTTATAGCAATTAGAAAATGAAAATATCAAATTTTTTATTTTCCCAAGCTTGGAGTCACTTTGATATATTTGACTGTTCATACAAATTAGAAACACTGATAAGATATCCTTCAAAATCGTATGGGTTCTAAGCGAGTATTAGATATAGGTACAAATTTGCAAAATTTGAAAACAATTTAATGAGTACTTAAGTCTGTAATCGATAAAGTAGAATAAACAGCCGTGAATAGTATATAGTACATAGCACACAAACAGAATTGAGATAAAACGTTCACAATACAGTCTCAGCATGATGCTAGTTGATAATCTGCAATAAAAAAATAACCTCAATAATTGTAATTCATATATAACTCATCGCTGTATCCCCTTGGGTAAGTGAGGAGTAAAAACAGTTGTAGCGATGCTACACGACACAGCTAATGTGGTAAACATACGTCATTCGTCGGAGAGTCTCGCATCTCATTCATATTAACGAAGATGGCCGAAGGACATCAGTTCCTGAACCGAATATGCAGCAATGCAACGCGCCTCCGCATTCGCACATCAACCGACGAGGCGGAACTGTGTAATCTCTTTATTAATTAGTGTGAAATTATATCGATCCAAACATCGCGAACATCTGTAAATTTATCAAGTATTATATTGTAATTTATTTAAACTGAAAATAAATGTGAATCAAGTAAGTCCTCTTTTATTATGAAACCCTTCATCACTCAATTACTATTTCTACCAATTAACTGATTACCAAATTGCAATATCTTTTATAGTGATGTTAAAATTGCAACCTTCTGATATATTATATTCTTAATTAAATAACAACCCCAATGGCACACACCACTATACAGTTTATATCCGTTAACTCCATTTGCTCATACAAACTTATCTTCGAATGCATCAGCCCGTAAGTGTGCGGACAATTACTCGGAAAAATGAGAAATGATTTCACAATATTGCGAAACAGGGTTACTCCTGTAATAGGTGTATAGCCTTAAACGTTTCACGGAGAAAATGGGTTGCAAAAATCACCTCCCCGTAATCCGGATCGTGCCGTTGCACAAAACCGAGCTTTTCACACATTGCAATGATTGCGTCATTCATATTTCGATAAGCTTCCGTTAGCGACGCGACGCTCCAGTACCTACCATAGCATCCGGAGTATATTGAATCGTTTTGAAATCCAATTTCTAATGGCAGAATAAAATCATTAATGCCGCAGATTTCGTTTGTGACAATATTGTTACTTTCGTTGCATTGTTAAATCCGCCGGAGGAAGGTAAGGATGAATTTATCCCTATATATAATTCTTCTTTACATGTGTATGTCACTGAACTCTTAAACGGCTGGACCGATTTTGATGAAATTTGATGTGTGTTTTGAGTAATATATTTATATTATGATTCTTTTGAACGTGTGTATGCCACTGAACTCTTTAACGGTTGGATCGATTTTGATGAAACTTTTAAGTACTTTAATCATTTTTTTGGTGTACCATAAGAGGCGAATAATCGAAAATACAACATGCAACAATAACATTTATTTATTTATTTATTTATTTATTTATTTATTTATTTATTTATTTATTTATTTATTTATTTATTTATTTATTTATTTATTTATTTATTTATTTATTTATTTATTTATTTATTTATTTATTTATTTATTTATTTATTTATTTATTTATTTATTTATTTATTTATTTATTTATTTATTTATTTATTTATTTATTTATTTATTTATTTATTTATTTATTTATTTATTTGTTTATTTATTTATTTATTTATTTATTTATTTATTTATTTATTTATTTATTTATTTATATAATTTATGTACATGTGTACAAAGGCAGGTTTATTGCCATAAGGCAATTTCTTTCAACCAACCCGAGCAACGTGAAGTCTTTTAGTTAAATTGGTACAATAATACTAATTTAGTGAGAAATAAATTGATAAAAAATAACATGAAAGAGTAAGAAATATAAAAAAATTACAAAGAGAAAAAAAAATGAAAAGAGAGTTTAAAAAAAAAAAAGAATAATAAAAATAACACTGATCATAGCAATGAGGAAAAGGAGGAACATCTTGCACAGTTCACGACCAAAATACAACATGCAACAATAAAATCTTGCACAGTTCACGACCAAAATACAACATGCAACAATAAAATCTTGCACAGTTCACGACCAAAATTTTGAATGATGCCTTTTTTAGGTGAGGCTAATTTTGTGTGTGGGTATGCACGCATGTGTCGTGCTTTCTATTATGAGTTATTGTAAATCCGCACACCTATTACAGCTTTGATTATTGTTTTTTATTAATTTTACGTTGAAAATCTATTCATCACATGACTTTTAATTAAAATAAATTTATATTTTATCTTTCTTAGGCTTAAGTTTTATCTATGCTCTATTTTTTTTTATATTTTGTGTTATCATAGGATAACCAGTAACTCAAGGCACCTATAGGGCTTACGACCTGTCATCGTCTGGTTTACGTGATCACTTTATGCGCTTGCGCAACGTTCACCAATTATGCCTTCTTATTGAGTTCCCTTATCAATGTAATTTTTGAAAATTCTATATATTTGAATAATGTGTAACAATTCACCTGAAAATAAGACATTATTATTATTTCCATCTATGAAGTAACGAAGGAACCTTTTTGTAACGCCATCTATTGAGAAATTGGTTTATTTGTAAACAATGAAAGCAACAGTCCTTATAAATGAGGTGACGGTGTCTCGCACAGATGTCACCCCTAAACTGTTTTAAAAATTTGTCAATAAAAATAATATTTTGTGTTGTTAAACGTATGCCCATTTTATTTCGCTTAAGGTTTGATGTTTTGCATTATAATTTCTTTACACTTAAAATACATTGTCTTAGACAATGTAAATAATTTATTTAAAAATTCATTGCATATAACTTATTTGCCAGTACAAATGGCGGACGTATTGCTTAGTAGCAATTTCTTCCAGACAACCCTCTGTTACAATTACCTATGGGTGAAAGTGGCACATGTACAAAAAAAGAAAACCTACATTAAAATATAAACATATAACATTTATATACTAAAAAGTAAAAAAAAAATAAAGATATGCACACCAATGACATATAGACAAATCTTAGATGAAACCTGATAGAACACTATGGGAGAGAAGGGAAAAAAAGGAGAGGAAATTTATCTAACTAAAGAAATAGGGAAATTAATGGGAAGTATGTTGGTTAAGAAATAGAAAATAGGAGCGCGCTTTATTCTTATTTTGAAGGTTGCTAACTTTGGTGCAGTTCTAATGTCAAGGGCCAAGTTGTTCCATAACCGGGCATAATGGACAGTAATAATAATAAATAATAATAATAATAATAACCAACACTTCCTTGCACCCTGCGCAAGTGGCGAGTTTATTGCCGTATGGCAATTTCTTCCGACTAACCAGTGTTTCCAGCCCAGAGAAGTTATATTTGCGTGAGAAATTAATTTAAATAAATTTCTCCTCTGCTGGGAATCGAACCCAGGACGCCCGCACAGAAACCGAACGGCTTACCAACTGTGCCACGACGGTCGACAGTAAAGGATGATGATTAGAAAGCTGTGGCATATGATGGCATGGCGAGGGTTCTCTTTTCTCTAGATCGAAGCGGGAGTCCATGAGAGGCCAGAGGTTGAAATCTTTAGGTCAGATATGATGGAGTAATAGGGTTGTGCAAAATATTAAACAGAAGACGAATAGGAAGCCATTTGTGTTGCTTGCGAACATATGATATCTGATCGTATTTGCGAAGGTTACCTAAATATGAATCGTTTGCAGACATAATAATGGAAAATTGTTTAATTAAGATAAATAATGTTTACCTATCCAGCAACAATATTATCTTACAAACGTTTCATATTCGTATAAGAAAAATAACAGTTAATAATAATATTAAGATAAGTAGAAAATATGTCTGAACTAGAAATCAAGTTTAATAGACTTAACTTCAGTATGGTATAGAACAGTAGTTCTAAATATACGTATGAGTCATTATAAAATATCGTGACTTCTTTACGCAAAAAAATACTCATGAATTCGACGTGGTTGTGGCCACGTTTACGATCAAGTAAATAAATTGACAAACACTGAATATTTTGTTATTTTTAACCAAACAGCTTGTCTACCTGAGTTAAAATATGGTCATTTTCAACAAAACATTTATCTACCTGTTATTAAAGGTTGGCTAACTGTTACAAAAGTGTTTTGTTTGAGTCTAAGTACTTAGGTTGTTTTTAACCGAACAGCTTGTTTATGTGGGTCTTTTCAACAAAACATTCGTCTACCTGTTGTTGAATGTTTGATTAATTTCTACCAAAGTTTTTTGGTTGACATAAAGAATTTTGTTATAGTTTGACAAATATTTAGTAGTGAATAGCCAAATTATATTTTGTTATCATTTAATAAACCTGTTTAATTGTTGACAGCTAAAACAGGTTAACCAAGCATCATTTAGTTGAATCAACCAAATGTTTGATGGTCACTATAATTTGGTTGATATTAACATGAAATTATGTTACTATCAAAAAAAAATTCTTTCAGTGTACACATACATAAATATATGTTACTAAATTCAGTATTTCAATCATAAAATAATTGACAGTATCATAGGGAAAAAATCTACCTTAATTTATGGAAAACTAATCAGCATATTAAGTTAAAACTTTTAAATATAATATCAAACACGAGAAAATTCTATAATTAATGTGGGGAATACGGGGTAGCCTATATATATTTATTTATTTATTTATTATTATTACATTGGAAAACCAATAGTACATACAACTGATAAAATGCAAAGGAAAACAATAATTAAAACATACAATAATAGAAACAAGCTAATGGTCAAAAGTCGAATACAACATAAAAAATGGATAAAAATAAATGTATATGTATAAATAGCAAAGAAGTAGAAGGAGAAGCAATAAAAAAAAAGAAAAATAAGAAAGACGTCTGCGAATTGAAGAAAGGGGGGGGGTGGGAGGTGGCCTTTGGGAGAGGGACATTGGGAAAAAAGGAGCCGCTTTGACCTAATTGTACACATAGGGTTCCATCCTGACCTTCATCACTCATCACCACTACGTTATATTTCTGATAAAGAACGTGTATGTAATTGTTTTTTTAAGGAGACAAGGTTGATATTGAAAAGGTCTATTTCACTGAATATAGTGTTGTAGGATTGGCATGATCTGGTTATGAAGTTGTTTTTTGCGAAGTTAGTGCTACTTATTGGGACATGAAATATACCCCCACCAATCACGAACTGAGTCCTGAGTCAGTTCTCATCCAGCATTTTCTCGGCCCAGTCGCACTTACAAATATCATGCAACCGAGCACAATACTAAATCTATATATACGCAACAAACGAGAACTACAAATCGTGTGAATTACTTTGTTACAATCATGAAAACCTCGTTTGGGCACAGACACAAACACACTCCACAGCTCCACATATATTTAACCAGTTGGTTAGTAGTATTAAAGAATCGACTACAACTAGATCCTTCAAGGCTGCACTGATAAACTGGATAAAGATATCAGGTAGGTACTATGCGGAGGTGGTTATCCGCCCGTCACTTCTAACCCGGCACATGTCATACCTATTTATATTCACATTTTTTCGTTTCTGTCAATACTATTTATATTAATTTTTTTCAATATTTTGCACAATTGATTATTATTGTGTATTTGTATCATTCATTTTATATATATATTTTTTTATTCTTGTTTACTCTTCTTTTAAAACATGTGAAAATATAATAAATTACAGCTGATTAAAGATACACAACTGTGTAAAATAACAGTCCCATAACAGGATTTTGCCTAGTGGGTTGTTATTAGTCAGTTTATATATGTAAATATAAATAAATAAATAGGTACCTACCAATAATATAATTTTTATACAAAAATTCAATATTATGTTCACAATTTTTCATACGGTAGAATATATTTATTTTAAGATTGATAAACTCTCAATGCAGTTTAGTGGCGATTGTTGAAATTGTATAAATAATAAAATAAATTTTTGAAAATCCCAATTTCCTAATCCGTGAGAGTATTTTGAAAGATTCAAAATGTGAAATTATGAAGAAACGTAAAAAAAAGATCACAAATAAATTAATTATAACATACAATACACCAAGGTTGAGAACTATCGGTTTATCGGTTACCGCCTCCAGGGGCACTCGGTTAGATTGGAACAATTCTAGAAATGCACGTGTAAACGAGCTCAAATAAAAAAAAAGTGCACAAATTCTGTTCAATCTTGAACGAGACCGAAAACTGATATCTGACTCAAACGAAGCTATTTGTTGATTCTATGAAAAAATGAACGAGAGTACGATTTTCGTCATATAATTGACTAGAATTACTGATTTTCATCATGTTTTTGACTCCGAATAACTGAACTAAACTATGATTTTCGTCATATTTTTGACTAGAATTACTGATTTTCATTATATTTTTGACCCCGAATGACAATGATTTTCACCATATTTTTTACTACAATTTCTGATTTTCATCATATTTTTGATTCCGAATAAATGAACGAGACTATGATTTTCGTCATATTTTAGACTATTTTTAGTGTTCATCATATTTTTGACTCCGAATAACTTAACGAGACTAAGATTTTCGTCATATTTTTGACTATTATTAGTGATATTCATCATATTTTTGACACCGGATAACTGAACGAAACAGTAATTTTCGTCATATTTTTGACTCCAAATAACTGAACCTTCCCTTTCTCTGCCTAAAATTTTCAATATATTTGCCGATACATCTACAATCTAGTGTACAGCGGGAACTGTCATCTAGTTCAAAATTGTATTGTCATAATAGAAATTGTTAACTGCTAGTCATAGAACAGGGTCTCCTAGTTGGGCAGCAGTAGCCTGCTTGCTTTTCATTATTGTAGTGTGTGGTTTGATATTCGTAATCTATTTAATTTTACTTCAAAAATGAATATTTATAATTTTAAAAATATTGCAAGGATTTCCTTACAGTCAGCTATTTCTAGACAATTCACCCAAGGGTCAGTGAATTTAAATCGAAAGACATGCACTGAAAGTGGCCAGAGATTTGTTTCCAGTTGGTATCACAGGAAAATCAGCGATTTTACAATTCCGACAATATCTTCAATTGGATAGGACAGGAGACCAGTCTAATGGATTCTGTCGCGTTTTCACGAGACTTTGTCTGCTTCAACAGAAAATCGAATTATCAAATCTATATTATAAATTTCAATGTTTCATGTATGTATGTATGCTATGCGCTCCTAAACCATTCACCCGATTGCAATGAAACTTTTGTGAATTGTCGAGCGTATGCCTGGTATGGTTTCTGGAATAAAACATTTTTCTTCTTCTTCTTCATCGGGCATTAGGTCATTACCTATGATGGTGGATTATCCTGGGAGAATAAGGTCCAATTTTACTTCCATCTCTTCGCAGGATTCTGGATTTAAACATTTTATTCTTCTTCTTCGTGTACTTGGTCATTTTACCTATGAAGGTTTAGTATCCTGGGAAAAGAATGTCCAACTGTCCTTTCATTTCTTAGCAGGTTAAAAGTTTAAATTTATTAACCAGGATGGTTTCTGAATTTAAACTTTTTCTTAACTTACTGAAGGGACGGGAGATTATGAAGGGAAGGGAGGTACTAAAAGGCCTGAAGGGACGGAGGTACTGAAGGGCCTGAAGCGAAGGGACATAATGAGGGCTTGAAGGGACGGGTGGTACTGAAGGGTCTGAAGGGATGGGAAGTACTGAAGAGCCTGAAAGGACGGGTGGTACTGAAGGGCCTGAAGGGACGAGAGGTACTGAAGGGACGGGAGGTACTGAAGGGTCTGAAGCGACGGGTGGTAATGAAGGACCATTTTTAATTATACAGGCAATAAGAAGTTTTCCGAAGGTTCACTAGTTACTTAAATTGAATTGAATTATATTTTTGAAAGTCGAATATGATCGCGAATATCGGATCTTTTCTGGGACGAGAGTCATGATGATATTTTATGACAAACTTTATTTCTCAATAGAGACAAAGTTGGAATATACAAGAACCAGGAATTAAGGCACCTACAGGGCTATTGACGTGCTTAATTCATAATATGTCAAATTGAGCTTGTATCGCGTTCAACGGAGATTTTCTGAGTGATCAAGAGTTGGAATGGTTTCTTTCTTAACTCAACATAATGTTTATGTTTCCTTCGGAATTTTAAGCTTTTATTAACGAGTGGGCTGTGGTCAAAGCTAAACTCCTCACTACTAAGCCACTCTACAAAGTAATACAATTTTGTATGGAAAAATTACAGCATTATCATGAAGTGAGTTTGTTAAATAATTATTGATTTAAATATTTTATTATAAAAATGTGATATTTCTTCAATGCCATTTTATTCAAAGTAATGTCCCTTTGAAAATAAAAATATCTAATTTTAAGTTTCCCGACCTTGAGGTCGCATTGAAATATTCGACAAAATCTAATGAGTCTAAGCGAGTATTAGATATACAAATTTACATAATTTGAAAATAATCGAATGAGTACCTACTTTAGTCTATAAACAATTGACCTTGAGGTCGCATTGAAATATTCGACAAAATCTAATGGAGTCGAAGCGAGTATTAGATATACAAATTTACATAATTTGAAAATAATCGAATGAGTACCTACTTTAGTCTATAAACAATTGACCTTGAGGTCGCATTGAAATATTCGACAAAATCTAATGGAGTCGAAGCGAGTATTAGATATACAAATTTACATAATTTGAAAATAATCGAATGAGTACCTACTTTAGTCTATAAACAATTGACCTTGAGGTCGCATTGAAATATTCGACAAAATCTAATGGAGTCGAAGCGAGTATTAGATATACAAATTTTCATAATTTGAAAATAATCGAATGAGTAATTTAGTCTATAAACGATAAAGTGGAATAAACATGCCGTATAAAGTATACAACACAACACATATAAATTGTGATGAAACTTACAGAAAACAATCTCAGCATGATACTAGTTGATCTGCAATAAAAAATAACCTTAAAAATTACGACCCCATAACTCCCCGCTATAGTCCCTTGGGGTAGTGAGTATATATGTATATAAAAGAATGTCTCTTTGTTTGCCATTTATATACACATTTTAATATATTTTATTGGAGCAAAATTACATTCTTATGTTTTGCAACGTATGCGAAGAAAGTATTGTGTGATTCTCACACATTCATATTAAAGAGAATTTCCCGTGCGTGACAAAATACATACCTATAGACAGGGCCACATCTATCGAAGGTTTAATTGGTACAATTGCACCAGGCGAAAGAAATTTTGATGGAAATGATGGAAAAGCTAAATATTGAATATCTCGCTAAGGGACCACAAAACTAATGAATGGATTAGGAAGAACACAGGAGTAGCGGATGTGGCCAAAAGAATAGCGGAGTTAAAGTGGAGTTGGGCGGGTCATATATCTCGGATGTCGGACGATCGTTGGACAAAAGTTGTGATGTACTGGAGGCCAATAACAGGAAGCAGAAGAGTGGGAAGGCCCCAGACCAGATGGTCCGATGACATAAACAAGTGGCAGGTCCAGAATGGCACAGGATAGAGACCATTGGAAGTCCAAGCGGGAGGCCTTTGTCCAATACTGGACTCAAGAAGAGGCTGAGTAAGTAAGTATGAGGATGTATATTATTAGTACTCTTGTTACAAGAAAAAAAAAAACAAAACATATACCCATTTAGGAAATTAAATTTAATGACCTTGGCATTGTCATTCTCATCAAATATTTTATTTTATTGTGCCAACCACTGGCATCATTTAAAGAAGTAATTTGAAAATTTCAGCATTATTTTATCAGAACCCTGCAAAATATTGCTTGGCAACGTCGCTGGATGTCTTCATCCGAAGGCAGACTGACATTTTATTTCTTTCCGATGTGAGGACACGAATTCCTTCTTCGTGGATGGTTCCCGATTATTGAACCACGCAATTCCTTATTGGACACTGGCTTCAAAAGTTATCTTTTTCATTTTCAATTATCCGATCAGCTTTGTGATAAACCTGATCAGACTTCTGAGAATATCATATGGAAATGCAGTTACTTCTCAAATCGTGTCAAATTTCCGACGAGAACTCTACAACGATGTCGGAGGGAATTTTTACTGACTCATTGGACATGTGGACCTTATAGCCACGAAGAGAAACTTCTGGGCTTTCAAGACTTTTGTCAAAGATACGTTTTACTCTATCTTCATTTTCAGTGAACGGTGAGCTGTCTGTTTCCTCATAAATAGCTATCTTTGGCACTTTAAGTGCAGTGTCTGCAAGTTTTAGAGTTCCCCGCATTCTTTTCACGTTATTTGCACCGTTGACCGTGAGTTTTGCACCGTTAATAGTCTCTATTAGTAGAACTGGTGGTGGTGGTGGAAAAATAGATCCCTGCAAAAATGTTTTATTAATTTTGTCAAAATTTTTAATTAAAGTCAATAATTTGAAAGAAGTTATAATAGGGTCGTATTACGGAAGTTACTTAAGAAAAAGGTAAGGTCCCGTACTGTGAGTACACTGCTTACAAAACCTCAACTTTTCTTATATTTTTCTCAAATTACTCCCGTAATACTACTTATATAGAGTATCGAAAAAAATGCTACCATTATCGGTTATTTGAAAAGAATCCGAAACGATAACAAAATACTAAGTTTCATTTGTCGATCGACAATTCTTGATAGAACTCCATTGTATGTATATATACATATTACAATATATAAAACTAGTTGCATATAACACATGAGATCCAACTGTCGATAGCGATAGTACGTATAGTTGAAGAATAATTACCAAACTATAAACCCATAAATACAAATTATAAAATATTTTAAGATATTTGGTTTTCTATATAACACATGTACCTAGGTATGTATGTCAAGATAGGATAGTATGGAGGTCAATCCTTTGATCCTACGCAGAATATGAAAACAGCATGATGGTATGTATGTATGTTTGGAGATTAGTATCAAACAATTAAGTCTTCTTAGATATTGTGTGTAGGCAGGCTACTACCATACAAATTGTATGAAGCAATGTCATCACTAAATTCAATTTTTATAAAAATTATTAAAAAAAAATTGAGATGTGCTAATACAATGTTATTATTTTTTATAGAAAATTAAATTATCTAGTTGGGGTGTTTCGGTTTTTTTTTATATTTTTAAAAGAATTGGAAATATAGGCAGTTAAACTTATAAATTTATCATAAAAAAAATATTTTTCTTAATAAAAAATGTTGGAATTTTTAAAAAAAAAACTAATTTGAGATTTTATATTTGTCTATGTTTATACCAAATTTGAACGTATAATAAAATATTTAAGTTCGATTTTCAAGGGAAATGTAAGCCTTATAAATTTAGTGGCTCAGGCGCTAAACACAATAAATCCCACCCTGTTTATTATATATTTACGATAAATTGTATTTAAAACATTTCTAAGGTGAATGCGAAATACAAATGTACATATATGATTATTATTTATTCATGCAATATAATAAATTTCATACATGAAAATTTTAAAACTAAAATCACATTTAGAGCGAGAGCGTTTGATATTAATTTGTAAAGATCTCGGCACGTGGGTTGTAGACCGATCGTGAATTTTGTCAAATTACAATGTGTCTGAGCGAGACAATTTATTAAAATAATTTTATTGGTCATATATTCAGTTAGTTAGATATATCTATTTTAAAGCCAAAATGTTACCCAAATTCTGATTCATCTTATCGCCCTATAGCATTGTCTTCTACTCCACTTAAAACTGTGGAGCGGATGATAAAAAATAGACTCGATTGGTTTACGGAAAGCGCGCAAATCCTATCGAAATTCCAATTCGGATTTAGAAACAAACATTAAACTGTGGAAAGCATTTCTATTTTAGCAACAGATATACACATAGCCAATGTAAAAAAGAGTTTTTGTTCGGTGTTAGTCTAGACGTAGAAGGTGCATATGACCATGTTTTTCTTCCGCTTCTAAAACAAAAACTTTTAAAAGTTGGGGTGTCCTTTAAACTTTCAGCATTTATAATAAATCTACTGATCGATAGGGAAATATTTATTGATTCATATGATACCACACCTATAGTCAGAAAAGTTTGTAAAGGATTACCGCAAGGATCATCCCTTAGTCCTCTTCTATTTAACATATTTATAAGTGATATTTTCTATCTTACTTTCTGTACCCACTTGTCGTGTGTCGGGCACGATAAAATGTCGTGTGATGTATTGGCAATGCACTTTGAATGAAGCTTATCCAACAGCGATTTTTTATCGTGAACGACGTGAATTGTCGTGTGTTTTACCAGCGTTAACTCGTGATCCCTATGTTCCCGGGAGACAGGAGACAGTCCCGCAGGAGACATGAGTCAGTCATGAGTGACCAGAATGTGCCTATCTGTCATTGGGTGCATATTAAATTGATATTTGACATTGTACCTACCTTTTAGCTGCCCGAGAAGCCAATAAATTTTCTTCTTGTGCCTGAGATTTTTAAGCTACGGTATTTTTATGCCCCATACTCCCTCTTCCCTCCATCTTTCACTCCACTGTAAGTTGTAAAATGGCATATTTATCATCACGGAATATGCGCAAAAATATGTGACGTTGCGTTTCTTGACAGTGGTCAGCAACTCTCTCTCTTTCTTTCTCCATCATATTTAGAACTCTTTCATTGGAGACTCTATCGACCCATGAGGTGCGCATCAACCTTCTCTATAGTCGAATCTCGAATGCTTCAATTTTATTTGCTGTTGAGATTTTGACAGTCCAATCTTCCACTGTCAATAGGTATGCTTTAACAACTCTCCATCTTGTACTTAACTTTAGATCTCGGTTACACAGCAATTTTTGCATTTTGTAGAAGTTGGATCTCGCCATCTCAATCCTGGGGGGCAAGTCTGGTTCGACCGGCGAAATCAAAACCCTAGTGATTACCCATATCATGGATATAATTATCGTATGGAGTTCTATGACATCTAAAGATATTGTAGAACTCCATATAATAATTATATCCATGATATGGGTAATCACGAGGGTTTTGATTTCGCCAATTAAACCAAACTTGAACCCCAGGTCTTTATTTCGTATCTGGGTTCCGCTTATCATTCAACCAGCACTCTAAGTATTTAAAACCAATATAATATAATATAAAACTAATGAATGTTTTTTTTTGTTCATCTGTACAAGTATAATAGTCAATCGTTCACTCAAACCAACAATTATTCAAAAATTAATAACAAATTTTAACGACATTCAAAGTCGTTAAACTTTGATACAACTTAATTTTATGATTTCGCTGATAGTGTCCAACATCTTTATTGTCTATCAGCGTCATTAAACGTTTTTATTGGTACAATTGTAATACACTTTAGTTTATGGTTGTAATACAATATAGTTCCAAGTAGGTACCATAAAATATATCGCTAATCGTCAATCAAGTGATCGCCCGCTGAATTCTCAATTATTGGCTGTTAACATTTTTGGTCATGTCCATTTTCATTCGAGAACAAAATATACTCAGTGTCGATCTTAGTAAGATCATATCATACAGTTAAGCTGTATGAATTCAAATATTAACAAAATTATCTCAAAATGAGTGGGTTATGGCCAACACTAAACTCTCTACTACATAGTTAATGTACATTTTTTTCTTGAAAAGATTGATAATCCCTAAATGCATTTTTATGAAGAAAATTTCTATTAGATTCTTAAACAAATACAAAACATATGTAAAATCAATAAACTTAGAGCTGATTAGTTTTCCATAGACATCCGTTAATTTCTTCTGTATAATAGTCAAATAAAAAAAAGTACAAAAAGTACAAAAGTTTTCACAATACACAATCACAATCGCGTTTTTTGTTTATTTTTTACATATTTGTTACATGATTTTCATTATTTTTTACATGTTTTTTGTTTATTTTTTTACATATTTTTACATGTTTTTGTTTATTTTTTTTTACATATTTTTGAATGTTTCTCGCATGTTTTTTTTTTACATATTTTTTTTAATGTTTTTCATTATTTTTTACATATTCTTACATGTTTTCACCTTTTTTATATTGTTATTCATTTTTTATTTTCATTTTATATATTTGTTTGTTTTTATTTGTTTTTTTTTAATTCTGTTGTTTTTAATATATTATGTATACTTGTATGTGTAAAAGGTTATCAAACCGTAAATTGAAATAAAATAAAATAAATAAATAAATAAATACATCATACATTCACACATAACAATTGTCACGAAACTAATAGTAGGTATGCACTTTCTACATGATACCAGTTGAGGAATTTATATAAAAAAATTGCATTACTTGCTATTTGAGCAAGTATGAGACAGTGAATATGTTGATGAGGCGATGGATATGTGTCAAGATAGAAGAATGCGGTTTTCGATTTTCACTGCCTAACCCTTGAGGAAAATAGTAGTGGAGAGTAATAAAATACACTTGTCTATAGAAACACCTACAGTATCAATATGTTGTTGATCAGTTAATTTTCTCATACAGAAGCTATTTTACTTTTGTTATTATACTTTTTTCATTCAAATATCTATGCACTTTATTTCTCATTGATTTAGCAGACCATAGATTTTTTCTTTAAATTTTGACAATACTTGGATGCATTTTTGAAGAGTGTATTATTGTTGTATGAAAAGTTCAATCAATATCAAAAAATCTCCATTTTCTAGACGTTGAGAGCATATTGAAAATTTTGACAGATGAAATCATAGAGAAGAAATTAACGGATATCTATGGAAAACTAATCAGCTCTAAGTTTATAGATTTTACATATGTCATATCAATATGAAGTCAATCGGACTTATTTTTGGGCTGTAGAGAGGACACAAAAAACAACATATATGATAAAATAATAGAGAATACCTATATAGCTAAACGATTGTCTATGGAAAACTAATCAGCCCTAGGTCTACGCACTTTACACATAATATGATGTTAATATGACGTCTATCGGACTTTTAGTTTGGGCTGTAGAAAGGACACAAAAAATTATACGCCGTACGCCTTACATACAAACACATCATGACGAAACTCATAGTGTGCACTCTCTACATGATACCTGTTGAGAAATTGACGTAGAAAAATACGTTTAAAAATTGTGAAATCACGACTCTCCACTATTCCATAGTTATAGATATTTAAAATCATAATTTGTTTGTTGGTGGTAAAAACTATTTTAGTATGTATTTGCCCTTCGTTAAAGCATTGGGCGCTTCTTAATGCACGGCTTAATTGCTGTTCGGCTTTACTAAGTGTTCCCTAGTAAGTTAATGACACGCAGAATTAATTTGATGCGGTCAGTTTGTGAAGATTCCAATCTGGTTGATTAAAGGCTTAAATAATATACAGACCTGCTTGGTAGTGATGAGCAAAAACACAATATTATATCAAGACCGAGAGTCGTCTTTGTATCAATCTTGCGAATATTGCAAATTAAAACGAGTGGGTTGTGGCCAACGCTAAACTCCTCACTAACAAGTCATTTTATAAATTATTCAAATTTTGTATGGAAATATTCAGGATTTTTTGGACTATTGAAATGAGGACACTGCGCTCCATTGTGGGCGTAACACTAGTGGATAGAGTCCGAAGCGAGGATTTAAGGAGGAGATGCGATGTAGACGACATCATCCGCTGGAGTAGAGGGCGTAGGTGTCAATGGAGAGACCATGCCGAGAGAATGGGAGACAATCGACTACCCAAAATTGTCTCCAAGGAAGTCTCGGAGGGTCGTAGTGCAAGAGGGAGACTAGCAAAAATATGGAGTGACAGCTGGACGTCCAGATCACAAGAGGCCGTCTCCGACTGAAAAAACAGGCCTTTGGCCTTAAACCTGAGGAAGAAGGAGATTTGTAATAAAAGCAGTATTAATTATACTTGTGTATAATTTGATAAATACATATATCACAGCATTTGTCTACGTTTTAATGTCATTATTGCCATGACTTTTTAACCGTACAATAGGCATGATGACTAATTTTGAAAAACTATCTCACGATGTTTTTACGCATTCACTGTTTTCAAATATATATACATTTCTACATAAAATAAAGGTTTAGTAGCAAAAATCGCCATTTTAAAATCAAATTTGACATTTATGCCAAAAAAAGCTTGTAGTATCATGGCGGCTGCCGACCCTGACGGTGACGTCATGGTATCGTAAACTGCATATCACTACTATATGTAATATATGTGTTCTAAGACGATTTGTGTATTTATAATCAATTCAAAAGTGCATAAGTGTTGTGCGGTCCCTAAATGTACAAACACGACGAAAAAAACACCTACTGAGGTATTTGTTTTCGTCCCACGCGAAAAAAAAGAGAAATAAGTGATTAAATTTCGCACGGCTAGACACAAGTGAATTTTATTAAGTACGCGTTTACAATGAAGTACAGTATTTGTTCCCCCACTTTTAGCTCTCAATAATATAATATTTACCATTATTTAGGCAATAAGCATATAAAGAACTTCATTAATGTCCAAACGTCAAAATAGGCCATCATAAGTTTCCCGCGTATGTTTTTAGCTTATGAACACATAATGTAGAGAGAAGAAGGAGCATATTTTATCGATTTTCGAGATGTAAGTTGTATTTAAATTACAGATAAATAAAGTACTTATATGTACTTATTATTAAGTTTTTACGTTTCGAAATTCTGATGAACAAAAGTCTTTGTTCGACGCAAAGAAATATCCGACCATCAAAAGTTCCATTCTAGTTAAGAGTAGTTAAGACAGGCAGAAAAATAACTACTATGGCTGCTATTGCTAAAAATAACGATAGCAGATAAATATAGCTTGTTATGAACACAATACAAATAACGAGCGCTATGTAATAATTCGTATGCTGCTAAAATTGTAACGATGTTTTAAAACGCATGCTTCGCGTAATCGCCGTCGTTTCGCAAATCGCTTCATTGCATGAAAAAAATATAGCTTGCTAGTTTAGTTTGGCAGTGACCAGCATCATAACATGTCGAACGTTCGTCAGCTCACCATCGCGTGACAAAATTGTAGAATACTAAAACTAAATTAGTTTACCATACGTTGCGAGCATTCATTATTTATTTATTTATTCAATAAAAACTAAGTTACATACAAAATACAATTAACATAGGCCCGATATTACAGTCGGCCCTCAACTCATTGAGTTTGCCAAACTCAAGATTAATGTTAAGGGGAGATTGAATCCATTTCCGTATTACAGTGCAATATGACATGTCAGTTACTAAATCTTCAATTATAGACATATTTCACTTTTTCTGTGGTTATTATCTGTCAAATTTAAATAACCTCAAATAATACGAAATACAAAACGGGACGCTACGACTTTAAATACCATTGTTTTAATATCCAACATGGTAAATTTAATTTTTTTCACCAAAATAATGCTTTTAAATGCCCGTGTTCGTTTCAATACGGCTGTCAGTTTGTTTTGTTGTGTGGCGCCACCTTCGATACAACACTGAAACTACACACGTTGCCTAACGCCTCTAGTGATAGAAACTGAAACTACACGAGTTGCCTAGCAAATGACAGTTGACTCACAGTTACGTACTTAATCTGCCAGAAACGTTGAGTTAAATATTTGTCGTTTTAGTGACGTATTTGAGGGAAGATTGGGTCTAAACGGACACTGTAATACGCTATATTTTTGTAAAACTTGAGTTTAGCTCTTAAACTGACACTGTAATACCGGCCCATAGTGTCCCCCGATAGGTAGGCGAGTATCTAGGTAAATTGAAACTATTTGCTTTGATGAATACTTGTTCCATTTATATTTAATTTGTTTTAGTTTTAAGTATCTAATTAAAATATTAATATATCGATAACACCAAAATAAACATAGTCCAGACCGACAATTAATGCGTATATTGTATTGAAGACTATCAGAAGAATTGACGCGACCATACTATGACGTCGTGCGCTCTGATTGTTTTTTCTCATAAAATGGCGGACTAACACATTTTGTATTTTTATATTTATAATATTATTATTATTCACTCCTATAAATTAAAAAAAAACATTTTTTAAATCTTTATAACCTATTTTATTTTTTAAAATCATAATTTCAATGATTTTTTTCTTACAGTCATCACACCTATTACATATTTTAATGTATTAATCATAATATGTATATGAATCATAACAGTTATCCCATATGTATATTAGATTCATCATAATACATTGTGTATTTCCATTTCAACCTCATGTAACACTGTACAACTCCCACAAACAATATAATTACATCATTTTATTTTATAATCAAGCAATGAAAGCCACCAAGTTATTTATTTCTGAAACGTTAAATATTCTCCACCACGTTACAATACTCGGTGCGTGTTATAACAGATGCGTCAACGATTCAATAGAGCGGATAGCGATATTATTTGGTTTATTGTCCCAAATAAACCAAATAAATCAATAAATAAAAATAGCATGTTAAAAATAAGCAGCATATTCCATATAGCTTGTTATGAAAAAAATAGCCATTTCGAACAACACAACAGTTGACAGTAACAAACACAATTGACAGTGACAATATGGTGACGTCATGCGCTCTGATTGGTGTTTCACATAAAATGGCGGACAAACATATTTTGTATTTTTATTTTAATAATATTAATATTATTCGCTCTTTTAAAATGAAAATAAATATATTTTTTCAAATCTTTATAACATATTGAAGACGCGAATATGAAATTAAAGTAAAAATGAAAAGTAGAAGTGGAAAGTGGACTGTATTTTTAAAGGGCGTTTCGTTGCAACCACTGCAAGGCAAAGGAAGGATAAAGGAACACTCACTTACTTGACTTTTCCTTGGTGCTCTGCCTTGTTAGATGGTCACAACTTTCACTAGGATCCCACACACACACACGCGGTAAGAAAACAATTATGGCGAATTTCGGTGAGTTATGAGGAGCGGTAAAACGGGTGAGATGTGGGTGGTGTCGACAGGACGCGGTTTGAAAGGAGACTGATTTTGGATGTAGGGTGGGCAGCAGTTGCAACAATATTATATGTCATTTGATATAAAAAATGCGACAATAATTATAATGACATATTGGCGTCAACATTTTCCCCGCCGTTAAAGGGTCACCTTTAAAAAAGTTAAATGCGTGATGCGAATATGTATGATGCGATGCGTGGAAGTTTAAATAAAAGTGAAATGCGTGATGCAAGTATGTATGATGCGATGCGTGGAAGTTTAAATAAAAAAAGTGAAATGCGTGATGCAAGTATGTATGTAGGATGCGTTGAAGTTTAAATAAAAAAAGTGAAATGCGTGATGCAAATATGTGTTATGTGTGATGCAATGCGTGGAATTATACATAAAAAAATATATATAATAAAGTAAATAATGTTAAATTATCATAGTATAAGATACTTAGTAATATTATATATAAAATAAAGTATACATATATACATCATATAATATGATGAAATTATTTTGAATTTTAAGGACTATCATTTGTTCAGATAACTCCGTATCGGTAGCGCTGATTGACAAGAAGTGTACACATAAGAAAGGCACAATTCACATAAATCATTACGCATACCTAAGGTACGCGGTATTTTTGTTTTATTAAAGAGTGGAAGCTCTGAACAGAACATATCCCAAATATTTATGATGCGGCTGTGCGGTTTGCCATTCCAGTCTAGTCTTAATAGCCATAGCTCTTTTCTTACTAATTTAGCGAATAGAACGACAGGCGCTACTGGTCCAGTTACGTCCCATATCTTAATAACAGTAGCTAATATAGTGCGTTTAATAAATTTCAAATAAGAAGCAATAAATATAAAATCAAAATTATTATTTATTTTTGAATAATTTACGCTCAAAATCCTATGTTGTGCGGTTTTATTAAATTTATAAGGAACATTAGCACTACGAATCGCGGAAATACTATTCAAAGCATTTTTAAATTTATTAAGTTTCTTCATGAAGCGAAGCGTATGGCATGACCTGAACATGAGTCCAAAACAAACCCTGTTAAAGTGATATGTTGTGAACTGATTCTGTGACTTAAGGCGATTAATTATAAGTCGGAAATGACGATCATGGACATTCATTGCCACTTGCAAAAACATCAGTTTACTATCAGCGGAGAGTGCTATATGAGATAGCTGAAAATGAAAAATAATAGTAAACTGATCACCTTGTAAATCTGGACTACAATAAAGTACATCATTGAGTGATGCATTCTTGCGTAATTTGGTCGTAGACATGACCTTTTGTGTTATTACGTAGAGCGGTATAATGATACAAGCGGGGTAAATTAAATCATAAGCGAGATAAATAAAATTATTAGCGGGATAAATTAATTTATAAGCGGGGTATGTTAAAGTATAAGCGGGATAAATTAAGTCATGAGCGGACGCGGGTGATAAATATTCTTTCTCGAGATATTTATCATATATAACTGCATCATACGCAGATCGAAAAAGGTATTCACTCTCAATCCTTTCCAAAGATAGAGTGAGCGGTACAGCGGATTGCGATTTATAAATTTGCCAGAAACCATTATTTGACATATTTATATCAAATTCGATAAAGTCAAATACTGTGGTACAGCAGGCTATAGTTAAATTTTCTTGGTTAAATAAAGCGGGAACAGTTTCCATAATAACGTAACTGATTGTAATCTGTATAGTGCGCAGAATTACAGCGGAATGGAAAAGTAACACGAAGACATCGATAGGTATTGAAAGTAAATTATTGTTAATTTTATCGACAACGAGCGACGTAATATTATATTTTATGTCTTTATTGTATTTCGATGAGAATTGAAAATAAACAAATTTATTTGTATATTTATTAGAGGCACCGATACCTCGAACCGATATATTATTTAGGTAAATATTTAATTTCAGTTTATTATAAAACTCTGATGTCACAAAGTTACTATGAGATGCACCATCTAATAAGCAACTAATGTTATGTTTAACATCATGAGCGTCATAAACAGATTCGACTGTCGTTGTGAGAAATGAAGTTGTGTTCTCGTTACGTTGGGCGCTAAGTGTGCGATTATCGTTTGATATATTCACACTAGTGTGCGACAATGCGTTAAGCGAGCAGAGCGAGTTATATTCAACTGTCGAAGTAAATACAATTGCAGCGACATGCAGGTCGTGCAGATGCGATAGAGATGGCTGTTCAACTGATAACTGGGTAAACAAAGACAGCCACGCGGTAAAGGACGTCAAACTGATCACGGGTGCGGAATTATGAGAAGTAGATGCCCTATCTGCGGCATGCGGATGGGGGAGAGGTGGCTGCACACCTGACAGTTGCGTGAATAAAGGCGGCAGCGAGGTAAAAGATGACAAACCGAGCACCAAATTAGGAACTGCGGTTGAAGCAGATCCATTACCGGTAACATGTAGCTTGTGCGGATGCGGAATATATAGATGTTTATCTGACGGTTGCATAAATGCAGGTGATGGCGAACCAGTGTAAGTCGAACGAAGCACAAGTGCGGAATTATGTAAAGCAGTCGAAGACAATACACTGGCGAAGGTATGCTGTATATGCGGATGCGGAGAAGAAAACTGCTCAAGTGACAGTTGGGTAAATGCAGATGGCGGCATGATTATGGATGACAAACCGAATGCGGAATTATACAAATCGGTTAAAAAATATGCACTGGTGGCGAAATGCGGTTTATGCGGGTGTGAGGAAGGTAGATGCTCACCTGAAGATTGCATTACTGCAGGTGACGGCGTGGTTATGGATGTCGAACAAAGTGCGGAATGAAAATCGGTCGAAGAATATGCGCCGGTGGCGAAATGCGGATGCGAGGAAGGTAGATGCTCACCTGAGGATTGCATTAATCTAGGTGGCGGAGCGGTCATTGGATTTGAACAGAGCGCGAGTGCGGTAGTTAAATTAGATTCAGTAGTGGCGACATGCGGTTGATGCGGATGCGGGTTTTTTACGTCAATTAGACTTTCATCATATAAGCTATCGGGAGAATATATGTCTCTTGAATAGAAGTTCTCTTGGTCTAACGCCGTTTTTGAGTCAAATTCAATTTTTGACATAACATATTTCACTCTCCAGTACATGTCTTCGAAAGAATTCCACATGTCAAACTCTGGTTCTCCATTATTCAATCGCATATTTAAAATATTATACTCTTCCAACGTTTCATCAAACTCAATACGCAGTGTGTCAATACAAACTGCGGCGGAAATTATATCTAAATTATCTTGTACATTCTGCACCTTGGTAGAGCGATCATGAATCATTTGCAAGCACGAAAAAATATAATTCAGTTTTTCTAATGCTATTTGCAATAGTAAGCTCTTATCGACGTCCATTTTAAGAATTTATATTTTCTCTAATTGCGATATATTAAAGATGGTCTTAAATAATAGGCACGTCAAAATATGTATAATTAAAAGATAAGTAAGTATAAAAGATAAGAATTAAATTTTATAATGTGAAAATGTGTAGAAAGACGGCGCGGAAAATAAGCAATCGGGTAAAAGTAATTTAATAAATATAATTTAATAACATAAAAATATCAATTCAACAAATAATAATTTAACTTTAATTTTGAATACATAATATTAAACAGTCGGCGCAGATTCCGCTTGTTTCGTTCGGCCGAATTCTAACACGTTTTTATTATTATCGTTGATAGAAGTAGTACGTACCTATTGACTCGATGCAATACGAGAATATTTTTTATCGCCTTGGTCGAAACAGTTGACGATGTAACAAGAATTATATATCAAATTGTAGGGTACTTTAAAATATAATATATTTATTTCCGTGCAATATTTTAACACAAAAAAATAAGGCTATAAAATAAATATATATTGCGGTAGATTATGAACTAAATTAATAGTTTTAAATAAGAATATAAATATATAATTAGGGTTAGGTATATAATAAACATAGGTACTTATATAGATATAATGTAGGTATAATGCGGATTGGTTATGCACTTAAAAAATAAGTGCTTATTTAAATATATAGCGGAAATTTTATGTAAATGCGATTTGAACATAAATAAGTTTATATTAATAACCTTTTATGTTCATTTTACTATGGCAAATAGGTATATCGTGTCATAAATAAATGCGGTTTGAATATAAATAAGTTTATATTAATAACTATTTATATTCGTTATAAAGGATGCGGTTAACACGACATAAATATATGCTGAGTGGATAAATTATACAGAGCGGGTAGAATTATGTTTTATATTTGATGCGGGTATGTTATATAAATATATTAATAGCGGGTTGATATATAAATATTAGAAAGTGAGTAATCCTTTATATAAGTTATGATACAAATAGGTACATAATGGCATATCACATAGAAAATAATTATAAAGAAGAGCGATTTAATATATAATAAATATGTGGTGTATACGACAAATGTACCTACATTTGTATGTCCTGTGACATGTTATAAAAATAAATTAAATATGTATATTTAATATTATAATATACATTAATATATTTATTAATTGTAATATGTGTGAGATGTAAGTTATGAATGCGGTTCAAGAATGATATACCAAAATGTTAGCATATCCGTCTCGGATTGACCAAAATGAATATGAAATCCGACTCGTTAAGGACCAAAATGAAGACGCGGATATGAAATTAAAGTAAAAATGAAAAGTAGAAGTGGAAAGTGGACTGTATTTTTAAAGGGCGTTTCGTTGCAACCACTGCAAGGCAAAGGAAGGATAAAGGAACACTCACTTACTTGACTTTTCCTTGGTGCTCTGCCTTGTTAGATGGTCACAACTTTCACTAGGATCCCACACACACACACGCGGTAAGAAAAAAAATTATGGCGAATTTCGGTGAGTTATGAGGAGCGGTAAAACGGGTGAGATGTGGGTGGTGTCGACAGGACGCGGTTTTAAAGGAGACTGATTTTGGATGTAGGGTGGGCAGCAGTTGCAACAATATTATATGTCATTTGATATAAAAAATGCGACAATAATTATAATGACATATTGGCGTCAACATAAAATATATCTAATAAAATCATAATTTCAATGATTTTTTCTTACTGTCATCACGCCTATTGCAACTATTTTGTATAAAACTGTCATCCACATTTTGTCACTAGTCGAGCTTTAATAAGTGGCATATTTTTGAAACAAAATACTTACATTTGTAAAATTTTCCAAGACTCCAATATGTCTTGCATTTATAAATGGGCGGTGGCAGAGCGATTTGCTGGTTAGTAATCCTAGTTTGAATCCTTTCATGACCGATTTCGTTCACCTATAGAACAAGTATTCATGCTTTGTTTAGGGAATTTATGATATATACTTATATATACTTATCACAAAGAACAATTAATTATTTAAAAAATATGTCTTGCGAGTGTCTTGGTTTTGTAAGAAAAGCCTTGGATTAAAATGCAAAAGTTGCAAGATGTTTGCTCATCACTTGAGTAGAAGATCTAGCCGCTGTAATTTTCAATAATGGTCAACCGTCGGATAAACGGCTGACCCCCCAAGTTATAGTTAACCTTAAAGTTAATGTCTGTACTTGGGCAATAATTGACCGCCCTTAGTTGCCAATCTTCAAATTTACCCCATTACCGATACTGACCGTCAAATTGATGATAGCAACAACCCCTTACAAATGGTTATTATTATTCAATGTTGTCAAGGGGTCACTAGTTTTAAAAAACAAACAATTTATTTATTAAGTTTTACAATTAATGACACGGCATTACAATCACATACTAGATAAACGACGATGTACTGAGCAGATTTGGAGAAACGAGGCAACTGCTAAAGAGTTTGGCCAACAATGATCCAAATACATAGGCTATAACATCAGGCATCCGGGTCTGCTTATTACTACCGCCGAAGGAATGACGGTGTAGTTATGAAGGTGGAACGATATGAAAACTGCTGGTGTTCGGTTACATGTTGTTTATTAGTGCGACTGGCCCGAGAGAACGTTAAATGAGAACTGGTTGGTCCGCCGTTGGTAGGGTGTATACATAAGCAAGCCTGAAAGGGCTGCCTCCTAAATGCCCAACATCAGCAACACTATGGAGGTTTGCTCTAGAGGCAGTTATGATCACACTCTTAAAGGCGCTGTCATAGCAGCCGGACGCGTGGTGTTTGAGCTCTTATAACTTTTCTGTATAAAAGCGGTATTTTTGGTGCTAGTGTCCATATTTTTTGTTAAAAGTGCGTCAAAAAGTAAAGAACTCTGTAGAGACTACTATTTGAACAATTAAGCACGTATTTTATATAATAAACTAAGACTATAATTCTATGACTAAGACTAAAGTGTTATTTTGTGTCAGTTCACGTGTGCATCATAAAATGGCCGCCGTGTAAACAACGTGGCAGCGACACTTCGACATCGTTTTTCAATTTAAAGCAGTAACTTTTTCATTCTAATAATATAATTTAATGTTTTCCTACAAACAAAAGTGCAGTGTCCTGATAAACTTTTTATCTTAAATATTTCATGTATATATTTTGAGATATTTGTGTATTCCCGTCATGCCGTTGAGTAGCCGCCACGTGCGATATTGCGGCTAAACGTCAAACTAACCACAATGGCGGGTAAGTATTACAAAACTGTATGTGAATGCCGCGCTTATACCTGTTTCTCTTCTTTAAATTTGATATTTTTTGTTATTTTAATTACTAAAAGCCTATTTTTTTGTTATATTGCAATTATAATTCTGTTTTCTCCTATATATTAACTATTTTAGCAAACAAATGAATATTTATAGATATTCAACTTCATATCTCTTATCCGTGAAAATTTCAAAAACTCCTTTACCACTTAATATAGAAAATGGCCTCGCACTACTGTCATCATTACAGAGTGGACAGATTAAACGGCATAGGGGATGTCGCGCGGGAAAACGAGTCAAAAATTACCTACATAAACTTTTGTCACATAAACAAAATAGAAATAAAGTAGATCCCAACTTTTTGAAAATAGGTATATGGAACGCCAGATCCATAAATAATAAAATTGACGACATTAAAGAATTGTTCAGCACCAATGACCTTAGTGTCCTGGCTATTTGTGAGACATGGCATGAAAATAGTCAATCGTCGTCAATTACAGCTCTTAAAAATCGTAATTTTACCGTAGTTGAAAAAGCACGCGAAATAGTTTCCTCTGTAGATTCAGTTAATTTTATCAACCATGGGGGAGTAGCAATTATATCCAACGATCAATTTAGAATTCAAAGTATTTCAATTAAAAAAACATATCAAACTTTTGAATACGTGGGGTGTCAAATTTCAGCAAATGGGGCATCTATAATTATAATAACAATTTACCGGCCGGGATCTAAGTCTGCAACTAATTCATTTTTACACGACTTTTCTTCTTTTCTAGAACAGCTTATCATTTACTCATGTCCTGTTTTCTTAGTTGGAGATCTAAACGTACATTTTGAAAAATATACAGACAGTATCACTATTAAATTAAACAGAATTATAAATGATTTTGGCTATGTACAATGGGTAGATTCACCAACCCATGATGCAGGTGGTATTTTGGATGTAGCTATGTCACATAAAGATTTGAAACCCGAGTTATGTCAAGTGATAGATATTGGCCTATCTGATCACAGACTTGTTGTCATCAAAGTAAAATTTTCCCTTTCGCCTCCAGTCTATAAAGCTGTGTCAAGTAGAGACTGGAAAAAGTTTACTTCGGAAGATTTTACGCTTGCACTTAAAAAATCATCTTTGTGTGACACTGATCTTATCTCAAGTGCCTCCCTGGATAGCATAATTACTTTGTATAGCCATACATTATCCTATTTAATTGACGATTTTGCTCCCACTAAAACTAAAATAGTCCGAAAGCGACCCAACGATAGTAGATGGTTTGACTCTGAATGTCGCGAGAGTAAAAAGGAAATGAGAAAACTCGAAAGACGGTATAAAAAACTCAAAACACCTTTGAGCCGACAAGAATGGCTCGCCTCGCAAAAAAGATACAGAGATATAACCAAAAACAAAAAGGCCTCCTACTGGATACATAAAATTGAATCTGATAAAGACGACCCAAAAAAGCTGTGGCAAAACCTGGATATGATGAGAGAAAAAGATATTTCAGCATTAAAAACATCTCTAAATGCACAAAATCTTGCTAACTTTTTCTCCAAAAAAGTAGAAAATATTCGCAATTCTGTAAGCACTTCAAATAAAACATCTATTGAAAGTGGACTGCAAAGAACATATGCAAAAATGGAAATGCTCCAAGCAGTAACCGAGGAAGAAGTATCAAAAATGATAATGGCCTGTCAAAATAAGCAATGCACACTAGATCCTATACCA
The DNA here is from genome assembly GCA_963576475.1 of Molanna angustata. Taxonomy (NCBI): domain Eukaryota; kingdom Metazoa; phylum Arthropoda; class Insecta; order Trichoptera; family Molannidae; genus Molanna; species Molanna angustata. The sequence continues at coordinate 17,891,380 of OY754989.1, forward strand.
ACATGGCTCTTGAAAAGCTGCGTAAATGAATTGGCTCCTGTTATAACCAGAATAATTAATCTTTCGATGATCGAAACAATGAGAGTTCCAAAAATTCTAAAAACTTCTATCATAACACCCATTTTAAAGAAGTCAAATCTGGATCCGGAAGATGCTGGAAACTACAGGCCAATTTCCAATTTACCAGTGCTTTCAAAATTACTTGAAAGAGCAGTTGTAAATCAAATGACGCAGTATTTAAAAGAACACGATCTGTTTCCGAAAAAACAATCAGCGTACAGACAAAATCACTCTACTGAAACTGTACTAATGAGAATACTGTCCGATCTCATTGAAGGAATTGAATCTGGGAATATTGCTCTAGTGTCAATTCTTGACATGAGTGCCGCTTTTGATACTGTTGATCACGAAATTCTCCTTCGACTCTTGGAACGCGAATACGGAATTTGTGGAAGTTTTCTAAAATGGATGACCTCATATATTTCAGGAAGATGCCAGTCTGTGAGGATAAATAATAATACGTCTTTACCGGAAATTGTAAAGTTTGGAGTGCCTCAGGGATCGGTGCTCGGACCAATTTTATTTATTTTATACATAAAACAACTTGATAATATAATTCAAAATCAAGGATTCGACTCTTTCGCTTACGCTGACGACCGCTTGTTATTCAAATTTTGTAGTCCCATGAACAAAAACCGTCTGGAAGTGGATACTGCTGAGTGCATCGAAAAAGTCGCTACGTGGATGTCTCATAACAAGCTAAAATTAAACCCAACAAAAACAGAGTTTATGTGGGTAGCTTCACCACGGCGACAGCACCTCATTGAAAGTACTCCTATTAACATCAACGGAGAAAAACTCTTGCCGTCTGCAAGTGTCAAGTTTTTGGGTGTACACTTAGACAATAAGTTGTCTCTTGACCTGCAAATCTCTAAAACAGTCAGTTCATGCTTTTTCCAACTAAGACAACTGAAAAACATTCGTCGAAGCCTGCCCAAAAATGAGACAAAAACACTTATTAATGCTTTCGTTGTGTCTCGGCTAGATTACTGTAATGGCATCTATGATGGATTGCCAAAGTATCAGATCGATAGATTACAGATGGTGTTTAATGCAGCGGCAAGGCTCATTTATGGAGCGGAAAAACGATGTCACATAACTCCACTACTTAACGAATTGCATTGGTTGAAGTGTCCAGAGCGAGTTGACTACAAAATCTGCTTAACGGTGTTTAATGCTTTAAACAACCTAGCACCACAATACATACAAGAGCTGTGTCAGAGAAAAGATCTCTCTGGGAGGCATCTCACACTTAGGTCTTCTGGATCACAGAGTACCAACTCCCTAAAGGAGTTGGACAGAGCCAATAAAGCGGCTTACTATGATCGATGCTTTGGTGTGAGTGGTCCTATAAAGTGGAATAAATTGCCTCTAGATGTCCGCAGTGCAAATAGTAAGAGTACTTTCTCTAAAGGACTGAAAACAGTTTTGTTTCGTAGAGCAATATAATATCTATCTAAATAAAAGCGCCCTTGGAATGATCTTGAATCATTAAACGGCGCTATACAAATTATTATTATTATTATACGTAGATTGATCTCGGTTATGATCCGGTAATTTCCTTCACAACGGAGCGTACTCAAGTTGTGAGGCTATGTGTTTGTGTGTCTGTGTGGTTGTGTGTAGTTTTTTAAAGTGGTACCTGTAGAAATTTTCTGACTATTGTGCATGTGTTGATAATTGTAGTTTTTTGTATGTTGGTGATTACGTATGGGGGTAACTTTAGTATGTCTATATTTTTTTGGAGAGTTTTTGGTATGATGCCTGTAGACGATAATATTATTGGGACTATTGTTACTTTTTCTTGTTTCCACTGTGATTTTATCTGTTCTGCTAAAGGTATGTATTTATCTATTTTTTCTAAATGTTTCTTTTGTAGATTTGCTGTATTTGGTATCGATATTTCTATTAGATATGTGTGTTTATGTGTTTTGTCGATTAATGTAATGTCTGGTCGGTTATTAAGTTTTGTTCTGTCTGTGATTATGTCTCTATTCCAGTATAGTTTGTAGTTATCATTTTCTGTTACAGCTGGGGGTGTGTATTGATACCACTTGGGGTGTGTTTTGATAAGTTTATGTTTGTGGGCTAGTTCCAAATATATGTGTTTGCAGATGTTATCGTGTCTTATTGTATATTCCGTCGGTGCAAGAGTTGAGCAGCCACCTGTTATGTGTTCTATTGTTTCTTTTTGTAATTTGCATTTTCTGCATGTGTCGTTTGTTATTGTATTGTCTTTTATAATATGTTTCGTGTAGTTTTTTGTTTTTATTATTTTGTCCTGAATAGCTATGATAAATCCTTCTGTTTCTGCGTATAGGTCTGAGTGTTTGAGCCAATTATTACTAAGGGCTTTATCAATATGTTGTTGTTGTAGATGACTTGGGTGTATTCCATGTAATGTTTTATTTTTCCATGTTTCAATTTTTGCGTCATGTGTTGTTATTTCTAGATTGCGTTCGTTGTCGTTAAGTGTAAGTGGTGAGTATGTATGATCTATGTTTATGATTTCGTTATGTATTGGGCTATTTCGTTTTGTGTAGAAGTATTGTCTTAAGTTATTTATTTGCGTATGGTGTAGATTTTTTATGTCTATGAGTCCTCTTCCTCCTTCCTCTCTTGGCAGTGTGAATCTTTCTATTGCTGAATGTTCGTGGTGAATTCTATGTTTTGATGATGTTGTTCTGAGTTTAATGTTGAGATCGTCAAGTTCCGTATTGGTCCATTTAATTATTCCAAATGTATATGTTAGTACTGGTATTGCGTATGTGTTTATTGCTTTAGTCATATTTTTTCCATTTAGTTGTGTTTTGAGGAGGATATTTAGTCTTTTAAGGTATTCGTTTTTGGTGGTTTCTTTTATCTTTTTATCTTTTATGCTTGGGTTCTGGAGAATTCCCAAGTATTTATAAAATTCATCTTCGTCCATTGCGCGTATTATTTCATTCGTATCCTTCAAGGTGCTTCCCGTGTGTTCCTTGGGTTTACCTCTTACTATTGAGCATGTGTTGCATTTATCAATACCGAATTTCATTTTTATGTCATTACTAAAGCGTTCAGTTTTATAAATTAGTTGTTTTAGTTCGTCATTATTTTTGCCATATAGTTTTAAATCGTCCATGTATAAAAGGTGGTTGATTTTTATAGGATTGGTATTTAAGTTGTGTGTTGTGATTTTGTAACCAAGTTTGCTTTTGTTAAGCATCTTGGAGAGTGGGTTGAGGGAGATACAGAACCATAGTGCGCTTAGGGAGTCACCTTGAAAGATTCCGGTTTTAATGTTTATTTGTTTTGATTTTATCATTTTGTTGTTTAGTTTTAGGTATATTGTCGTGTTCCAGGTGTTCATTATTTGTTTTAAAAATTCTACAAGTTTTATGTCAATTTTGTATATTTCTAGAACTTTTACTAACCATGAGTGGGGGACACTATCAAAGGCTTTTTGGTAATCTATGTATGCACAGTACATGTTCCTTTTCTTCTTTATCGCCTGATTTGTTATTGTCCGGTCGATGATGATTTGTTCTTTGCAACCTCTGCTTTGCTTTCTGCATCCTTTTTGTTCTTCTGTTAATATGTTATTTTGTGTTAGGAAAAGATCTATTTTTGTAGTTATAATTGAGGTAAGAATTTTGTATATTGTGGGTAGACATGTGATTGGACGATATTTAGATGGATTTTTTGTGTCTGTTGATTTAGGTTTGAGATATGTGATACCTTTAGTGAAAAAAGATGGGAGGTTTTGGTTTTCCGTTACGCATTTGTGTAATAGTTCGGAGAATTTTTCATGTGTTACAGGGAGATATTTGTACCAGTAATTTTGGATATTATCTATGCCTGGTGTCTTCCAGTTGTGTGTCTCCTTTACAGCAGTTTTGAAGTCAGTTATATTTATTTGTATTGTGGCCATGTTTTGAAATTGGTTATTGTCATTTTCTTCCTCTGTTATCCATGTGGCATTTTCGTTGTGTTTTTTGTTTTCAGACCAAATGTTCTCCCAGTATGATTCTATTTCATTTAATTTAGGTGCGTCTGTAATTTCTATATTGTTGTTTTTTAGGTTGTTGTAGAAGCTTTTTTGGCTTGTTTGAAAATTGAGATTGTGTGTTTTCCTGTCATAGCATTTTTTGTAGCGTTTTAATCTATGTGATTGTGCTGATAACTTTTGTGTTAGCGTATCAAGGAGTATAGTTAGGTTGTGTTCATTGTATTTGTCTTTAATCGTTTCAATTTCCCGTAGTTTTCTTGGATTTTTTAGATTGTCTTTAATTTTTTGTGTTACTTTGCCTATTTCATTTCTTAATGAGTTGATTTTGATTTGTATTCTGTGTTGCCATGCTGGTATAGTGCTTCTGTGTGTTCTATGGGAGTTTTCTGTTTTATTGTTTATATTTTGTTTGTTTAGTGTAATAATGGTGTATGCACTACAGTAAACTAATTGATGTAATTTTTCGAGTGTTGTTTCAGTGTTAATCATGTTATGTAGAATTGTGTTGATAATATTGATCATGTTAATGGTTTTTTTGTTGATTTTGAGCTTTGGTAGGTGTGGTCTTGTTGTGGAGTCGCTATCTTTATATATTTCGATTGTGTGTTCTAGTGTGTTTGTGATTTGTGTTTTTGTGTCTGGGTTTTGTTCTGTTCTTCCGTTGGTCTCGTCATTGTTGTTAGGGCTTATTGTTGTATTATTGTTCATATTGGTGGATTCGTTAGTTATGTTTATATTTGGTTGTTCAGTGTTATTTTGCTGTGGTATTATTGATATTTCCTGTGGATTGTTGTGGTTTATTTGTGTATTTGTTATGTCTTGTGTTAATGTACTTATTCTATTTTGATTACTCATTCTGATTGCGTCTTGTTTTATTTGATCAAGTATTGATAGTTGTATTCTTTTGTTGTTTATTATAACTCTTTTCTGGTCCGCCAGTCGCTGTTCTGTGATGTGTGAGAGTTCTGGATAAATTGTGGTGAATTGTGTATGTAGCTCCTGTCTGTATCCAATGATTTGTGTGTCTCCTTGTGTGATAGTGTAGTAGCAACGCATGAGGTTTATGTTCATGTCATCTGTCCATTTCATGCGTTGTCGTGGTTTTCCCGCTTTGGTGGTTGTCGGTTGACTTGCCGGCAAAGCACTTTCAGCAGGTCGGGTGTGTTGGGTTTCGGCTGTTGTTTCTTCGGGTGTCCCGGCATGTGTCCGCCTGTTCGACAGCATGTCATTAGCGGCTCTCATGCTGCTACGCCCAGCGCTAACTCCGGACGTGCCCTGGCGCTCCCCAGGTAGCGGTGTTTGTCCGAGGCTTGTGTTTTTTGTGTGATCCATGTATGTGTTGTGTGTTTGTACCCTTTACCCGTTGGCAAGCTACTCGATGTAGTTGTGTAGCTCCCCGCCCCTCACGTAGTTCTAGATGTTTTTAACTGGACGTGGGTTTGGTTTTTGGTTTTTTTTTTTTTTTTTTTTTTTTTTATTATTATTATTATTATTATTATTATTATCAGTGATATGCGCTGTAGCAGCAACCAAGAGATAAACAAGCTGGCGGATGTGTGTCGATAGATGGAGTGCTTGGTGCAAATTAATCTCAAGATTGCAACCCAGAAGAATAAATAATGCGTATGTATATGTAATTGCTTCCCTCTTACCTGACATGCACTCTTCCAGTCCCTGGTATAAAATAGTAATTACATTATTCATTTGATTTAAATAAGGTGTACCTGCCTGAAATTATTATAAAAAGAGACAGAGAGCTTTGGTAAGATCCTGTAATAATAATAATTGATGTATTATCATTGTCTTTGTATGAAATTCCTTGTTAAGGCCCTATGAACTTGGGCATTTGGAATGTACAGAAATATGCCCACTTATTGCTTAATGTATTATGGAAATAATTGCTTAATGTATAATGGAAAACTTTGGTATACCTCAAGGTACTGTACTTGGTCCACTTTTATTTATAATTTATGTGAATGATATTTATTACAAAATCAATACAAAAACCATCAACTAACAATTCATTGACAAAAGACTTCTTGCAGTCTTCAAATGTCAAGATTTGTACTACATTTGATTATAAAAATATCATTTTGCATCGAATTAACAACGAGAACATGCATTATTTCCTTGATTTAAATAAGGTTTATTATGTACCATAGAAGGTAGGTACCTGCTTAAAAAGGATTAAGGGCAGGGGGTTATGTTAAGATCGTTAACTGGACCGCTCTTAAATAAGGATTTTATCTCATTTAACCCTCAAAGTATTAAAACTGACCGCTGTCATAAAATTATTGATGTCAATTGCTAATATCATTGTATACAATCGTCAACTGAAAATTCGTTGATAAAACACTTCATATGATAATATTTATATCTTTAAAATGAATTTGAATTAAATTTTTATTGATTTATCCAGTGACTTTGTAAGCGTTTACGTTTGCCGGTTTTAAAATTTAAAATTATATGTGTTCATATTTACCTTAGAATCGAAGATTAGGTATGTAATATAATCATCTTGGTTTAAGAGGCCAAATAACGCTTAATCTTGTGACTGAAAACATGATGCATTAAAACCGCCTAATACATAAATGAAGTTACGTGTTAGTAAGAGCAATTATCGCGTGCGTTGAAAAGGGTTTAAACGTCGTTTAAACTATTGAAAACCCAAACTAGTTTCTTTTTTTTGCATCCAAAGTATAAACATGACATGTATTCGGTCGTTCACTTTAATTTAAAGCACACTTTAAGCACATAAAAGACTTATCTTACTACGACATATACCTAAATAGCGATATTAGGGGAATTTTCGCGGAATTGTAAAATAGTGTGACGAACATTCACTAGAGAAAAGTTGAAACTAACATATTTGAGAAATTTGATTTCAAATTGGAGTTCGAGTTCAGGATGTCTCAAAAATATTATCTGACATAAAAAAAATATATAAGACAGATAGTTAGGTCAGAATTTATAAGACATGTGTTAGACCAATCATGATATATGCGGTGGAGACAAGAGCCGACACGACCAGAACCAAAAACCTCCTACAAACATCGGAAATGAAGGTTTTAAGGGCTATCACAGGGAAGACGCTTTGGGACAGAATTCGCAATGACGACATTAGGCGGACCTGTGAGACCGAGGACATCATACAATGGAGTAGAGCTAAGAGAAGATTCTAGAGGGACCATGTCAATAGGACGGACGCATCTCGAATCCCATCCATAGCGGCAAACGAGATCCACCAGAGCATCGCTTCCCCGGAAGACCACCGAAGAGATGGAGGGATAGCTGGACCTCAGCTTCACAGGAATAGCTTTCTCGAAAAAACGGATCTACGATCTAATATAAGAAGAAGAAATCGGAGTGTTTAGGTTTATATACCCCTTAAATTAAATATGTTTCACTTTGTAACGTAAACAAGATATGACAATATTTGTCATATCTTTCGCGTTCAATACGTCGAGCAGCGCTGTGTCCAGTCTCCTACAATTTGAACATTCAAAGGCACACTGTAACATAATCTCTAATAAAATGTGCAATTATATCTGATCGTTATGGCAGCATTAACGATAAACTCACATGCTGCGGGCACCGGATCGTCCTTCTTAATTTGAACGGTTTATATAATGCAATAAAAAAATATATAATATGCAGGAACAAAAACAAAGATTTTTAAATCGTTATTGTTAATTTATTTATCTTTTTATTTCCTGATTTACGGTACAGATTGCCTTTTATATAGGTTTTTGCAAACATGAAAAATAAACATATTGAAAACACATTAAATAGTTAGAATAAAGACACAGGCATGAATGCCCAAATATTTCTGCGCATAATAGCTTATATATGGGAAATACATAATATCATAATAAGAATTGTTTGTAGGTATATAAATTTCCTACCTACACTACACTATGCAGTGTACGGAAGGTGCAGTGTATATTTTACATGATGTATATAATTATTATGTTGCGGGAGGGTGTTACATAGTAAGTTTAGAGTTGTAGATTTAAAGATTAAACAAATGAAACATGAAAATCAACAATAATTAAACATGTGGATATGAACAGAGAAGTTATACATAAATTTAAACGAAAAAATTAAGAGGTTACGAACTGGGATATTATGTGTTTTTTGAATTTGGAGTTTGAGAATATGTCAATATAATTAATTTGATGAACTGAATTGTATATTCTGATTAAGCGAGGAATTGGAGAGAAATAATCGATATTCGTATTAGGTATAGAATTTTAAGTGAAAAATATTTCTAATTGTGGTAAATCTAAGTGGTACTGTTATTTGAATTTGTGGAAGGATATTTGGTACATCTAACTGATAATTTAATATAAACCATTTTTGAATTGTAAATTAGCTATAAACCACTTGTTTTTTGAGTCACTTCGCGACATGTTTCGGAAGCGCTGTCCTTCCATCGACCGGCGTGTCGAGACTAACATGTTGAATTTGTGTGTATCTGTCTGTGAAGCGAGGGGGGTGGCGGTTGAGGGTTGGTTGGGTTAGTGGCGAAGTGACTCAAAAAACAAGTGGTTTATAGCTAATTTACAATTCAAAAATGGTTTATATTAACTACCACAAAATATCCGCCGAATCATTAAATGATAATTTAATATTTTATATAGTATCATCATAGTATGTGGCCCGAAGACAAAAAAGGTTGAGTATCATTGAGTTAATCTATAGTTGATAAGATCGCTTTATGTATATTCCTCTTGAACTTTGGCTAAAGTTATCCATCTGCGAGAATTAATTAGGGTTATAAACTTTATATTTAACTTCGCAGGTGTTTTGCGATAATAACGTGTTGTATTAAATTGAGTTATTAAATTACACTTAATATATTCGAGGAGGTTCATAACTCAAAAATATTTGAGGAAATAAGAGAGCAGAGAGCAGAAACGGATGCGAGGGAGGCAGCCTCCGCCATATTGTATGTTATTTACTAGTGACATATATTTTTATTTTTACAAATATGTTTTTTTTAGACTACTCAACCATAGACAAAAACCAAAAATAACCACAGAAAACGCAGATAAATCAAGTTATAAAAATATTTACCTTTGTTTATACTTTGTTATAATTGTTAATCTCGATGAAAAAAATGATTTATAAAATTAAATAAATGTAATAAGATGCCAATATTATTTATTTTTTCTTCAAGTTGGTTTCCATGATGCATTTATGACCATTGAAAAAATGACAAAGGTAAATATTTTTGTATTTTGATTTATCTGCGCTTTCTATGGTTATAAATGACCTAAAAACATAGACGACGTCAGAAAATTTGTCGTGTAAATAGACACTTTTTGGCGGGTAAACACTTTTCCCGCCAATTCCGGTCGTAAAAATAGTGGCACCGTTTTTTTTTATCATACTATATATGGGAAATCCAACTACTCAATAGATGGCGTTACAAAAATGTTTCTTCGTTACTTCATAGATGGCTAAAAGTCATCTTCACTGGCTAAAAGTGCCAAAGGGAATCCAGTACAAATTATGTTTGTTGACTTTCAAAGCGATCCATGGCATGGCTCCCACGTATCTTTCAGACTTCTGCATCCCTATCACCGTAAACGAGCGACAACAAACACTTCGGTCAGCTACCACATCCATGATTGGCAAGTTAACTGAAATAAATTGAGTCAACACTACATCCTTCGGTGATCGTGCTTTTGCTGTGGCTGGACCAGCCTCGTGGAATAAACTACCACCTGAACTGAGGCAAATCGACAACTTAGTACTATTCAGGAAACACCTAAAAACTCACTTCTTCCGCGAGTCTTACAAAAACCTGTAATTGCCCTTGAGGTGAGGTTATCACAAAAACGACGCTATAAAAATCATCCTAATTTATTATTATTATTATGGCAATAGTAAAAATATCCTATTTTCAAACGATCTATTTCTCATTATTTAAATATATAGAATTTTCAAAAATTGCATAGATAAGGTGAACGTTGCGCAACCGCATAAAGTGATCACGTAAACTAGCCGATGACAGGTCGTAAGGCATGTAGTTTCCTAGAGTTCCTGTTTCTTCTATAATATTCCAACTTCGTCTCTATTGAGGTGTGAATATGTCAATAAAATATCACAACATTTCAATTTTACAACGATAACAATAAATAAATCCCATTCTAGGGCTAGCAGTTTACAATTTCATAGTGACAGCATAATTACGAACTAGGTAAAAGTACATAAGTTCCCACTATATATTAGCTAGGCACAGTCACAATACTCTGTACCTACACATAACCACCACTTGATAAACATCAAAGCAGACACATAGCTCACACACGTCAAATCAACCAGTACTAAAATATGTACCTGTCATAATATCTGTCATCAATTCATAGGTGAGACTAGTACTTACATGATTCAAACTAGGTTATCCGTCAAATCTTCAGCTACGTCGCGTTGGTGTGGTTGATATGACTCGTATGTGTTCCAGATCAAATCAAATCAAATATTTTCCAACTGTCGATTTGTTCAGGAGAACTTTGTTCTCTTAACACATCGACAATGTATCAAGCCAGAATACGCGAGTATTGTATGCAGAGGTCTACTTTTTTCACGGCTTTTCCACCTTTGAAGTCAAAAAACACCAATTTAGAGGCTTCGCAGCATATATGTTCCATATACGGATTTACTCAGAATTCGGAGTAGAACATTTCGTGTGTCTGTGTGTGTGTGTGTGTGTCCCTTATAACTTTTGATCCGCTCAATTTACAGAGCCCAAAATTTCAGAATACATAAACAGTTATAGGCTTACAAAACTTTTATATTTAGAATTTTGAATTTTCGTTTCAGTCAGGGGTTATCAACTTTTGAATTTTTACTTTATTTTTCAATATATCTCAGAAACCATAAAAGCTAGAACGCTGAAAATTGGTACAAATATAGACAAATATAAAATCTCAAATTTATTTAAAAAAAAATACCAGGGTTTCTCAAACATTTTATATTAAGAAAAATATTTTTTTATGAAAAATTTATGATTTTATCTGCCTATATTTCCAATTTTTTTAAAAATATCGAAAAAAGCCGAAACACCCCAACTAGACAATTTAATTTTCTATAAAAAATATGAACATTGTATTAGCACATCTCAATTTTTTTTTAACAATTTTTATAAAAATTGAATTTAGTGACGACATTGCTTCATACAATTTGTATGGCAGTCGCCTACATATACACAATATGTAAGAAGACTTAATAGTTTGATAGGTACTTAATCTCCAAACATACATAAAGAACCATCATGCTGTGTTCATATTCCGGGTAGGAAAACAGGATTGACCTCCATACTGTCCTATCTTGACATACATACCAACATTTGTAAAAATTTTCAATAATTTGGATTTATGGGTTTATAGTTTGATTCTTATTCAAATATACATACTATCGCTATCGACAGTTGGATCTCATGTGTTACATGCAACTTGTTTTATGCACAGTATCTGCAAAGTTTAAGAGTTCTCCAGAAGCTACCCAGTTCACCACCATCTGTTCTACTTATAACGGCTTCTTGCAAAACTCAGAAAAAAACATGTAGACACTGCACTACAAGTGTCAAAGACTCATAACGGTCGCTTAAAAAACTCTGAAATAACACATAAAGTACATAAGAAGAGTCAGGGGAACTCTAAAACCTTGCAGACACTGCACTTAAAGCGTCGAAGACTAATAACGGCCCCTTACAAAACTCTGAAAGAACATAATAAGAGTCAGGGGAACTCTAAAACTTTGCAGACACTGCACTTAAAGTGTCGAAGACTAATAACGGCCTCATACAAAACTCTGAAAGAACATAATAAGAGTCAGGGGAACTCTAAAACTTTGCAGACACTGCACTTAAAGTATCGAAGACTAATAACGGCCCCATACAAAACTCTGAAAGAACATAATAAGAGTCAGGGGAACTCTAAAACTTTGCAGACACTGCACTTAAAGTGTCGAAGACTAATAACGGCCTCATACAAAACTCTGAAAGAACATAATAAGAGTCAGGGGAACTCTAAAACTTTGCAGACACTGCACTTAAAGTGTCGAAGACTAATAACGGCCTCATACAAAACTCTGAAAGAACATAATAAGAGTCAGGGGAACTCTAAAACTTTGCAGACACTGCACTTAAAGTGTCGAAGACTAATAACGGCCTCATACAAAACTCTGAAAGAACACATAAAGAACATGCGAAGAGATTTATAATTAAAAAAAAAGATTTTTTTTAATTTATTGTTTTATAAATTTTGTATTTGAGTATTTTTGTATTTTTTATTTATTATTAATTTTCTTAATTATGTTTATTTTTTGTATATTATTTTATTTTATTGTTTTGTTTATTTTTTGATATGATTTTAGTAATGCACATGTTTGTTTTTATTTGTTTCACAAATGTTTGTAAATGCTCACATGAGTGTAGAGCTTAAATTAAATATAATTATTAATTGTTCTATTTGCCTCTGGCACTTACGGTAAACTTTTGCCCCTAAAAGGTCTTCCTACAGCTGGAAGCGAAATCTTCGTTTTTCGACGAATACAACAGCTAAACTGTTCACATTTCGTCCCTATAATTTACCCCTTGAAGTTGAGAGAAAGTTGGGGGTGCAAGCCGTAGCCGGAGGAGATAGTTTTGAAAATAACAAAGTTTGCAAACGACATATGAAATTGAGACGTAAGCGCGGATAGTAAATGGATTCGGGACATAGAAGAGCGTAGAAAGGTTGTTTGCAAGATGTAGGTACTAGACAATGTACTATTATGTTAGATAATAGCCGCGTGGCGAAATGTGAAACGTGCAGATGAAAGCGTAAAGGAAAAAATAACGCAGACAAAATGGGAAAAAAATATAAAAGAAAACATTAAGAGACACAGAAATGAGTATCATGTAATTTTGTCATTCGACTAAAAATTCTTAAAATACTCCATTTTATCAATTGACATCCCAGTATGTTATTAATTATATGAATTGATTTGGCACAAGTAATTGACACTATGTAGGTAGGGATAGTTTAAGAATTATATATTAAGCCTACTCAATGTAATTTTTTACCTAGTGTTGTTTGTGTGCAGTTTAATTATGTAAATAAAAAAAATAGTTAAATACTTATCGTTCTTCTAATTGTGATTTAATTGGATCATTAAACTTTTCGTCGAAGGTATGTACATCGTCAAGATGGTCAGATTTTTTGACGATGTGCCTCAAAAACAAAATATATAACTAAAACCAAATATTTTTACTCCTTTTTAAGCACATATTTTGTTTCAAATATACTCTAACAGTGTTATTTATAAAAAATACTTTGAATCATGGTTCAATTGAACCCGATTCAAAGTCTTTCAACTGAGACCTTATTATACAATTATATGTAAGATTAAATCGCTTTTTATGTGTTTTTCTCATAAGTACTTGAAAATTATGAAATGTCAAATTGAACCAGTGTTAAACTACCCCCGTCGACTGACGTGCGACGGTTCAATTTGATATTTGAGTTGAATCACGGTTCAACTCTTGATCCATAAATAAGACCATTAATTTGTTGTTTTTTCCTCATTTTACTAAATAATGAATCAAAAATTATCATAAAATATTCAATATTTATACTCACAAATCTTGCATCTCGTCGAAGTTAATATCACAATGGAACATACCTGAAAAAGACAAAATATATTTGTTAAAACGCGTTAATAATCACTGTGATATTATATTTTGGAAAACCTAAATAAAATATTTAAATACAATATAATATAATAGGAGAACCGAGAAATCAAGAAACCTGCAGGGCTCACGACCTATCATGGGCGTATTTACGTCATCACTTTAAGCGCTTGCGCGATGTCACCAATTATGGATTTTTTATTGAGTTCCCTTATCAATCATAATATGATACAATCATAAAATATTCGAAAAAAACAATTGCAAAAAATCAACAAATTTATTTTTTATTAAAGTAAATAAATTTATTCAAAAAGATGAAAGTCAAAAAATGGTACAGATCTAGGTTCCGCAATAAAATATTTCCATGCAGATAATGATTATTTCGGCTGATTCGGCCCTTGTCAATTGATTAAGGAAAAAAATGGTATATGCCAAATCAGAAATTTTATTTAGTAAAACCCTTATGTAGAGTTCTACAATATCAGTTCCGACAACATTGTAAAAATAAAAATATCGGAAAATTGGAAGTTGAAAAAAAAATATTATTATTTATTTACACGGCTCTACGCCTTTCACACAAAAAAAATATAGTGGGTACATAGCATGATTTAGAATATATAAAAGTAATAATAAATAGAGATAAACAAGATAAAAATAAAAAATATCGACATAACAACATCAGCAACAAACGGAAAAACAAAAATCATTGTAAAATTACATTCAAGTTATATGATAGGTAGGTACCTATATACATACAAACAGAAATGTTGAAAAATTTGAGTAGAAATACTTTTTATTTACATGACAAAAATCAGAAATAAAAAAATCGCTCGACACAGCATATACGTATTTATTCTCGTCTGTTGGGAATTGAACCCGGGACGCCAGCACGAAAGTCTAATGGCTTACCACTTATGTCAGTGCTGTTGATTGTTTTCTGAGAATGCAAAGAATATTATTTATTAAAAGTCTATTTTTGAAAAATAATCCTGGTCACGGCACCAATTTAAATGATGGAGGTGTTATTTGTTATTATTTAAAAATACAATTAAAAAATATGTATTTTGTCCCATGCCATTTTGTCGTTTTGTCAGGTATGTTAACTGATGTTTATTTAGCGCCAATGTTCCTGTGCGGCCCTCGAGTTTTGATGAGATATCCCACTCAATCAGATCGGCCATATTTGGTTAAATTAATTTAAACTTTGTGACACGGACAAAAAGGATTTGTGCCAAAACGATAACGCGGCCGTATTTGACGACGGCATTCTGTCAATGTTTGCACAAAATAGGGGACCGAAAGGTTCCATTTCACGGATTTGAAGGAAATTGGTGGTGTGGGGGAAATGTTTGTATTGTAAAAGTAACAAAGTTGGATATCGCAGGTTTCATTAACGAGAACCCACGAAAATTACACATGAACAAAGTGTCGGCAACTGTGTAATAGTTTTCTACTATCCCCACCATCACCAGATCAACATATGGGGACTGTAATCGCCCCCTTCGCAAAATCCCAAGTGAGCGACAAAAAAATGCGTACCACGGATAGTGCAAAAATTACAATCAACGAATGTGGAGTTAGAACTCCTTGACTTTATGACTTCAGATTTTTTAACATGTTGATCAGCAATGTGACTAAGATCTCTGGAAATAATTAACTTTTTTGTACTAATTTTACTTAAACACACACCCAATAACAAGTTGCCACACTTTGGCGGATTACGATACTAACCGTCTCACAGATACAGACTAAAACACAATTAAAAACTGTGTCTCCACCGAGAATCGAACCCTGAACCTTTGGATCAGCAATCGTATACCTAACCAACTGTGCCACGAAGGCCGATTTAAGGATCTTTTATAACTTGGGCATATCGATATACACCAATATGCATACTAAATTACCTTTGAATGAATGAAATACGAAAAAATATTGTAGGTACATCACCAAATCTGTGATATTTTATTTTATTGGGGCAAAACACAGATTAACATTCATTATATATGTACAAAAAGGGTTACAATCAAAGACCTTATATATTGATAACATGAAACCTTGGGAGCAAAGACCTTACTCTTATAAGGTCTTTGGTTATAATGTATAGTAAGGCCTGCCATCTAATTATGTATACCTATCCACTATTAGTTAGGTGTAATTAACACAACAAAAGAGAAAGAATGCAAAGAAATAATGACTAGGAGATGGGAAAGGATAGTGGGATAGGAAAGTGACGTTATAATATATTTTTTCGTGAAGAGCTGGTAAAATTTAGAGATTTTTTTTAAATAGCAAGAATAGTATTTAAAATAGCAACAAAACTCAGCCGGTAATTTTTAAAGTCTCTTTCGATTGAAGTAAAAATCTACTTCATTTGCCTCGTATTTTTTTATTTACCTACAGTAAAAAAGGTTTTATTAAAAATAATTTTACAAGAAAAACGTTAAACAAATTAAAAATTAAATAAACTCGTGCATTAGTAAAAATATGTTAACATGTACCTACATTTCTTTATTTCAATGACATACCTTTAAAAGGTTCTGGGAAAATAAATTCAAAATTTGACTCGTTAGCCTAATAAAGCCTCTTCATAACTTCCAAAAGTAAGGCATCATAATAATGTACATATATGCCAATGACTTTCTTAATGACTTTCTATTTTTTTTTCATCACAAAATCCGTATGACCAATGAAACCTTAAAGAGGCCCACGGACGAAGAGCTCCGATATATAAGTGGACTTCATCTAGTGGCAACACTCCCACAGAATACATTCCAAAGTTTGGTCAGGGTATCGGCAGAACTGAAATGAGGCACAACAGGAGGTGTGTTAGTGTTATAGTTGTAAGTTTTCAGACAAAACATTTTTTTTAAGATGGCTAGTATTGTTGTAGTAGTATAGTATTGGTTTATCCTCCATAGGCTCCCAAGCAGAGCACTCGGAGTCGTCATTGTTTACAAACAAACAAATTATTATCAACAAACAAAGACAAAATAATCCATGCTAATTGAAATCTCTTTCATTTAGCATTTCGTCAGTTGTATAAAATGATTTCGCCATGGCAAAGGGAGCACTGGGATAGCTCACAAGAGTATGGAAGGACAGGACCATTATGAAAAACACGAAGGCTAGACTCATCAGGGATCTGATATTCCCGATGTTCCTGTATGGTGTGGAAACATGGACACTTAGGGAGTCAGAGCGAAAGAGGATCGATGCTTTCGAAATGTGGTGCTGGAGGCGTATGCTGCGCATCCCATGGACAGCCAGAAGAACCAATGTGTCAATTCTAGACGAGCTAAGAATCGAGGATCGTCTATCGACGATATGTTACAGACGTATCCTTCAATTCTTTGGACACATTGCCAGAAGGGAACCAGATTGCCTCGAGAAGCTTGTTGTGATGGGCAGCGTGGAGGGACGGAGATCTCGTGGTCACTCACCGACCAGATGGAGCGATTTGGTTAAGTCCACAATGGGGTCTTCGGTGACTGGTGCTCTGCGTTCAGCCCAAAACAGATTGGCATGGAGGCGGGCCATACGTGTGGCGACAGACTACAGCCGCTATCCTCAGTCATGAAGAAAAGGACGAATGATAAAATGATTTATCGACGAGATACTTCTTCGTCTCTCTCTCAAAACTACCTTCTTTCAAAGACCGTATGTGAGGTGGCAGTTTATTATACTCTGTCTTAATACTCTGTCCCGCAAAGCTATTTGCGACTTTTGCCAGTCTGCACTTTGCAAGGCTGATGTTGTTTGCACCTCGCGTATTTTACCGATTATATTCCGAGTTTAGAGGAGTGTTTTTCATATTGCGTCGAGCATAGGTAAGGCATTCCTGAATATAGACGCCAGCCCAATGTGAGTATTCCCATTTTTTTTAAATATTCACGGCAGGAATCTCTTGGGCGCAAATTAAGAATAATCCTAACCGCTTTCTTTTGCAATAAAAAACTAGGGAATATCAGCTTTATGATTTGGGTCCATTGTACTCTTGCGAAGAAGCGCTAGGAGCGCTTACGTGACTGTCAACATTAAAAAAATAAAAAAATGTACACTTTCTTATATGTAAAGGAGACTTTAGCGACGTTTCCAGCCTACTCGTTATACATGTATGATAAATGACGTTAATTTTAATCAGCTCCCAGAACGCGTACCTTACATGATACTTAGGGTTCACATCGAGATGATATATGAATAACATTACGTTTGACTGGCTTAAGAAAATTTTACTAAGTTCCTACCTATGAAATATACCTACACACATAGTTTCTATTTAGATCTCAGGGTCATCCTACCGGAGATAATTTCACCCTGAGTGTAGAGTAAACCCTTTATTACCTGCGACTACCAAATACCATCTCGCAGAGCAGCTGTCGTCAAACTTTCAGACACATCGGACCACTAAATTCTTAATTTTAAACAACAATAACAACATACATAATATACATATACCAAGCAAATCACTGACCAGAGACATATGCTATATGGACACCAACCACCAATTAGTCGCCCCAAGTCCAGGAGGAGCTTCCTAAATGCAACCAACCCCTTGACAGACACACCCGAGAATGCGAGAAAACGTCTATGGAGGGACTCAGCAAGAGAATCGCAAGGGACTATATTCAACACTCCAATGGAAACCCTACCACCAGGCCATGACCTCCCATGGCCAATATGGAAAACGTTAAACAGGATTAGGACTGGGGTAGGCCGCACAAAGAAGAACCTACAGAGATGGGGAATTATTGAGGACTCGATGTGTGAGTGTGGGCAGGAGCAGAACACCGAGCATCTCCTCGCATGTCCATTGATTCCCGAACAGTGTGACTGGAGAGATTTTGCGGAGCGAGCCCGCCTCGAGGACAAAGTAGTTGGAGTTGTGGCATTTTGGGAGCGAAGGGGGCTATAGTCTGACCGACTCGATAAGAAGAAGATACATATACCTACCATCACAGCATCACTTGTGTATCTGGTACACTTTTCCTTACCTCTATATCTGTTAAATGATAATGTTTATCTACGAATTAAAAAAACCTAATGATAGGGTTGTCACATCCTGGTATTTTGATACCGGTAGATCCCCACACACAACACTACACTTACCCATCCTCACACACACGCAGCATATGCTGGTGCTATAGGCGAACGAAACCGGTCGTGGCAGGATTCTAATTCGCGACCCCTGGAACCCCCGACCCCGACCCAGCGCGCTAACCGCTCAGCCACCACCCATAATGTACATATCCGTCTAAGTGATGCTGAGCTTGATTATGTTTCAGTTTCCGGTATTTTTTTCCAGTTAGTGTTTGTATACTTTAAATGAAATTAAATACTTACATATTTCATTTAACGGAATAGAATATTTTTCATAACTCATAATTTTTACTAGAGCGAACACATTTGAGAATGTCAGTCCTTGATCTTACAAATTTAAAAAAAATATTTACATTATATTTAAAAAAAATACTAATGTCTATATCTTGCCTTTACATGCTGTACATTCAAACTGCTTGCATTTTGGCGGGAAAATGTAATAGTTATTATTTTGTAGTAAAAAAAAAAATCTTCCTTTCGTCCATTATCAAAATCCATAAAAATAGAAATGACTCCAAATTCCGGAATAATTCTACGGCAAATTTCTACTTTCGTGGTCCGATACCAAGAGAATCCCGGAAATTCAAGCGTGGTGGCTACACCCTACCTACTGAACATTTTAAGGGTAAATTATAGCATAGGTATCAATTGGAATATAGTGAACCAATTACTAGATTTTATTATTATTTTTGTACACTGCGGATTCCAGGATCATATTTGATAAACACAATGTACTGCTTTAACTAGACGTATATACTGGTATGTGAGTGAGACTGAGACATGACAAAAGACGCATGAAAGCATAATGAATTTAATGTCGTTAAAAAATGACGATACGACATATATCACAGTGTGTGTTAGGCAAAAACGGAGTACGGGTTTGCAATACCTAATGAAAGGATACACGGCACATGCGTGTATTCATCCCCATACACCAGCCTTGTATCACTCGTATCAGTAGGAATAGGAAAGCGAAAGGAAGAATTATTTATTTAAGGTTCGCCTCAAACCCGTTCAATCAATCTAAGATTTGTTCGCAGACGCATCCAGTCATATCTCGGAATTTGTCCTACAGAAACTTTCGTTGTGTTTACGAGAGGATACGAATATTAACGGAGAACTTTTTACCCCTGTTGGCCTTGTTATTTCCTGCGTCAGCTATTCTATTTTGACGTGGACTGCCAGCTGTCTTTCCATCAATTGGGAGGATGACCTAGAGGTCTGCATTCTTAGGGAACATAATGGCCACTTTGACGTTTCTTGAGTCTGTCACTCTTGACACGTGTTCGTTTCAGAACCTTCCTCTCAGTCGACCCCATCTTACGATATCCTCAATTTCGCACAACCTTCGGTTCTCTGTGTTTCGAACTCCATCACGAAGGGTTTTGCCAGCGATGCTTCTGAGTACCTTCATTTCGCTGGTTCGACGGAGGTTTGTGGTACGGACAGCGTCTGCTCTGGATTCTATATATTCTAGAATCCGGTATATGATTGTTTGCTTTTACCACAATATTTTCTATTTAAGTAGATATTATTTATTTTCGCGGACCACACTTTGGCGACCACTGTAGCAGGACACCTCCTCTTGTATTATATATCGGTTCAAATTTACATACAAAAACACAGGCAAGTTATTCACAAACTATTAATTAAATGTATTATCTTATGTAGATATATATATATATATATATATATATATATATATATATATATATATATATATATATATATATATATATATATATATATATATATATATATATATATATATATATATATATATATATATATATATATATATATATATATATATATATATATATATATATATATATATATATATATATATATATATATATATATATATATATATATATATATATATATATATATATATATATATATATATATATATATATATATATATATATATATATATATATATATATATATATATATATATATATATATATATATATATATATATATATATATATATATATATATATATATATATATATATATATATATATATATATATACCTTTGCTTGGTCAATTAAACAGAGGGCGTTAGTCAAAGTGTTGAAATAGATGTTGGTATGTGCATTATATGCATAGAGACTTTTGATACTATGCAAGGCTGGAACCAATGATCTATGTAAAAATAATAGATACGTTACTAGGCTTTAAATTCCTCTAAGGGGAGCCTGCACCCTAGAGAGCTCGTCTTCAGGTGGCGGATAGAGGAATGTTCATAGGCGTGTTAAAATAAAATAGCTCCTGCGGATCAACAAGCAGAAGGCGTGGATACTCCTAAAAAAACCTTGGCTTTTCTGTCATGCCTGGAGTAAAGGTCAAGATGGTGCTGTGAGCTGGGTTACCAGGCGGCGAAAGAACCTAAAGGGTCAACGGTGGCGCCTACATCTTGAGAAAATGATAGCCTTGGCGTGAGGTGACAACTGGCCGTAAAAACACTTATGAATGTACAAAAAACCCAGAGTCGCAGATCATGGCGACTGATGACTAGAAGGCCCGACTCCGGATGAACTAGGATAGAGGGGCAGGAAATGATGAGTAGTCTTTAAATTCTATATACATATTAATATTTTTTAACGTTCATTCTTATTTCCATTGAATAAAAAAAATGTACGAGTCGACCATGCCGTTATCAAGCAAAAAAAAAAAAAAAAATCGTATTTGCATTTTCTATGGAAAATTGTTAACAAATGCAAATGACAGTTTGTTGTGTTGTTAATCCGATTGGTGCGCCTCTGTGGACGCACTGACACAAACAAATCCGTCTGATGCACTCCATCCGCTGCGCCTGTATGGACGCTATTTATTTATTCTTCATAGAGAGTTATACAGTCAATACAATTTATAAAAAAAAACAATGCATTGCTTAGTTAGTGCACCAGTGAAAACTCCATACATTAATCAAAAGGACAACCGCAAAAAATACAAATTAAAAATACATACAAACTTGACTATAAAAAGCAAAACAAAAGCTGCTCAGCCCCCCTAGACAACATGCCATTAAAGCTAAGCGTTATATCGCTAAGCGATAGAAATGTATGAAATTTGTGGCTGTCACGTGTTGTCATAGCGACCAATTTCATACATTTACTATCGCTTAGCGATATAACGCTTAGCTTAAATGACACGTTGTCTAGGCCCCCTGACCAAAGCACTACGTAAGATTAGAGAATACAGCTATCCTTAACGCACGCAGCTATCTTAAATCCTTCACTTTTTTAAGAAATCTTTAAATATTTCCGATCTTAATATCCTCTTCAAGCTTTTAACCTTCAATTGCCTTTTTTATTGATATGAAGGCACACAAATTATTAAATGCCCAAAGCACACAATTACTCACTTCAAACATCGTCTGTTTGCTCAATATTAAATTAATATCTCTATCGATATTTCCCCAAAATCCTTTTTCAAATACTCGGAGTAAGTAATGTCTTGAACAAACTAAGTAGGTCCATAATATTATTATTTCCCCAATTTTAAAATAAGCAAACTCCCGCCTTCCCCCTGTTTGGTATTGAGAAAAATTGTGAGGCGTGCTCTATCTGAGCCCGAGATAAGATCTGCTAAAGTACATTTAGTGAACCTATCTTAATTTTCATCTTTGTAATAACTTTTATGTATCTACATAAATAGGGCAGCGTTATTCATTAGAAGAAAAACACGAGGTTTTATTCTCACAACAAATAGTCTGGTTAATGTATTATTTGAAATAGAATTAATGTCTGAAGGTGAAGACTGGAAGAGGACATTAAGTACTTAGTAAGAAAAATACTTTAAAAACAATAACTTTCAATATTGTAGTTTTGGAGAAAATTTTTACATATGTTTGAACATTTTTCATTTTACATTGTAGGTAGGTAACTTATGTTTATTTACGAGTATCTTTTTATTATTTTGACAATACGCAGCTTTCGTTACAATTTTTTTTCGCTGGCCGAATCTTCTTATTTTACATTTTATTTACATTATAATATTTTAGCCTTGTCGGTGAATTGATGTAGCCTGTCGCTATGTTGAACTAAGTAATTAAAAGCTTTTGAAATAGTTAACTTTAAACTTATATTAAGATGAGTAGTGAAGGATCTCACAGAAGGAGAGTGAAATGGAAAAGTTCGGTTACTTACATAATATTTACTATTCACAATTAAATATATATGTATATCACAATATCAACTTTCACATTAATTAAAGAACAAATAAAATTTGAGAAATTTCAAAATGTATGCTTTCCAACTTGAGATTTGCAGATGACATGGTTCTCTTTGTAAACAATGAAGAAGAACTTGAATTGATGCTCAACAATGTCAATAATCTTTAGCGTCATGTGGGCCTAAAAATAAATTACTCCCAATATCCCAATCAGTACTATTTATTCCATTCTAACAGCTGACATCTTGGCAATCCCTAATATAAATTTATACAACAACTGGTCTAGATTGACTGATAGACTGGCTGACGAATATCTAAAACCGATAGCTTTAGATATTCGTCAGCTATACCTAAAGAAATTAATTATTTACTCACATAAGCTCAATATTTCACAATATACTCGAGTTGAAAATTCCTACAATATTAGACACAGATTTTTACACATCCCGAGAACTCATACCACGTTTGCTCAAAAACATTTTGATTTTGTTTAACCTCGTATTTTAAACATATTTACAAAATAATTAAATGGTTCTGAGAAATATAATATAAAGTCACTGAGTGCTATGAAAAATAAACTATCTTCTTCTTATCCACTGGATGTTGGTACTGGTGCCAACATATACTAAATTGTCTTTTTTTCATATTTTTTGTTGTACTATGTTTCACTATTGTATTGTTGTAATTTTATTTTTTGTATGGTTATTGTGTGTTACACTTGCAAAAAGAAAAAAAATATGTACCTAAACAGTTAAACAATAAATTCAAGAATAAACGAGTGGGTTGTGGCCAACGCTAAACTCCTCACTAACAAGTCATTCTATAAAGTATTCAAATTTTGTATGGAAAATTTCCAACATTTTCATGAAATGGGTTTGTTAAATTATTTTTTATTTGAATATTTTATTATGAAAACTTGATAACTCTTCAATGCCATTTTATGAAAGTGATGTGCCTTTTTACCAATTTGAAAATAAAAATTTCAAATTTTAAGTTTCCTAAGCTTGGGGTCACTTTGAAATATTTGACAGTTAAAAAAAATGAGAAGCACTATTTATATATCGTTCTAAATCTAATGGGATCTAATCGAGTATTAGATATACATATTTGTAAAATTTGAATAGAATCGAATGAGTACTTTAGTCTATAATCGATAAAGTAAAAATGAACACGCCGTACATAGCACACACACACAGATACATTGTGATGAAACTTTCAGAATACAATCTCAGCATGATACTAGTTGATTATCAGCAATAAAAAAAATACCCTTAAAAATTGCGAAATCATAACTCCCCACTATATCCCCTTGGGTTAGTGAGGAGTAAAAATAATAGATACCTATTATCAAACATAAAAAAATATATACAAATGGACTCAAAATAAAGCAAAACATTAAATAAAAAAGAATTATAAATACAAAAAAATAGCAGTTGAAACAGTGTCATGTAAATCTGCATATAAATAAAGTAGACCTCGTTATAAATAAACAAAAAAAAAGATGTACAAAAAAATAAACATTTTACAATCGAAAATATACAAATCCGCACTGAAAATATCATAAGTTGTTTCTCTCATAAAAAATGTGTATATCGTCCGTTTATATTTATGTTTGGACAGCATAAAAATGTCACCTAAATGAGAGTATTCATTGCCAATGTTATGGAGACGACTGACTAGCGAGTGATATTCTGTCTGTGTAATGATTAATAGAGAAAATAAAAGCTATCAAATCAAGATAGTAATTCATGGTAATCAAATAATTCAATATTTTGAACAAGAAATTGGCCTTCGAAA
The DNA here is from genome assembly GCA_963576475.1 of Molanna angustata. Lineage (NCBI taxonomy): Eukaryota > Metazoa > Arthropoda > Insecta > Trichoptera > Molannidae > Molanna > Molanna angustata. The sequence continues at coordinate 17,916,190 of OY754989.1, forward strand.
ACTAACAAGACCTCAGAATATCCCACTTAAGTAGCGTTTGATTCATGCAATCCAATATGTTATAACGTTCACTATAAAATCAAGCAGGTACCCACCATTTATTTGAAAACAATTCATTTTAGTGATTTGTATTTTTTCAAACCCAGCTTCAGAAAGTTCAAGTTTAAAAAGACATTCAAATAAACTAGATTTATACGATTTAATTTTAGAGATACCCACACCGGCGATTGTCAACAGGGGAGCCGCGTAAATATTTACTTATTATTAGGTATTTATTATTTATTTATTTACCTTTTCTCACACCATATTTATAATGACAACAATAAGTAGATTACTGCTGCCCAACTAGGAAATCCTGTTCTAGGGCTAGCAGTTTACAATTTTTATTGACAATTATATGCAATTATGAACCAGGTATGTGCCTACACAATCTCAACTTTCTGCACTCACAATCATTACCTCAACAAACATATGGGCTCACACAAAACAGGTCAACCAGGTCCCAATGTCCGCCATAATACCTTTTATAAATCCAGATTTTTATTTCAGAGCCATAGAAAGAGACTAGTTAACTATGTTGGTGTAATTAATATGTATCACGTGGTTCCCAAATCAAATCAAATATGTTATATGTAACTCAAAGAGCATCAATGTTGTTAATAATTTTAATTTTGAATTATTTAAGTAGTTATTTTTATAATTGTTTAAATGTCAGCAAAGTTGAACGAAGAGGTGTACCAGACAATCGTCAGACCGACACACCTCAATGGCTCCGAAATCTGGACAATGTACCTACGACTCCTACTCTAGGCAACTGGAAACTGCTGAATTGCTTATGCTGAGATGGGCAGCTGGAGTGTCCTTACGGGACAAAATAAAAAGTTCACGCATTCGTGGAAGCCTGGGCGTTACCGATGTACATAGTAAGATAGAGGAAAGACGTCAGTTGAGATGGTACGGACAAGTTGAACGCAGACCGCCAGATCACAACATGGTAAACCAATCAATCTCTGCTTATTTATTTATTTATTTTCTCTCAGAAAGCTACAGCTATAATTTATTTATTTTAAATTACATTTATTGTATAAAAGTTGAGCCAAAAGTGCTTTCTTCGATTTAAATTAATGATTATACAGTAATTGATTACACAGTTAAAAAAATCATAAGAAAATACAAAATAAAAGAAAATTTAAAAAGATAGATAAAAAAACAAAGATATGCACATATAGTACATATACAGTAAACGAGTATTTTTTTTTATTTATTTATTCATTTTACAATATATACGATTACAAATACTTAGTTACATTTATCAACATATTAATATTTCCTTTCCTAATTTAAGCTAGAAGCTTGTGTTTAGGAGTATGTTTCAGGATGAGGAGGAGGAGGAGGGATCTTTAGTGAATGAGGAGGGGATTGTTGGATTGTGTATTAGAGTTTAAGAACATCTTTATCTGTTTTTGGTAATGTTGTAAAGTGTCATGAAAAATGTTTGTATGTTTGAAACGTGTATTATAATCTCGCTGAATTCTTAACATGGGTGAAAAGTACCTATCTGTAATAAGCGTGGCATACTGGTATGTGGAATAAATTTTGTGAGCGGGTATGTCTATTCGGTACATGGAGTGATACAGTTTTGGGTATATCAGGGGAATCTATCAAGTTATTGCAAATTTAGTATAGTAATATTTGGTCAAACTAAAGTCTCCTGTCCTGCAATCTATTCATGTTGAAAATTTGAGTTGAACTATTATAATCACTGTATATATATATATTCGTATGGTGAGTCAGGCGCTCACAAGATTACACTAAGTTCCCTAAGCCATATTCTGGCTTCGGTCGTCAAGTTATTTAAATCCTCCATCACTCCATCGAATCGGTGAGATGGACACATCGTTACAATGTGATCTATGGTTTGGACCAGATCGACAATCACTGTGTTCAACATAAAGGCGTCTCTCTAAGTGTTTCAAGAAGGTTTTTTGAATGTTCTCTGTTTGGTTAATGTAGAATTGGGATATAGCAAGGGAGAAGATGATTTAAATTAAGTACACCGCTGTGGCATTGTTGGTAATTTGTTTGGCTTCAGTGCGGACGTCCAGCAGGAGAAATTTATTTAAAAAAAAAATACCCCATTCTTGCTTCTTTTGAGTGGGTTCTAAGATATTATCTTGCGCTGGGGGTGGAATGGTCGGTAAAATATTTTAAAATTTTCGGGGGGGCAGCAACTGTTAAAAGTTTAAATACCGCTGCCACACACTACATTCCTCCATAATACGCGTGTAAATATTGAAGATTTTTCTGCTTTTGTCTGACTTAACGATGAAGGAGCTATCAATTGATGCCATCAAAATAATATGGTATCAATTCATTTAACTGATAGGTAGTGCTCACAAAAGAAATCGTATTTTTATGACTCAATTATTAGAAGTCATTATTTATTGACTTTGAAAATCCACCCCGTAAATTCGTTATTACAACAGACTGTATAACCGATAGAATATAACGATATGTAATTTCAAATTTTATTAGATACCTATCTATATACATAGGTACATGTGGGGTTGTTCGGAAGGTAATGCGGTGACTTTTTATAGTATCGCCGTGCGGTCCCCAGCTCTCCGGCTGTGGCGCAGCAATATATTATTTTGCGCGTATGAGTGACGCGCCAGACGACACCAATTCATTCGATCGTTCCTAAGCCTAAACGACTTTTCAATGTCATTTTGTTTTTACTCCTCACTACCCCGAGGGAATATAGTGGGGAGTTATGAATTCACAATTTTTAAGGTTATTTTTTTATTGCAGATTATCAACTAGTATCATGCTGAGATTGTATTCTGAAAGTTTCATCACAATGCATCCGCGTGTGTGCTATATTTTAAGGGATATTTACTATGTACGGCGTGTTTATTCCACATTAACGATTATAGACTTAAGTACTCATTCGATTATTTTCAAATTTAGCAAATATGTATATGTAATACTCACTTAGACCCCATTAGATTTTGAAGGATATCTGATAAGTGCTTCTCAATTTTTCAACTGTCAAATATTTTAAAAGTGACCCCAAGCTCGGGAAACTTTAATTTTGATATTTTTTACTTTCGAGTTGCTAAAAAGACAGATTAATTACATAAAATCGCATTGAAGAATTGTAAAGTTGTTTATAATAAAATATTTATATGCTGAAAATTAACCATAAGTACAAATAGCAATAAATAATTAATAACTAATGTTTTTTCGTCGACATACTGTAGGCACCTTACAAACATATAAAAAATTTAACAAAAGTAGTAACAAACTAATAACACAGATAAAAGTAAAAGTAAAACAAAATTAATAGCAAGTAGTCAAAACAAAAAAAATTGAATACCATTACACACACGACCGGAGATTCTCCGCAAAAAGTGTTTGTTTTGGCAAATTATATTAATAAACATTGAAATATATTATTATCCAATTAAATCCAAGGTGGTACCAGCCCCCCTAGACAACATGCCATTTAAACTAAGCGTTATCTCGCTAAGCCATAGTAAATGTACGGAAGTGGTGGCTGTCACGTGACGTCACAGCCACCAATTCCATACATTTACTATCGCTTAGCGAGATAACGCTTAGCGTAATTGGCATGTTGTCTGGGGGGCTGGACTCCAAAAAAAGTCTTCGCCATTCTGGTCAACAATAATAGGAATTTTTTAAGCGCCGTTTAATGAACAAGAATCAAGGGCGCTGATATTAGGATCTTATGTCGCTTTATGTAACAAATCTGTGAATGTGCACATTTTTTGAGCAATTTTCTTAATTAAATCCTCCGTTGGGTTGGGGGAAGGTATGACTATCCGACCAACCTATTATTATAGTATCTAGTTATGAAAAATATATGCCCCTATTATTTTTACACGGCCACAATATAAAAATGTAATTGTGTTTGACTAATGTCGAATCGATAGAGACATAACTCCTAATGTCCTGTAATAAAATATTTACGTTCTGTTGTTTTTTTGACACGAGAGAATTTATCGTCGCATCGGAGGCGACCCGGACGCATGATTCGCGGAATGTGTATTTTTTTTCTATTAATTTTATATTATAAACCTAACATTCACTATGGCAAATATTCTTCTTCTTCTTATATTAGATCGTAGATCTGTTTTTCGAGAAAGCTTTTCCTATGAAGCTGAGGTCCAGCTATCCGTTGATTAGATTATGTTACAGTGTGCCTTTGAACTTTCAAATTGTAGGAGACTGGACACAGCGCTGCTCGACGTATTGAACGCGAAAGATATGACAAATATTGTCATATCTTGTTTCCGTTACAAAGTGAAACATATTTAATTTAAGGGGTATATAAACCTAAACACTCCGATTTCTTCTTCTTATATTAGATCGTAGATCTGTTTTTCGAGAAAGCTTTTCCTATGAAGCTGAGGTCCAGCTTTCCTCCACCTCATCGGTGGTATTCCAGGGAGCCGGTTACCTGGTGGAATTTCGTTTGCCGCTATGGATGGGATTCGAGATGCGTCCATCCTGTTGACATGGTCCCTGCAGAATCTTCTCCTAGCTCTACTCCATCGTATAATGTCCTCGGTCTCACAGGTCTGCCTAATTAAATGTCGTTATTGCGAATTTTGTCCTTAAGCGTCTTCCCTGTGATTTATTTTTATTTATATTTTTTGTTTATTCATTTTCTCATTACTTTTTGTTTTCTTTACTTTTTGTTATTACTTTTATTATGTTTGTCTCTTTTGTCGTGGTTACTTTTTTTGATATTGTTTATATTTTTTATCTATCTTGTTTATATTTCTTCTTCATATGTATGTATAAAAATGTAGTAGTAAACCAGTTAATAAATGATTATGTAGTTAGTTAATTAGACCTTTAAAACTTAATTTCCGATGTTCGTAGGAGGTTTTTGGGTCTGGTCGTGCCGGCTCTTGTCACCACCGCATATGTCATGATTGGTCTAACTAAATCCTGACCTTACTATCCGTTCTTATATGTTTGTGATGCCAGATGATATTTTTGAGACACCCTGAACTAGCGGCTGCTTTATTGGTCTATTTTAAATATTATTTTATTTAGCTTAATGTATACTACAATAATAATATTTTCAGTTAACTAAATGGCTTTTCAAGTTAAAAATGTCACTTAATCAATCTGAATAATAATAATAATAACAATAATAATAAAAATTTGTATAGCGCCGTTTAATGATTCAAGATCATTCCAAGGGCGCTGTTATTTAGATAGATATTATATTTTGCTCTACGAAACAAAGCTGTTTTCAGTTCTTTAGAGAAAGTGCTCTTACTTTTTGCACTGCGGACATCTAGAGGCAATTTATTCCACTTTATAGGACCACTCGCACCAAAGCATCGATCATAGTAAGCCGCTTTATCATAGTAAGCCGCTCTGTCCAACTCCTTTAGGGAGTTGGTACTCTGTGATCCAGAAGACCTAAGTGTGAAATGCCTCCCAGAGAGAGCTTTTCTCTGACACAGCTCTTGTATGTATTTTGGCGCTAGGTTATTTAAAGCATTAAACACAGTTAAGCAGATTTTGTAGTCAACTCGCTCTGGACACTTCAACCATTGCAATTCGTTAAGTAGTGGAGTTATGTGACATCGTTTTTCCGCTCCATAAATGAGCCTTGCCGCTGCATTAAACACCATCTGTAATCTATCGAGCTGATACTTTGGCAATCCATCATAGATGCCATTACAGTAATCTAGCCGAGACACAACGAATACATTTATAAGTGTTTTTGTCTCATTTTTGGGCAAGCTTCGACGAATGTTTTTCAGTTGTCTTAGTTGGAAAAAGCATGAACTGACTGTTTTAGAGATTTGCAGGTCAAGAGACAACTTATTGTCTAAGTGTACACCCAAGAACTTGACACTTGCAGACGGCAAGAGTTTTTCTTTTTCTCAGTTTTTCTGAAGTTAGTAATCAAAATCGAAAAAATCTATTCGCTATTCAAACGAAGTATTTCTATGTTTTATTTTATTTTTAGATAGGTCGGTGGCAGAATGGTTAGGCAATGCAGTGGAAGCGGGTCCGAATCCTGCCACAACCGATTTCGTTCGAGATGCTTGTAGCAGTAATTGCTTGTAGAAGACACGGAATGCTTGTAGCTTTCGGGGTCAAAAACATTCAAGCTGTCGCAGCACGACCGACGGTCTGCATTTCCGAATTGAATACGAGTCGAATTGAAAACCTTGTCCGTTTTTAAAAGTCGGTTAGAAAATAGATAAAAATGTATAATTTTAAGTTGTAAACCAAGCAGAAGCTCGTTTCTCTATAAAAAAACTGGTATGGAGTGTTTTTTTTTCGACTTCAGATAGCGTTTCATTTGAGTCAGCCGTGGCGTAAAACACTTATGACGTAGGTAAGGCTATCATTTGATACGTTACGGAATCATGCGACCCATAGTAGATTTCCCTTCCTTTGTTTCATGGTTTCCTTTGAATCTGTGCAATCTTATTTTTGTTTTTCTCTGTGATGTGTTCTTTAGTGAAACGTTTCGAACGACGCTATCTTAACCGTCTTCAGGGTGTTTTATCTTTATTTATCTACCGGAAACTTCGAGTATTTGAACATCATTGAATTTTACTGACGGCTGGTATGTTGTGGATAAAAATAATATATTTACTACCTACCCAGATTAATATACTCGATTTTTTACGACCGAACGTTTTCGCAGAGTTGTCTCGGAATTAGGTATCGAGGTCTGAATGAAACTAAATTTGACAGCATGTAAATATTTGAAGAAGTTCTATATTAAATGTGAATATGAAAATGGATTTTCATTTTGTTCACACAAAAACTTTACTTATTTTAATTTATTTATTTATTTATCGTATGATACTAGTGAATCAAATGTTAGTCAAAATGAACAAAACACAGCACTGACAGCAGGCAAACACAAAACAGCACGATATATCAATCACACATTCACGTCGAGGGCTCCGAGCCAATCCACAAATGCTGGTGTCAATTCGCAAATGTCCGACTTTGGGCCTTCATATGCATGGACGCTGCATTCTTCCAATATGTGTTGCATTGTTTGAAAGGGGTGGCCACAATCGCATTGTGCGGATGGAACAATGCCCCACTTTGCCATAAGGTAGTTGCAGCGTCCATGTCCAGTGCGGATCCTATTCAGGGAGGTCCACAGCCTTCTTGGCAGCTCGAAACCTGGGGGTATCTTCGTTGGAGTTTCCATATACTTATTAACATCCAAGTTGGAGCTTACCCAGTCACTGTGCCAAGTCTCATTCAGGCTGAAGTCCTCACTAACAAGGTTACATCCGAGTTTCGCTGCTGGATTCCTTGAAGCAAGTCTTTGCTGTCCCTCAGACGGAACATCACTGTGGATTGGCAAAGCGCTATTGTCACAAATTCTCTTCCATAGATTAAATAGGGAGAATTTTCTTCTTGCGTCAGGGGGAGGTATAACTGCGAGCACAGGAAGCCACTTTATTGGGGTAGACCGGATGGTGCCGCTAATGGTCCTCATGGCCACATTCAGTTGAGTGTCAACTAGTTTTGTATGTGCACTATTGAGCCATACAGGAGCACAGTACTCTGCTACCGAATATACAAGGGCAAGTGAAGATGTTCTAAGGACTGTTGCACTAGCCCCCCAAGTTGTTCCTGCCAGTTTATGGATGATGTTATTTCTGGACTTTAGTTTAGCAGCTGTTTTTTCCAGGTGTTTTTTGAATGTTAGAGTTCTGTCTAGTGTGATTCCTAAGTATACTGGTTGGTGGTTGTGGGTGAGTCTACTTCCGCAGAAGTGTACATTTAGTTTGTGATTTGCATCTCGGTTACTAAGGTGAAAGCATCTAACTTCTGTTTTATTTGCGTTTGGTTTAAGTCTCCATTTATAAAAGTAGCTCTGTAACTTTTGAAGGTCTGATTCAAGTTGAACTTCGCATTCTTTAAAAGACAGTTTTTGTGTAGCTATGCCCAGATCATCTGCATATGAGAACTGATTGCACTGTGTTGATGGGATATCACTAATATACAAATTGAAAAGCAGTGGGGAAAGAACTGATCCCTGAGGTAGTCCATTGTTGAGCATTCGTGGTTTACTAATCTTATCTCCCAAGTGAACAGTAAATTGTCTATTACTCAGCATGTTGTTTATAACAGTAAACATAGCCTTTGAGGGAATTACATCCGCAAGTTTGGAAAGGAGTCCCTGTCTCCAAACAGTATCATATGCTGCTGTTAAATCTATGAAAGCAACCCCAGTTTTCAGCTTCTTCTCAAAGCCCTTTTCTATGTGTGTAGCTAAGGCCAGTACTTGATCACAACAGTTACGGTGAGCTCGAAATCCTGCTTGGGTAATGGGTATTATTTTATCAATATCTGGCATAATTCTGTTGTATATCAGTCTTTCAAACACTTTGAGGCAGATGCTGAGAAGGGCGATAGGACGGTAATTTTCGGGAGCCTCTGGAGATTTGTTTGGTTTAAGTACAGCAATTATCTTCGACTTCTTGAAAGCTTTGGGTAGTTTTCCTGTTGATAATATGTCATTATAGAAGTTCAGGAACCAGTGTCTGATATTTGGTCCTGCGTAGGTAATAAACTCTGGAAATATATTATCAAGGCCACAGGCTTTTCCCTTTTTTAGCATTTTTATTGCTTTTTCAAGGTCATCCTGTTCAAATGGTCTGCAATATGTGGTATTTGATTGAAGGTTTTGCTTTTTTGATGTAAGAGATTTTCGGATGAGCTGAGAAAAGTGCTTGTCTCCAGCGATTTTTGAAGTAGTTATTATTTTGTTAGCAATTAAATTTGGATTAATGTTGCAGTTGTTTGGTTTACTTGGCTGGCTACTACCAAGATTTTTTAAAAGTCTCCACGCTTTTTTGCTTGTTCTTTTGAAATTAAGGCTTTCCATGGTCTCCATCCATTTCTTTCTGCGGCTTTCGTCCAAGGATTTGAGTATTGCAGTAGCAAGGTACTGGTTTCCATTTTTTGTGTAGTCATCATATAGTTTTTGGGTCTCTTCGTTCCATCCTGGTATGTATTCTTTACGGTATCCCCTAGGGATGAACTTTTTAGCGGTACTGATTAACAGTTTAGTTAATCTTTCATAGTTTTCAGCTCTAGGGGGGATAAACCTTATACTTTTATCACATTCCGAAGCAAAGCCTGCCCAATTTGCTTTATTGAAGTTCCATCGGGCTATTGGTTTAGAATTTACTACTGGTATAGCTATTCCAATAGTGATGATAATTGGTCTATGTTGGCTATGTGGGAACCCCTGGAGTACTCGTTTTGTTGTTGGTATGGGAATTGCATTTTCGTCCGTAGAAACAAAGCAGAGGTCAGGATTGGTGTACGTGTTCCAGCGTGCTGAGTGGAAGGAGCCTTTATCTTTAGCGTCAAAAACAAGATATTTATTGTTGTAGTCTGCCCACTCTGCTAACTGATCTCCATTGGGATCTGAAGATTGGTATCCCCATCTTGTATGGTGGCTATTAAAGTCTCCTAGTGTAACTGCAGGGTGTGGCATAGGTGGTAGGACATCATTTGGCCATTTGACATTTGGGGGTTTATATACATTAGTTATGTAGATACTATTTACTTTGATTGTAATGCTCATAACATTGTCATCTGCTTTCTTTGTTACAAGGGACCATTCATTAATTGAACTCTTGATATATGTTGCAATGCCATATTTTTCATGGTGTAGAGCTTCAGCCAATTTGTATCCAGGAATAGAGCCCCGACCTTGAATATCATTTTCATCTTTTGTGTGAGTTTCTTGAAGAGTCAGAATTGATACATTCTCGTCAATAGCTAATTTAGAAATATATTCTGATTTGGATTTACTCAGTCCTTCTACGTTAATTTGCAGAATGTGTGCTGATGGCCCAACATTCCTTGTCAAGTAGCTCTGAAAAGTGCTTTTTTGTTTCTTTTTATCTCTCCTTATTCGTTTCATTCTTTTATTTTATTAGATTCACTATGGCTGGGAGATTTTATTGCAAAATTGTTCAGCCTCCTATTGAGTAGACTTTTGGCGTTACCCGGGGCACAGCGCGCGGAGCTTGTCTACTCTACGTGCCCCACTTATTTTAATTATTTCAGATAAGGTTCAGTAAGTTCAGTAAGGACGGATTGATAAGGAGATCAAAAGAAGAGTTATGGCAGGAAAAAGAGTGAATGGAGCACTTAAACCAGTTATGTATGATCGCACCATATCTAAGGATGCTAAAGTTGCCATTCATAACGCTATCTTAGTGCCAACCTTGACGTATGAAAGTGAAACCTGGACATGGCAGAAGTTGCACGAAAGTAGAATAAATGCAGTTGAAATGAGATCGCTAAGAACAATCTGTAATAGAACGATGTATGACAGGGTCAGAAATTAGGCCATAATGAAAGAATGTAGGATAAAGAAAGATGTTATTAATATAATGAAAGTGAAAACATTGAGATGGTTTGGTCACATGGGGAGAATGAATGAGGAACGCCTGACGAAGAAAATATACATTGCGGACAGGAATGGAATGAGAGGTCGGGGCCGGCCAAGGAAGGGATGGCACGTCCATGTGAACGGTATTTTGAAAGACGGAAATGTTAGAAGCGTGAATAAAAGACGAACATGTATAAGACGACGTGTAAATGTTGACGAGGCGATGAATGTATGTCAAGATAGAAGTAAGTGGCGTTCGGTTCTTTCTGACATGGCGTGATGGTATGTATGTATGTACGTTCAGTAAGTCTTGAATAACAATAGCGACTCGCGTGAGCGAGTTCCTTTATAAATTGAATGCAAAGTGGTTGCAGGAAAAATGTTATCAACCACACCAGTAAGGAATAAGTTTATTATGTATTCGCATTTGTTCACATTTTTCAAATAAATTATTTTACTCGACATGTTCTTTTACGCAGATGTACGATTTTTAACACAATTCATTATTATTTATCTGAAAATTTTCGCGTTCAATGTCAACTTTGACAGCTCATCCGATCTTGATAATGTGAGCTGTGTTGTATTCTAAGGTCTAGTGAGTTGCTCTTGAGATAAATAATAGTAAAATATTTTCCCTTTATACCCAACGAGTTTTCAACAATTTCAAACAGCAATAAAAAAGCATTGATTTATTTAAAAATTCCCCTCTGGCGATCATCGTCCTGAAGTTTCAGAATATCCCCTGAATCTAGTTTTATCTCAACGGCTTTATATTGTATCTTGGTACGTACCGCAGCTTCTTGTATTTTTGAAGAACTTAACAACAAAAACAATAAATCAAACATTATATGAATCTCTTGAGATGATCCATAAAACATAAGTGCTCACATAAAAGTATCAACAAGAATATATGACTTTATACTATCCTTAGAATAGTGCTTCCAATCTTTTCAATTATAATTGTTTTCGGATGACCCGTAATAGCCGGGTAATCTAAAATTAATACAATATGCAACAATTACATCTCACGTAGTTCAGCAATATCTTTTTCTCCCTTGCTATAACCCAAATCTTTGTCTGTGCCGACTCTTGAGGTCAGCTCTCCTCGACCTTAAATTATAGGTCCTTCTGTCCTGTATTATGCCACCTAAGCTATGTCCTTGTAGAGTGTATATCAGCAGGGAAAGTCAGTAAAAAAGTCTATACCTAATAATAATCGAAATGATAATTATATCCATGATATCGTAATATATTATTGAACTCCATTATGATTATTAGGTATATCCATGATTCACTGAAAAAAATAATTGTGACAACCGAACTGGCTACCTGCGTTTTTAGCCAAACTTTTGTTATCAGTAATAAAAGTTAATCTATTTATGACTTTAGTGTTTAGCTCAGGGTACAAAATATTTCGTAGCACAAAACGAACTGTTTTGTAGTCACTATAGTTCGGTTAATTTTAACATAATTTTTTTTCAGTGTATCAAAAGGGTTTTGATCTCACTGTTTGACCGGGTTTGCCCCCCTGATTTGAACCAACCAATAGAATAATTTGATATTCGATGTATTGCGTGTCACAAAACTGCACTGTATTCTTTATCTTCTTCTTCTTCTTTTAGCCCCTTTCACTCCACTGCTGGATATAGGCCTCTTCCTGGGTTTTCCATTTCTCTCTATCCTGGGCACTCTGCTTCCATCCATGTTCCACCAGTTCGATAATATCGTCAGTCCATCTCCTCTGTGGTCTCCCTTCTTTTATGATAGGGTCTCCAATTCAGAATTCTGGGGGTCCATCTATTATCTCTCTGTCTTGCCACATTTTGCCATTCTTTATCTTGTTGAGCATTATTTGTAGTGGGGTGTGAGTGTTAGATGCGATTGGTGCATTATTCATCTTGTAAGTGATGAGCAAATATTTTCAACTGTATGGTGCGTACCAAATTGGAGTACGGAAGCGTAGTTTGGGCGCCCTACCAAAGAAAATATTCCGATATGTTGGAGCAAATTCAGAAGAAGTTCATGAGGTACCTGTTTATGTGGATGCACGGAGTATATGCGACATACATGCAACACCCAGAAATTTTGACATCCTGTTCTTATGTTATGAGTCTTGAAAGTAGGCGTGATAACGCACTACTTTTGACCGGCTTCAAGATTTTCAACAATCTTATTGATTGTCCAGAACTGCTAGAAAGGCTAGGGCTTTTTCTACCACCCAACTACATAAGGGGTAGAGGACATAATCTTTTGAACGTCATCAATTCCAGAACGGATATAGTGGCCCGCAGCACTCTGGTGCGCATTATGGAAAAATTGAACTCTCTCTCGGACGAGGAAGATATTTTCCATTGGAATATAAGGCGCTTTAAATCGTACCTTAAACAGAGATAGCCGTCATCGAACCGCATATCACACTATAATTGGCAGCAGCTGTTGTGTGATTGTCGTGTGGGCAGGGATGGATCAAGCAAAAATAGACTCTAGGTATACAACGCTAATAAAAAACTTGTACAAAAATGCAACGATACAGGTTAAATTTAATGAGGACTGGTCAACAGATAAAATTGAATTTAAAAGAGGAATCCGACAGGGTGATACAATATCCCCAAAACTGTTCACATTGGCATTGGAATACGTCTTTAAAAAGCTAAACTGGGAAAACAAAGGTGTCCGCATTGATGGGAAAAAAACTAAGCCATCTAAGATTTGCTGACGATATTGTCCTGGTTAGCAACAACCCCCAAGAGCTGGCAGAAATGCTGCTAGAGTTAAATGAGGTCTCCAAAAATGTGGGACTATGTATGAACCTGGCAAAAACAAAAGTAATGGGCACAAACGACTTTCAGATTAGGGTTGAAGGCAGCAACATAGAAGATGTTCAAAATTAAATATACCTGGGTCACAGCATTAGACTGGATAAAGAAAACCAGACGGCTGAAATCAAAAGAAGGATTGGACTAAGTTGGGCTGCCTTCGGAAAAATGGGATATATATTGAAAAATCGGAAAACACCCATATACCTGAAAAGGAAAGAATAAGAAGCGTGTGTGCTGCCGGTTTCTACATATGGCCTAGAAACAGTAACTCTTTCTAAACTGAGTGCCGAGAAACTGCGAGTCACCCAAAGAGCTATGGAAAGATCTATGTTGGGTCTGTCACTAAGAGACAAGGTAAGAAACGAAACGGTGAGAGAAAGAACAAAAGTAACAGATATAATCCACCGTGTGGCGACTCTGAAATGGAAATGGGCGGGACACGTAGCCAGAAGCTCGGACGAAAAGTGGACAAAGAGAGTGCTGACTTGGAGACCTCGTATGACAAAGAGAGGTGTGGGGCGGCCGCAGCTGCGGTGGAGGGACGATATAACAAGATATGCTGGCACATCCTGGATGCAAACTGCACAGGACAGGACGACGTGGAGTCAAATGGAGGAGGCCTTCGTTCAGGAGTGGACGGAAATAGGCTGAAGAAGAAGAAGAAGAAGTCGTGTGATTACGGAAAAAAAGACTGCAAGACTTACTCATTACTACATCTTGTAAGACTGATAGGTGGTTAATTGTGCACAAATATTATATTTGAGTCCTTATTAATTTCTTATTGGATATTTGTTAGATCAGTGTGTAAACAGAGAGTTGTAAAGCTGGGTGACAATTTAGTTCATTGATCGCCGTAGGTAGGCATAACAGTGTTGCCAAAACACAAAATTAAAGCGGCAGACGTTTTCAGTGTTGTCTGTGCCAAAAAATACGCAATTATTTTTGCATTGCTGTGTGTGTGTGTCGTCCCATCTTACACTGTGATGTTCATTCCAAAAATATTTTTAACTGGTTCAAATGATACAGGAACTATGAACGTTATATGTAAATACAGATAATAGATCTGAAATATATAAAAGCGCCAAGATGTTTTGGATATATTATTATATTCATCGTTTTGTATTTGTAATCCAACTGTCGATTTGTTCAAGAGAATTTATTAATTTTAACAATTCGACAAAGTATCAAGCCAAGATACGTGAGATTCGTGTGGCCAAGTCTATATTTATGTTATGTTCAACTTAGAAGTCAAAAACACTACCAACAACAACAATTTAGAGGCTTCGCAGCATATATGCTCCATGCATGAATTATGTAACTTATTCAAGTTAGACGGGCATGTTGCCGAGTCCGCGATATTGTCCGCGACGTTCTCTATTGACCGTCGTTACATTACACTCGCGTATGCACCTACCAATACAATGACATTGTGCCTGCTGTGCACGGGTAGTGGTGACGTGTCGCGTCTGAATCGTTGTGACAATTAAATGTATTATTATAGGACCCGACTGACACTGACGTACATATTTTGTAGAAATTGATCTTTGATAAATTGTTTATTTTTATTCCTTAAAATATGATGGGCCAAAATATATTTTTTTTTGTTTTGTCTTTGTAGTTCAACTTTTGTTTTCTTTTTATTCTCGTACATATATTATGTATATGACGTGTATTGTAAACATTATTTTTAACTGTGCAAAGTAATGTCTTTTTTGCTATAATTTGAATGCTCAGGAGATGTTGTTTGTAGATGAGGGAGGGTAGATTGCGGTGGTATGGGCATATATGCAGGAGAGATGACTCCCACATTGTAAATAAGGCTCTGCATATAGAGACCGAAAAGCGACGCCCGGGACGACCGCCTGCAACATGGATGTCCACGGTTCACAGCGACATGAAGACGCGGAATGTGACACATGAAGAAACACAGGAGAGAGCAACCTGGCGCATGCGGACTAGAAGAGCCGACCCCAAATAATGGGAATAAGGCGAGGGAAAAGAAGAAGAGGAGGAGACGTTGTTTGTACCTACCTCACCTACCAAACTATGCACAATAGCCATGCGGGATATACCTGTTATTGGAGCACTGGAGATACTTATGTTTTTGTATCATGATTTCTTTGTTTGTGTTGTTCAGTGTTCTGTTGGTGTCTCTGTATATTAAATAAATAAATAAACTCAAAATTTGGAATAAAACAATTAGTGTGTAATGCTGGGTAATGACTAAAAGATATGAAAACATACTTCTGATATTTGAAAGGAAAGTCTTCAGAAAGATATTTGGTCTTGTCAACGAAAATGTAATGTGGAGGAGACGATTCAACCACGAATTAGAGGCACTGTATGGCGAATCTAACATTGTACAGTTCATTAAAATAAGAAGACTGCAATGGTTGGGCCATGTCCACAGGATGAGTGGTGATCGTACTCCCAACAAGGTTTTAAACACCACACCAGCGGAAGAAGAAGCAGAGGCAGACCAAAAATGAGATGGCTGAACGATGTGGAGGCTGATGTACTAGCGCTGGGCCTTACCAACAGAAAGAGAGCCGCAGAGTGCAGGGAGGGATGGCGACGGACTCTGAAGGAGGCCAAGGCCCACAACAGCCAAAAGGCTGTAGGGCCAATGATGACGATGATGTGTAAGCGTGTGTCTATGTAAAAGAAAATACTTCATAGCAAAAAAAAGATATGGTAAGGACAAGAAGAGGAAATCGGGTGTTCAGGGATAAATATTCCTTCTTTAGTTTTTTCTTGAAAATACAAAGTGAGTTAGGCGACGCAATATCCTGACTTACAGCCAGTTTCATAAAAAGCAGCAAAAGGAGGTTAAAGGTTCTTTAAAAATTTAAAGTCGCCTTTAAGTCGTTGCGTTTCATAAATAATAATGCCGTGTACTTTAGTAAAAGGCAGAAATGTCACCAAAATACCTGAAAGTTGCCAATATTGGTATCAAAATCTTTGGAAACATAACTCATAGAATAGGTAAATCTTTCTGTTTACTACCATATTATATGTTATTTCTGTCATAGAACAAAACCGTGGTCGATTCTTTTCCTATATACTTTTCACCGCCGTATCACAGTACGCATCTTCGAATTATCTCATTTTGTTATATTATTTATAAAAAAATGTTTAAATAATAAGAAAACTATTGAATATTAGTAAGTAATATGCACATGATCGTCAATATTCAATTGACAATATTTATGTACATTAACAATAACAGACAACTGACTTGAACATTGTCATATTGCAGCACACTGGTGGCAAAAAAAAATAACTGCTCTTAAAGAAGAATTTAGTGACTAAAGTACAAAGACACTGGACTTCAAATTAAAGTGAACTTTAAGTGACATTTTGTTGTTATGAAACGCAATTTATTTTAAAGTCGACATTAAGTCTCCTTTAATTTTTATGAAACTGGCCATTAGGCTATTCCATAATCTTGCTGATTGTACTTCGAAGAGCTGATAAATTATGTATTATGTATAGGGATGGATAAAGTGTT
Source organism: Molanna angustata (assembly GCA_963576475.1). Classification (NCBI taxonomy): domain Eukaryota; kingdom Metazoa; phylum Arthropoda; class Insecta; order Trichoptera; family Molannidae; genus Molanna; species Molanna angustata. Next base: position 17,932,964 of record OY754989.1, read on the forward strand.
TTACATTCAGCAGATCGGAGTGGAAGTCCATGATTGGATAAACATGTGAATTTGTTTTTGAGGTACTGTGGGGGGTTTGGATTAGAGAGAATATTGTATAATAGTGACAATGTGTATGTTGTGCCGCTGGCATATCTTGGGTCAATAAAGAAGATTGCGGTAGGTTGACGATAATATTATACGTTCAATTTTATTTCATTAAAAAAAAACAAATAAACTAACTTGGAAGAGATATGGGAGGGAAACACAGACAGACAACATTAAATTGTTTATGCACCTTGTAGTAGCAATAATAACGTATTCTAAAAGCTAAGGAGCCTCTCATAGTGAGGTGTCTATATACTGTACTAGTATAACCCGGCAGACGTTGTTCTGTCTGTTTAATTATTTACCTACAAATATATAAAAATGGTTGATCTATATTTTTCCTTTTTATTACTTATAATTCTTTTCTAGATCCGCTTATTATGATTCCGAATTTTTTTCCCTTCCATCCCTACAGTCCCTTCCGCCATTCATTCATTCATTTATAAATTTATTTCATTATTCAAACAAATATAGGTACTTGAACCTTTAGCATTATACCAGTTTTAGATAATATACCATTTTTTATATGGGTATATAGGATTTTTTTTTTTTTACAAAAAAAATGAATATGTCCTTGTTAAACAAATACATATACATCTTCCTACGTTCCCTAAAATAAGCATAAATGCTTGTGCTATAGGTGAACGAAATCGGTCGAGGCAGGATTCGAACTCGCGACCACTGGATTGCTAACCTAGCGCGCTAACCGCTCTGCCACCGACCCATCTAAAACATCTTTATTTATGTATTTATTTTTTCATTTATTCACTTATTCGATCATTGATTTATTTATTTATTTATTTATATGGTATTTTTTTATTTTTCTTTTTTTATTTATTCGATCCTTGATTTATTTGTTATTAATTTTTATTTAAAATTTTCTTGCAAAACTAAATAGATAATTTTTAAAACACCTTTTTTACCGGAAGTAAAATTTTTAAACCTTCTGTGTGCGCGCTGAACAAACCCACTTAGTATCAATTCAATACCAACTTTTTTTTTTCATTTTTTTTTGTGAGATATCGAATAAATAAATAAATTATGATGCATAAACCTTCTCCGGAATGAGCTGAACAAATTCCCAAAGTTTCATCGCAATCGGATGGTTGGTTTGGGAGTCCATCGGCCACATACAAACAAACAAACCAACAAACAAATATATATACGTACATCCATTTTTATATATATAGATGAACATTTAGCTAAAGACGCCCCCTTGAAGGTGTATTCTATAAATCATTTTTATTTGTTTCTCTCTAAGGTCTCTGCGCTCCTGAAATAGGTCAGAATTATTCCGCACGACAAAAACAATAGCGCGAGCCTGCCAGAGAGCGGCCTTAAATTTTGGCAAGGAAAGGGGTCCCGATTGCAATTTTATGTTATGGCGTAACGACGAAATAGGTCGCCGAAGAAGCCGTTAAAACGTGAAACGAATACCAAAAGTCGGATGATAATAGGAACATCCTGTATAGTGGATGATTTCCCGCGATGTTGGGACCACTGCCATGTGTTTCTTCGATAGGCTTTAGAGAGTAATAAAAATTTTTGAACAAAATTTTGTACACAGGATGTCGTTATGTTTATCATTTTATGGTACGAATTTCGTAATAATGTACCTGATTTGTTTACGTAATATTTATTTATTTATTTTCTTTGGGATGCTACAGCTCATTTACAGTTTAATGACACAATATTATTTTTACAATGATAGAGACAAAAAAAGCATTCCATCAACATAATATAAAAACAAATAACAGTTTACAAGCCATTCACACCTTCATACACACCCTCACACACACACACTCATACACACCATCAAACACACATACACGCACACACATACATACATACAAACACACATATACATACACATACACGTTTTCATATTCTGTGTAGGAAAAACAGACTGACCTCCATACTATCCTATCCTGACAAACATACCTACATGTTTTATATAGAAAATAAAATATCTTCAAATATTTATTAATCTGTGATGTTTATAGTTTGGTACGTATTCTTTGATTATGCATACTATCGCCATCGACAGTTGGATCTCATGTGGTACATGCAACTAGTTATTAGATACCTAAAACTTAAATGAATTTTTCGATAGTGATATTAATTTTGAGTAAACGAAAGGGTCAAATCATATTCGCTTGTAGTTATCCAGAGGGTTCTGTTGTTGTATTCGTTTTTTCGCACAGCTATAACATAAGTTTGTCTCTTTCTCAGTCATTATTTGGTGTGAGAGTTAATTATAAAGTGATTGCACTGGAGTAAAAGAGAAAATATGTCTGCAGTGTGCGAATATCTGAATCTGAATACCTATTTATTATTGTATTACCACTTTCCACTTTATGTATTTCTGTCGTGTGTGCTCTTTCTTGGTGATATGATTGTATGAATTCGTTAAACTGTACCATTCTTGAAGAGCGTTTGGTTCTCATATAATGTGTCTATATACATTTGGGCCCGCATAATCATATAAATAACGTGTAGGTACTTAGCTGAATCAAAATTTAATTTACCATCACTATCATCTAGACGAATAACTGCAGACTCACTATTTTTGTTTAAACTATTTCATAACATCATTGATTGTCCAAATTTATTAGAAAATATCTCACTTCACATTCCAAACCGCAATGTCAGATCAAAACCTACTTTTTCTATTTCACACTCTAAAACTAATCTTAGGAAAAATTTCTTTACTAACCGGGCCACCTCCAATTTTAACAACCAGCTCAATAACATTGACTTTTTTCATACCCAATCTCTACACTCGTTCAAAATTGCGATAAAGCGCCAACTTTGCACTGATAACATAACTCAAAATTCCACTCTCTAGTATATACATGAATATAATGTATGTGTCACCATAATGGTTGCAACACCTTCTTCGTTGATCCTTAAGTAAGTTAGAATCCCATGTTATGATTCTAGAATATAATCCTCTCTGTACTATTCCTTGTATGTTTCAGGTGTGTTCCTATAATTTTGTTATTTCTCATTTTTCGTAAATTGTATGTTAAGCTTTTAAAATTACTTGATATGATGTCCTATTACTATGTACCGTAGTCTTCATTTACTTGTTTTTTTTTCATTGTTTTTAATATCATTATGCTCTACTGTACTGTTGGATATCCAAAATAAATAAATAAAAAAAAAATATAAAATGTTATTGGATCGCACTGAATAACTCACTTGTGGAAAACAAGGTTATTTGTAGTACATTTAAAACGAGTGGATTGTGGCCAATTCACAAGTCAGAGAGAGAGAGAGAGAGTATGGTAGTTCTCGAACGTTTCTCCCTAGAAAAGTACCTCTTGATGTTGTTTTTTTTTATTTATATTAGGCAACCCATAAAAAAATCTTGATGTTGTATTGTTGTTGTCAATATTCTGGTAGGTTATTGACCTCGTCCTAATGCAAAGTGCACGACAACAGGATGTAAAGTCTGATTTTTTTTAAAGTGCCAATTCTATACATAAACAAAAAAAATGCATAGTATTTACGCATGTAAATGTATTAGTAGACTCGTGGTTGCTGATTGGTTTACACCATTTGGTGTCCTTAACAACAAACATCAACAAACCCGACAGTACGTATCTCTCTCTCGAAGTGAGCGCACGTTTGATTTTTTATGGTGACCATGTGTTCTAAATTAAGAATTTCATTTTTTATTTCTAACTTATGTATTTTATTTTTTGTTTAATATCGATATATAATTATTATTATAAACATGTGTTATCACCGTCTTAGTATATAATAAGTGTCCATTATTTATTTGTAATAGTCACATAGATATATTATTTATGTATGTGTGTTTGCCTCAATGAACTATTATGTAAATATTTTGTAAAATATAATTTATTATTTTGTAAAATAATATGTAACTGTTTATTATTATAAGGATTAATTACTTCATAATGTATTATTTTATTTTCCTAATAAAAAGTATCAAATAAATATTTTGTTTAAATATTACTTTTCCAGGAGATGCCCATTAACATTTGCAGAAAATACCTAATAATATAGACCCATTAAAGCCGCATGGTACCGGGAGTAAGAATAGGTATGAAAAGATTTGAAGATTTGGAAGATATATGCATGTGAAAGTTACAACCGTTTTATATCATGAAATGATAAAAAAAAATCCCATAATATTTTTTTCTTTTACACCATGGTCACTCTATGAGCTTTGGCACTCTTAAAAAAATCAGACTTTACTTGCAACGAATGTAGGTACCTACCATTTCGCCGCAACATTTTTTATTGCAATACCGTGACTATCCTGGTCTGGGTCTTGCGTTTAATCAGCACTATTCACACTGATCTTGGCAGTTGATTCGTTCAGGACATTTCGATCGATGTATTTTATTGTATTTCATTCCGTATAAAAAAATATTTGACTTTATTAATCCAAGCCGTTCCATCATTATAGCCAGGCCATATTTTTATCATTGTGAATTTCGCGAAAGTCGAACAAATGAATAAAATAAAAGCATCGAGACTACCATAAAATAATATGGAAATTTTTCCCTTACAAAGATATTGCTGATGATAATAATAATGTATAAAAGGGAAGAGGTATAATAAATGCCAGCACAATTTACCATCAAAACTTTTTACATTGTGCCAAGTAGGTACATACATACACACAGACGCTGGACATCTTATTAGAATGACTGAAAAATTAGTAGAAAACTCAGAGAATCATAATATTCATGGGGGCGGTAAATGTAGCAAAATTAGTAGATATTTTTCCTCAATCGTTGAACGTATATCTATTTATATTACCACTGATTTTTCATTCAATCATTCATTCATACCATGCATCAAATACACCAACACACCTAACGACATATATATTATATAACCTCTTCTCATCCTCTTCTTCGCCCTCGACTTTGTCCCATTTCCTTGGGTTCGGCTCTCCTTATTCTATAATATCGCCAAACTCGCCTGTCCTGTGCCAGATCAAGATTCAGCTCCCTCTCTCGCAGATGCTTCTTGATGCTCGACAGTCATGTGACTGGTGGTCTGCCTGGTCAACTCGTTGGAGTCTCGATGTCCAAGGCTTTATTTATCATTTTGTCCGTCGGTCGCCTCAAAATGTGGTCATACCATCTAAGCCTATTTTCGACTATTTTTTCGTCTATTGGGGCCTCTTTGAAAGTACCGCGGACGTGGACTTTCCCCACTTTGCGAAACTTTGTCAAACCCGCAGCCCACCTTATCATCTTCATTTCCGCCTTGTGCATCTTTTATTGGTGTTTCTGCTTTTATATAATCTCTTCTCTATGGTTTTGAAATGTCAAATCGCGTCGGGAATTGATTTGTTGGCAGGTTTTATGACGGGCATTTTGACCCCATAGATCAGGGGGGCAAGTCTGGTTTAATCGGCGAAATCAAAACCCTCGTGATTACCCATATCATGGATATAATTATTATATGGAGTTCTACAATATCTTTAGATGTCATAGAACTCCATACGATAATTATATCCATGATATGGGTAATCACTAGGGTTTTGATTTCGCCGGTCGAACCAGACTTGCCCCCCTATTTTGTGTAAGCGATGTGTCTGTTTTGATGTTTATCGATGTGTTTCATACAATGACTGACGTGTTAAAATAGCAATGTTCAACACTTTGAAGGGTGTTATCTCCGGAAGCTATCACAACTCAGCGTTCATATTATCCAATCGTTGTTTCAAGACTATGACGTAATTCAAGACTATGGTCCGTATGCAGAGTCCGACCTAAATACCAAATTCTAAATACTAACCATGCTTTCATTGCACAGTCGCTCACTTAAGTTAGATCACGTGGCTTCCAAAATAGAGGATGCCTCGAAGTTTTTGTATGAGAATTGGATTGCAGAGACACATTTAAATACTTAGCGCATGTGCGTCGACGTAAACAAACGCATCTGCGAACTGTCAAAAAGTAGGTTGATTGCGACGAAATTTACAATCCAGTGGTTTAATAATAAAATACGAGATGTTTTCGATGGATGATGATTTTAGCAACCTCGTCAAATATGTACTTGGAAATTTAATTAAATCCAATACCAAACAGACTGTTTAGCGATCTATAAGAGATGCCGAAAATTCGCTGGAATTTCAGAAAAATCGTGACATCGAGCTGTCAGTGTGAGCTTGGTTACATGTTGTATTTGTGTTGTTATGACAAAAAAAAAACATTTTAAACGTCAGTCTAAACCCATACAAACTATCTATTTCTTTTTTCCATTCGCAATAATGTGAAATGCTACGCCATCGACCTTGATTTTGGCGTAGTGTTGTATTTAGTTAGTGATGACTCTGCAACGCAATTGCTAACTTAACAATACTAAATACTCCAGTGAGGTTAGGAGTTAGTATTTAGGTAACTAGGACTGTGCATTCTGGTCTATGTCGCTAGGTATTGGTGTATAAAGATATGTACTGATATTTACGAGTCTAACAATTTGGACAGCCTCTGTATATAATATATATTATATATTTTATGGTAAAATAAAGCAAAATAGTACCTGCGCGCATATTTGAATATTTCAGTTTCCTTTCCTTTGTCTTACAGAAAAATATAAAAAGAAAATAAAGGCTGAATGAGTTAAGAGGATGTTTACGTGTGTGTGTGCTGTTTTTTTGAAATATTTAACAAGTCTCCGATGTTGGTTGTAATATATTATTACCTTTTTTTTTTACTTTTATACCACACACGGCCAATGATATTTTAAATATTATCCAATCAAATTGAAAAAATGTCTAGTAACTTCACATATAACAACGTTTCATAACACATAAGTGAAACCTGGACATGGCAGAAGTCGCATGAAAGCAGAATAAATGCAGTTGAAATGAGATCGTTAAGAAGAATTTGCAATAGAACGATGTATGACAGGGTAAGAAATGAGGACATAAGGAAAGAACGTAAGTTGAAGAAAGATGTCATTACTAGAATGAAGGTGAACACATTGAGATGGTTTGGTCACATGGGGAGAATGAATGAGGAGCGCCTGACGAAGAAAATATACAGAGCGGAAAAGAATGGAATGAGAGGTCGGGGACGCCCAAGAAAGGGATGGAACGACCATGTGAACGATATTCTGAAAGACAGAAATGTTAGAAGTGTGATCAACAGACGAACATGTATGAGACTATGCATGAATGTGGACGAGGCGAGAAATGCGTGCCAGGATAGAAAAATGTGGCGTTCGGTTCTCTCTGCCTACACCGCAAGGGACATGGCGTGATGGTATGTATGTATGTATGTATCATAACACATATATTATCATCATTGATACATAACATCTTTGCCTACAGCACAATATTTAAATTCAATCTACATAAGTATTACATATGTTGTAAATATATATTTATTTATAAAAATTAAACACAATGAAAAGTATAGCAGTGACATCTTTGGAAGTTGGTTTGTGGCTTCATAGCTAAGTTCAGAACCTTCTAATGGGTTCTTTCTTAAAGTATAAAAACTTCAAGAAAGTTAGATAGATGTCAGTAGATCATTTCATGATTGATCTGTTGCTAAAAAAGTAATTAGGTATATTAATTTATTATTTATTGAAAACTAATTATTATTGTTCTCTGTTGGATTGGAACAATAAAAAGTATATGTTATTAATGAAAATTAACATAGGTTCATTCTAGGAACGTACCTCTAATAGAATGATAGTATCTTATCTGAATCTCACACTTGTAAATTGTACAAACGATTTAATTGTAAATATATTTTTCATTTGTCATAAGTCTTTTTCATTTGAAAACTCTTAGATTCCACGATTCAACAAAAAGAACTTTCGCATTAGAAATATAGAGAGATTCCACAATGTACATCTTATTGATATTTTTCGTGGAGTGTCACTAACTTATGCAGTGAAGAATTCAACGTGTGTCAAAACCTATTCGTTAAACTCTTTCCAAATAAAATGTTGGTATCAATAACTTCAATATCTGGATCGGCAAGTGCACCCATTGTGTCGCTAAGTTTACCCACAAAAGACAGCTGAGTAAAGATATTTGGAAGTGTCGTCATGTTGTGCAATATATTATTGTATTCACGACAACGACTTGTATATATGTAGGTGCTTGTGTTCAATGTTAAGGAAGTAATGTCCTCTCGAGTGAAAGAACGGAACTTGGTACAGAAACAGCCAGCTGTGTAAATTCGAGATTATTATTTAGACGAGGAATATCTACATGTTTTGTGTTCTAAAAAATCCCTCAGTTTGCGCTTTGAAATATACAGTCAATTTTACCGCAGCTACCTAAACTGTCACATACACAGGAATTAGTAAAGCATAGGAAGGTTCAAACGCATATATTGGTTTTCAACAGTAAATAGAGCATCTGACTCAGGAGTCAGATATCTGTAACTGAGAAATTAAAAGGAATAGGAATAGGAATAAAAAGGAAGGTTTTCTGTTTGTGATATAGTTTTTTCACGAACTCATTGACCCAAGGATTAAATAAGCAATGATATTTTATATATAGACACGTTATACGAGAACAAAACGCTCTACAAAAATCGTACAGTTTAACGAATTCTTACAATATCACCAAGAAAGAGCACGAAATAACGGAATACATAAAATTATATATCGACGTGTCATTTAGCTCAAGAAAAGAAAGAAGAAAAGATAACTCAATATATGGAAGTGACATTTGCCAGTCACGTGACAACTGACACATTGAGTTATCTTTTCTTGTTTCTTTTCTTGAGCTAAAACACGTTGTCTAGGGGGCTAGTCGATCCTCACAGTTCTAGTGTAATTTATAAATGTTTTCATCACACAAGATGACATTTTGGCTTTGACAATACTTTCGAACACTACAACAACTTGCGTGGAACTCAAGTACGGTAAAAATTAAGTGAGGTAAGCGCCTTTTTTTTGTCTACTGATTTGAAGACTAGAAACGTGTGGATTATTTGTATATACCTTGTAATTAAGTGTTTATGAAAATGAGAAGTGGAGATTTTAATGTTGCGAAAAATAAGTAAGTATAGGTATATAGTAATTTCATTATTCGATTATGAACAAAATAAGATCGTGCAAATTGAGGGTTTGATTCATTGTTGGTTTCAGAATATTCGCACATATTCAAGTTGAAACAAAGCCTTACAGATGAACTTCGGAAGTGATGACATATTGCAGCGGTTAAATAATAATATAAGGTTCTAAATTCTCGCGTCAAATGACTTATTTGAAATTTGCATTTATAACTAACGTAGCGAGAACAGCTGTTCATTACAACCATCACCTCTTCTGCATATCTTATGAATAATTCAAATAATTTAGTTCAGATTTCGCAATGAGTGTGTTCAAGTTGTCGAATTTATTAGGGCCGTATTACGGGAGTTATTTAACGATAATGTAAGAAAAAGTTGAGGCCTCGTAAGCAGAATTCTCGCAGTACGGGATCTTACATATTTCTCAAATAACTCTTGTATTACGAACCTTTAATCTATACTTACAAGTGTTGGGGTAAGGGGAAAATAAATAACGTTAGTTATTTTCCTTCTGATCGACAGTTATAATATCAGAAAGTATGATCATGTAGTTATAAGACAGTAAAAATGTGCAAATTAGTCTCATCCCTTTTGTCAGTGTGTACTTTATTTCCCTTACCTACCAAAATATCTAAATTTTAAATTTTAAAATTAAGATCGACAAAGCCACGAATATATAGTACCTACATACGTTTTGGTCCTTCGAGCCGGATTAGAACTTAAAACCCTATTTTAACCCTATTTTGTTTTGGTTTTATTAAAGGTTCTATAAAAACTATAATATTTTAAATGAATATTGTACACATATTCGATGTGAGAATTGAATCTTAATTAAATTACACTAGTTACATTAATAACATAATAAGCAAAGCATAGAAGATGTTGAGATTTAACATCCGCAAATGCTAGCTGTTAACGCCAAAAATAAGGTATATAGAATTTTTGCAATTTATATAAAAAAAAGGATAATTGTTGCAATCACTGCCCGCCCTACACCAACAAATCAGCTTCCTTCAATACCGCGTCCTGATAACAACACATCATACCAATACTCATCTCTTCCGTAATTGTTCCGCACCCCTACACTCACTTATTCACCACACAAAATGTTTCTCACCGCGCGCGTGTGAATAGTGACAGTTGTGTCCATACTGACATGGGTGAGGACCAGGAATAATCAAGTAAGTGAGTGTTCCATCTATATCTTTTCTTCTACCTTGCAGTGGTTGCAATTAATCACCCCCTGTGAAAAAATACAGTCCACTAATTTTATATATGCGTTACCACAAGCCATTCAGAAACATTAAAACTTTTTATACCACTTATTTACGCTTATGCCTTGAATTCTGTACAAATTTGGTCCCTTTTAAACGCAATACACATTGCTTGGATAGACTAGTTACAACATAAATTTATCCAATATATAAATCATAAATTGTTTGAATTTTACTGGCTCTTACAGGGAATTTAATCAGAAATTATATTCCACAGACTCGATACATTCGAATGTAGTGAACGGTACTATGTCCTATTCTGATTCGTCTAAATTTATCCGTCAGATTTTTTTTTAGTAAGGCAGCCAGTTCCTATACAGGACTATTTGTGCCAAAGACGTTGATCAATGTGTATATTATGCATTCAATAGTACAACTCTAGTGAGAGTGAAGAATAATTAGATATTGTGGGGGATTATATGTAGTATAACTATATTTTTCTGTATGAACTTATGAAGCAGTTTATAAATTTCCGTTGATCCTAAAGATAGAAGGTAATGCATTGTTAATGGGAATTGGAATTTTTCCTTCATCGAGTATCGGACATCATCCAATGCATCAGAATTTTAGTATATTATATGAGAATTGTCAAAATGTTGACTCCATTTATCTCATTACGACTCATTACGACACACCGTGCGTATAAAATTCTTTTATCGCCCGTTGGTTTAGACGTTTACGTACTCTGAAACGAATCAGAATAGGAAATTAGTCCAAATTTATCCGTCTGAATTTTAGTATATGAGAAATGTCAAAAAGTTGACTGCATTTATACGGGACTCATTAAGTCACACCGCGCGGATGGAATCCTTTTATCCACGGTCGCCCGTTGGTTACAGACGTTTCCGTTCTCTGAAACGAATCAGAATAGGACATAAATATGTACTATTCTGATTCGTCTAAATTTATCCGTCTGAATTTCAGTATATAAGAAATGTCAAAAAGTTGACTACATTTATACGGGACTCATTACGTCACACCGCGCGGAAAAAATCCTTTTATCCACGGTCACCCGTTGATTCAGACGTTTTCGTACTCAGAAACGAATCAGAATATGACAAACGAATCAGAATATGACTCGCCTGAGCTTGGCGACATACACAGTGGGTAGCCATAGAACGGTCGACCTGAACTTTTAGTAGTATGTAGAACTAATTTCAGGAAGAATACCACAATTCTACAAATTTTGCCTCCTCACAACATTCTTCTTGTTGTATGTGGTGGTGTTAATGTAAAAAGGTACACTATAATACGTAAGTTGTAAAAAGGTACCAAAGAAATTCGTTTTATTTCCAGTCACAAGTCTTTAGATCTTCCAATAATTGTCATTCCGAGATGTGACTTTAATTCAATCACATCTCATTGTGAGTCCATTCAAAATGTTAGGTGGAATAAATCAACGTTGATAATGGCGTGACGGCTTCAATTTTCAACCTGAATATCCCGCCACGGTTATATTGTAAAATGTGAAATTGCACACCGTCAGATAATATCGGTAAAAATCACAATGCACATGCACACAGGTCCGTCATTTTCGATAATAGCGTAAAAGCTTTGGTATGAATTGACAATCGGATGGCGCTAGTGCAGAGGTCGGCAACCTTTTGAGTCTGAAGAGTCAAAATTATAATTTACAAAGTTTTTAAGGAGCCGCATTTTTTTTTCTTGCCAACAATAAATAGTATTCGCATAAATAAAGTTTTTTAATAAAATGAAACTTATCTATTAATTCACAAGAAAAAATAGGTATCTATTTATTCATAGGTACCTATATATAAAAAATTCTTAAAACTCGCATAATAACACTGCTTTTCTACAAAAAGAATACCCTTTTTCCAAAAAATAACGCGAATAATAATAACATTGCTTTTCTATAAAAATAACACCCAATTTCTTAAAATATAACGCGAATAATATCACCGTTTTTCTACAAAAATTATACTGCTTTTTAAAATAATTACGCTAGTAATAATATCGCATTTATACAAAAAAAATCTACAAAATAACACGAAATAACACCACAATTCTTGTTTCTCTTCTTAATAATAATAACACCTTTTTTCGATTAAAATAATTCCCCTTTTCAAAAAACGCAAATAATACTACCACTTTTCTACAAAAATAATACTCCTTTTCCAAAAACTCAGGCGAATAAATACATTGCTTTTTAACAAAAATAACTCAAATTTTCCTAAAAAATACGCGAAAAATAACTCAGTTTTTCTACAAAAATAAAAGCCCTTTTCCAAAATTATTACGCGAATTATAACACTACTTATGTACAAGATTAATACCCTTTTTCCAAAAACAACACTTCTTTGCTTCCAAAAGTACCCCCTTTTTCCAAAAATAACTGGAATAATAACACTGACTTTTTACAAGAATAAAAGCCTTTTTCCAAAAAGTACCGCGAATAATTATTCTTCTCTCTTACTACCAAAATAACACCCCTTTTTCATAACAAAACGAGAATAATAACGCCACTTTTTCACAAAAATAATTGCCCTTCTCCCAAAAAATAACTGGAATAATTACACAGCTTTTCTACAAAAAAAACCCTTAGTACGAAAAAAAATAAGGCGAATACTAACAACTCTTTTCTACCAAAATAACACCCCTTTTCCAAAAAATAACTTCAATAATAACACTGATATTCTACAATAAAACACCCCTTTTCCACAAAATAGCTCGAATAATAACAGCACTTTTCTAAGAAAATTCTTTTAGAAAAGCAGTGTTATTATGCCAGTTTTTTTTGAAAAAGGGGTATTATTTTTGCACAAAAGTGGTATTATTATTCTTGTTATTTTTTGGAAAAGAAATGTTATTATTCGCGTTATATTTTTGGAAAAGGAATATAATTTTGTTGGAAAAGAAGTGTTACTTAACGTTATGTTTTTTGAAAAAGGGTATTATTCTTGTACATAAGTAGTGTTATAATTCGAGTAATTTTTTGGAAAAGGGGTGTAATTTTGGTAGATAAGAGGTGTTATTATTCGCGTTATTTTTTTTGGTAAACGAGTTTTATTCTTGAAGAAAAGCAGTGTTTATATTCCAGTTATTTTTTTAGAAAATGAGAATTATTTTTGCAAAAAAGCGATGTTATTATTCTCGTTATTTTTTTGGAAAAGGGTATTGTTTTTGTATAAGAGCGGAGTTATTATTCGTGTTATTTTTTTTGAGAAAGTGTGTTATTTTTGTAGAAAACCAGTGTTATTATTCTCGTTATTTTTTGGAAAGGAGTGTAATTTTGGTAGAAAAGAGGTGATATTATTCGCGTTATTTTTTTGGAAAAAGGGTTTTATTCTTGAAGAAAAGCAGTGTTATTATTCCAGTTATTTTTTGGAAAAGGAGAAATAATTTTGTATAAAAGCGGAGCGGAGAAAAAGAATTATTCTTGAAGAAAAGCAGTGTAAAAAATTCCAGTTATTTTTTGGAAAAAGGGTATTATTTTTGTGAAAAAGTGGTAAAATTCCAGTTTTTTTTTTGGAAAAGAGGTATTATTTTTGTGAAAAAGTGGTGATATTATTCCAGTTATTTTTTGGAAAAGGGGTATTAATTTTTTGAAAAGTGGTGTTATTATTCTCGTTATTATTTGGAAAATGGGTGTAATTTTGGTAGAAAAGAAGTGTTATTATTCGCGTTATATTTTTGGAAAAGGAGTATAATTTTGTTAGAAAAGAAGTGTTACTTCGCGTTATGTTTTTGGAAAAAGGGTATTAATCTTGTACATAAGTAGTGTTATAATTCGCGTAATAATTTTGGAAAAGGGCTATTATTTTTGTAGAAAAACGGAGTTATTTTTCGCGTATTTTTTAGGAAAATTTGAGTTATTTTTGTTAAAAAGCAATGTATTTATTCGCCTGAGTTTTTGGAAAAGGAGTATTATTTTTTTGAAAAGAGGTGTTATTATTCTCGTTATATTTTTGAATAGGGGTGTCATTTTGGTAGAAAAGAAGTGTTATTATTCGCGTTATATTTTTGGAAAAGGAGTATAATTTTGTTAGAAAACAAGTGTTAGTTCGCGTTATGTTTTTGGGAAAATGGTATTATTCTTGTGTATAAGTAGTGTTATAATTCGAGTATTTTTTTGGAAAAGGGGTGTAATTTTGGTAGATAAGAGGATTTATTATTCGCGTTATTTTTTGTGGTAAACGGGTTTTATTCTTGAAGAAAAACAGTGTTTTTATTCTAGTTATTTTTTTGGTTAATGAAAATTATTTTTGCCAAAAAGCGATATTTATATTCTCCTTATTTTTTTGGAAAAGGGTATTGTTTTTGTATAAGAGCGGAGTTATTATTCGTGTTATTTTTTTAAAAAGTGTGTTATTTTTGTAGAAAACCAGTGTTATTATTCTCGTTATTTTTTCGAAAAGGAGCGTAATTTTGGTAGAAAAGAGGTGATATTATTCGCATTATTTTTTTGGAAAAAGGGTTTTATTCTTCAAGAAAAGCAGTGTTATTATTCCAGTTATTTTTTAGAAAAGGAGAAATATTTTTGTATAAAAGCGGAGCGGAGAAAAAGTATTATTCTTGTAGAAAAGCAGTGTAAAAATTCCAGTTATTTTTTGGAAAAGGGGTATTATTTTTGTGAAAAAGTGGTGAAATTCCAGTTATTTTTTTGGAAAAGAGGTATTATTTTTATGAAGAAGTGGTGTTATTATTCTCGTTATTTTTTGGAAAAGGGGTGTAATTTTGGTAGAAAAGAAGTGTTATTATTCGCGTTATATTTTTGGAAAAGGAGTATAATTTTGTTAGAAAAGAAGTGTTACTTCGCGTTATGTTTTTGGAAAAAGGGTATTATTCTTGTACATAAGTAGTGTTATAATTCGAGTAATTTTTTGGAAAAGGGGTGTTATTTTGTTAGATAAGAGGAGTTATTATTCGCGTTATTTTTTTTTGGTAAACGGGTTTTATTCTTATACAAATTCTAGTACAAGTGACTGAGTGCGTTAATCGATTCGATTTTTACGATTTTTAACGATTTTGATATGTTTTATTGATAAAATAAATAATTTTTGCGTATGGAACTTAAGAGTCGCATGTGTCTCGCGAGCCGCAGGTTGCCGACCCCTGCGTTAGCGGAATCTGATAACCCCCGCGTAAATGACGGCTGAAAATATCAGTCGAGAAGTTATTTAACGGGTCGTCATATTTTTTAACGTTTACAGATAATACTATATTTTACGTGTCAATTGTAATATCTCAACTCATTCCTTAACCCAACGTAACCTTACTAAACCAAAACTGACTTAACATAACTGAATCTAACCTAGCCTAACCTTACTATCTTGAACCTAACCGAACCTCACCTCTATACAACCTAACTATCTTGAACCTAACCTAACCTCACCTCTATACAACCTAACTATCTTGAACCTAACCTAACCTCACCTCTATACAACCTAACTAGACCTAATAAAAACTAAACCTTATCTTACCTAACCTTCCCTTTTGAAATAATATATTGAATACTGTAACAAATAATCTAACAATTGCCCTTGCACAAAAATGCGTATACAGATAATATTGATTACAAGCCGTTGAGTACAGAGCTAGTTGATTACGAAATTTGTTTGACCGTGTTTGATGCTTTAAACAATCTAGCACTAAAATACATTCAAGAGCTAAGCCAGAGAAAAGAGCTCTCTGGGAGGCATTACACACTCAGGTCGTCTGGATCACAGAGTAACAACTCCCTAAAGGAGTTGGACAGAGTCAACAAAAGTGGAACATACTGCCTCCAGTTGTCCGCAGTGCTCCATGCAAGAGCACTTCCACTAAAGGACTTAAAATATTTAATGGGTTGATGGCAGAGCGGATAGCGCGCTAGCTAAGTAATCCAAAGGTCGCGAGTTCGAACTTTGCCTCGACCGATTTCGATCACTTATAGCACAAGCATTTATGCTTATTTTAGGGAACGTAGGAAGATGCATATGTACTTGTTTAACAAGGACAGATTCATTTAAAAAAAAAGAAAAATAAAACAAATTTGTTTCGTAGAGCGATACACAACTAAAATATCTGAAGTCTTGGAATGATTTTGAATCATTAAACGGCTCTATATCAAATTCCCTTCCCTTCATTACATATATATTATTTCAACAAATAATGCAATAGGTACTCATTTTCCGGAACGCGCTTGTGCTGTGAAAGTTTTGACAGTGAAATCATAGAGAAGAATTTGACCATTGTCTATGGAAATCTAATGTTATTTGTATTTTACACAAATTATATCATTGAGATGAATTTCACAGTCTCCTACCCCACTCCAATAGGAACGTTTTAGGGCTTAAAGCTCTGTTCATTCTCGGAGCGGCTGTTCGTCGGACGACACAAGGAACTACTATCAGGCGCATTTTTATACCACTACCCCTATGAGACTAACCCCAATCGTCGAATCAGAGCTAGCTTGGATCAAGTATCGAAAAATCGTGACGGATTAGAACCTGGAACAAACCATTTCATAATGAAGTTGACTAAGCTTTAGAGGGCACAAAAGGTCAGTAAAGTTTACACATAATACGATCGAGACCTTGCATGACTGTACAATACTCCAAAATGCATTAGACATCTTACAAAAATGGTGTATGGTTAACAAATTGTTTTTGAATGTATCTAAATGTCAAGTTATAAAATTTCATCGTATCAAAAACATAATTCATTTTGAGTATAAGATCAATGGATCAACTTTAAGCATGGTCGACGAAATTAAAGACTTGGGTGTAATAGTTGACAGTAAATTTTGTCTCATCTCTCATGTCAACCAAACTGTAAACAGAGCTCTTAGAACCTTGGGTTTTGTACTTAGATTGAGTAGGGATTTCAAAAATATTAATACATTTATATTATTATTCAAAAATTTAATTAGACCAATACTGGAATATAACTCAATTGTTTGGAGTCCGTGTTATACTGTTCATATTTATAACGTTGAGAGAGTTGAAAACAAGTTTTTTTTAGGTATATCAATTTTAAGATGGGAATTCAGTCTACTGACATCAATTATGAATTTTTGAGATCATTTTGCTCTCTTGATGCGCTGGAGATAAGGAGAGTAATAGCTAATCTTACATTTTTTCATAGATTACTGAATGGTGTTGTAGATTGTCCTCGTCTTTTGTCACAGATTCACTTACGGGTACCCTCAAGACTCACTCGCAATAGTGAATGATTCGCCTTACAAAATGTCTACACAAATTATTTGTTTGGCTCACCAATGCAGAGACTTCCAAGACTTGCAAATAAGTTTGAGCAGATCGATGTCTTTGCATTGGGTTATGGTGCATACAAGAGTTTGTTGTTACATATAATGAAATGATTATATTATGTAAAGAATGAATCTTGACTATCTATGTAATATTATTTTTCTTTTTTTTTCTTTTGTAAATATTACTGTAAACAAATGTATTTTTAAGTTGCACTGTTTTCTCTGCTGATTTGTGTTCAAATTTTATTTGTATATACCTATCTTTTTTATATTTAGTTGCTTCACATATTGTTTTATTAACTTTTTTAGTATGTTTTCTTTTTTATTCCTTTTACTTAATGTATTATTGTTTTTAGTCTCTATGTTTTTTCTCAGTACCTATGTATATTTTAATGTATGTTTTAAAAGGCAATACATGCCGTATGTGAAATAAATAAATAAATAAATATGCCAATCAAGCAAAATAACTAAATTTACACTCTGCGCGGTCTACGAGATTTCTGGAAGATCCTCCTCCGAAGGTTGAAGAGGTCGCTCGCCTACCCGATGGAGCGAAGTTCTCCGATACGGGATCTTCCATTACTGAAGCCTGTCAAGGACCGTGCTGCATGGAGGCGGCCCATACAGCGGCTGATTGAGTTTAGTCGTCATCCTCAGTCATGAGGCCAAGGAGAAAGAAGAAAAAGAATAACCATACACAGAACCATAGTTGTAGAGAGTAAAAATATACGACTGAGAGTGTCTTATTTCTATCAGACGAAAATTTCAACCATATTTAATATCACACATTATAATAACATATGTAAGTGGGATTGACAGAATATTCTCAAATTACAAACAAGTCTTTTGACTTGTTTTGTGAATTATATGATTTGTGTATTATACATAATATGTACATGATTAAAGTGAGGAACTGAGAAGATATTCCAAGAAAGAAAATATCTGTCTACTGGCATACACATATGTGTGATTTTCTTACATATTATAACGAAATCGAAAATACGTTTTATATGTAGGATGACCTAAATGACCTTGTTTGGATGGTCTTATTTCGTTGAAATACACACGATATCGTCAAAATAGTGATTGCAATAGCTTAGTCAGGAACCGGGGTAAATTACCCCAAATGGGGTAAAAAAATTTTTTTGGGGTAGTAAGGAAATTGTTCTAGTTTGCTATTTCATAAACGTGTTAGTATTATTACAAACTTAATCAATTCAGGTGCTACTTACATCAAAAAGTACCAATTTTGAAGTAATTGCATCAAACATGAAGCAACATCATTTCTCCAAAAACTGAAAGGGAAACCTGAAAATCAGAATTTTTGTTTGTTCCAATTTGAGAATTTTATTTTATTTGTCAATTACATACTTACTATTTTCATGAAACTTTTTTTTATTTTCCGTGTAAATTAATTCAATAAATAATGTTTATTTAAATATACATTGATTGTATTCTTTTCAAAATGGGGGGTAATAATATTTTGGGGTAATGGTTAATAAAGTTCCCCGACCGCTGCAATAGCTGGATCCCGCATTCTGCAATTCAGCTGGATCCAGCGTATTTTTAGCTTTCTAGATGCGCTGGATCCAGCGCTACGATTCCGCAAGTATTAAATTTAACAAGTAATGGCACAAAAGTCTATGTTGTATTATTAATAAAACAATGAAATTTTAAAATTAATGTTTGATTAATAATACAACGAACAATATCAATAACAAAACATTAAGACAAATCGGAGTGGGACATAATATTATGAATATTTTGAATTGTGTGATAGATTTTGTATTTTTGTGAATTATTGTGTTGTTTTTCTTTTGTTTAATACGAGTTTTGTTTTATTTTTACCATATTTTTATAATGGCCAAGAGGTCGTGTATGTAATAAATAAATAAATTACTCGTAAATAAATTAAAATTGGTCAAAGATACGAGATCGTCGCGTCGTGAGATTCACTTATGTACATACCTACTTTACAGGATTATTTGTGACCATAATTCAGAACAATATATAATGAACAATAACGTTTTCCTGACAAATCACAGCATGTCTATTTGATCTGCTGAACGTACCGTACTGGCCATTCAAATTTTCTCCGCTGAAATTCAAATATTATATTCTTTTCAAGAACATTCAGCTTGACCTAGACTAAGAAATAACTTATGCTAGTGATGATGTTACTCTGACTCAATCCTTTTCTACAAATATTTAAAAAAAAAAAACAATTATAGCTATTTTTATGACAAACATTTTTTTAACATCTCATTTAACATACACATTGGTACAAGTAGGTAAACAAGCCAAAAATGAAATGATATTTCTGGCGCAGTTCAGGGATGACATCTGTGCGAGACACTGTCATCTCATTTATAAGGACTGTTGCATTCATTGTTTACAAATAAACCAACTTCTCAATAGATGGCGTTACAAAAAGGCTTTCCGTTACTGCATAGATGGCAATAGTATAGTTCCTTATTTTCAGGTGAAATGTTACAAACTATTCAAACATATAGAACTTTCAAAAATTACATTGATAAGGGAACTCAATAAGAAGGCATAATTGGTGAACCTTGCGCAAGCGCATAAAGTGATCACGTAAACCAGCCGATGACAGGTCGTAAGCCCTGTCGGTGCCTCGAGTTCCTGGTTCTTCTACAATATCCCAACTTCGTCTCTATTGAGATGTTAAAAAAAAATTGTCAATAAAAATATCATTTGACTCCCTAAAGGGAAAAAAATCCAATGTTTGCGTATATGCAATTAAAAAAATATTCCAATTATAGCTATGTCTAAGTATTATGCATAAAAATAAATCAGTGAAATACTAAGGTATAACAATAGACCAAGAATTAAATTGGAAAGAACATTTAAATAAACTTGCGAAAATAGCAAGGGAATCGATTAATATATGTGTGCGACTACGTAATATACTGAGGGTCGTATTATTGGAGTTATTTAAGAATAATGTAAGAAAAAGGTCTGGTCCAAACGTGCGAGATAACTGCTTATAATACCTCAACTTTTTCTTATATTTTTTCAAATAACTCCCGTATACGACCCTGAGAGAAAAATATTAAAGACAGTTTACTATGGTCTTGTACAATCTCTGTTACCATGTGGAATTTTTGGTTGGGGTGGAACATACAACACAAACTTACTAAAAATAACAAATAATAATCATTAAGGTCATTCACAAAGACAACTTATATCGCGTCACAACAAATGCATAAAGATACTTTTGGAAACCAGGCGAAATGTCGTCCAATTATTGAATATGGCAGTCACCTCTGGAGCGGCGCCCCCCAATAACTTCTGAATACCCTCGACGCTGTCCAAAGGCGTGCTATACGTCTGATTGATGATCCATCACTGACTGATGGATTGCAATCACTAGAACACAGACGCAGAGTCGGTATTTTAAGTTTATTCTATAGATACTACCACGGGAATTGCTCAGAAGAACTTGCATCTTTGGTCCCTCCTCCACCCACTCGCAACAGAGTCACTCGCTTCACTCAATCGCAGCACCCATTCACAGTGGACCTTCAACATATACGAACAAGTCGCTTCTCTAACTCCTTTATTAATACAGCAGCCCGACTGTGGAACGATCTTCCGAATTCTGTGTTTCCACCTTCGTACAACCCGGGTCTTTTTAAAATCCGAATTAATAAACTCTTTTCTAGATTGCAAACCCCTCCCAACGCTACGTAGTGCGCTTCTTCGGAAGAGTGAAATGGACCCGAATCCTAATAGCTGGCGTCCCCTACGTGGACATGTTAAAAAAAAATGTCTTACTAGACGCACGCCCAACATTACTACGAATATCTGGGTATGAAATATTTTAATAACCTAGGTACCTGAAATTATTAAAAAAAAACACAAAATTATGAAATCTTAAAAAATTAAATCAAATATTTATCACTAACAATAAAAAACGAGTGGGTTGTGGCTAACACTCAACTCTCCACACCATAGCACTCAAAATACATTTTTATGAAGTACATTTCTATTAGATTCTTAAACAAATATAAGATTCCCAGAGGACAAAAGTTTTCACAATACACCACATACACAAAAACATTGTCACGAAACTCATAGTATGTATTTTCTACATGATACCTGATGAGAAATTTTAAGTTAAATTGCATTACTAGCAAGATGAGCACGCATGAGACAGTGTATCAATGTTGATGAGGCGATGTACATGTGTCAAGATAGAAGAAGGCGGTGTTATCTCACTGCCTACCCCTTGAGGAAGATAGAAGTGGAGAGTAAAAAATACACTCGTCTATAGAGACACATACAATATCAATATGAAGTTGACCACTCAATTTTCCCATACAGAAGCTATTTTATTTCTGTTATAGGTATACATTTTTCATACAAATATGAAATTTATTTCACATTGATATAGCAAACCAATAGATTTTTTTCTTTAAATTTTGACAATTCTTGAATATATTTTTTATGAGTGTATTTTTGTTGTATCGAAATTTCAAACAGTAAGTATACAAAAAACTCGATTTTCCAGACTGTGAGAGCATTTTGAAAATTTGGACAGTTTAAATCATAAAGAAGAAATTGACGGATATCTATGGAAAACTTATCAGCTCTAGGTTTATGCATTTTACATGTATGATATTAATATGAAGTCAATCGGTCTTATAGTTTGGGCTGTAGAGAGGACACAAAAAGGATAATCCGTACGCTGTACGCCGCACGCCATACATACACACACATCACGAAGAAACTCACAGTGTGCACTCTCTACATGATACCCATTGAGAAATTGATGTATAAAAATACGCCTAAAAATTGTGAAATCATGACTCTCCACTATTCCATAGTGTGGAGAGTAAAAAGAAATTCGAACATCTGTAGGTATTAGCTGTAAGGTACATTTTATTAACAATATACATATACGTTGATTCTCATGGATATTTTTATTTTTTTTTATTTTTTATTTTTTCAAATTGAAGCTACCAATGTACAAAGAATAGTATATATGTATAAAAATATCTAATAAAACAATTATTATCATCTCCATACATCAATTATTAGCTTACAATACTATCATAATTTATTACAAAATACAGTCATATATTCAAGATACATAATCATATGTGTGTGTGAGGGTGTGTATGTGTCATGGTGTGTGTATGTGTGTAAGTGTATATGTGTGTGTGCATGCGTGCTGTGCGTAAGTGATAATCTTATGAAATTCCTGTTTTTAATTTTGAAGCGAGTTTATGTTTTGTGTCACTGAATAGGTCTATGTCAAGGGACTTCTCATATTTTATGTATGTGTTTATGATTCTGTTTATAGTTGAGTTTTTCGCGGCATTATAATTTAGGTCGGAAGAGAGTTATTGTGTGTCTGGACCGTCTCAATGGTACGTTAATGTCAATACTCGATAAAAGTTCCGGGCAGTCAATAATATTGTTCAATATGTTGTACAGAAATTGTATATCTTGGCATTTGCGTCTTGATTCTAGTGACGGTGGAATAGGTGCAACAATACTTCGATATGCCAATATCTTCAAATATAAGTATAAATGCATATTCTTCTTCTTCTGGGTCAAAATCCTAGGATTGGTCTGCGCCAAACACTTGATCTTTCCACCTATCTCTATCATCCGCCATTCTCTTCATCTCTTTCTAACTGCTACAGCGTACGACACCGATTATCTGGTCTATATAGTTGTTTCTGGGGCGACCTATATAGTTACCCCCATCAATCATTCCTTCAACGATGGTAAAAAGCTGGCCTGGGTTCCGGATGTTGTGGCCTATCCAAGTTGTCTCTCCAACCCTACTTGGTAAATGTATATATTATGTGATTTTAAATACGTAAAATCTATGTTGTCCCATACACAAGTTTTAAACTGAATTGGTACAGAACTAATTTAAAAAAAAAGCTGTAATTATTATTTTAATTCTACGATTAAGAATATTATTTTTTATTGTGTCCGACCCCATTTTTCCTTTTTCTCAATTTCACTTGAGGCATCGCGTAACTTGGGTTGTTCGGAAGAGAGCTCTTATGGTAACAGACCCGACTTTGTTGACTTGATTGCACACAAAAGAAATTAATTTCGTCACGTTACATCATCGGCCATGTTGAACTTTCGCCAGATCAAGACGTAATTAGACACGAGACGTTCAGCGACCGGATGGCGTCTCGCTGAGGAGGCTGCATTGACTATAAGACTATTGTCAGACAGTTTTATGGCTTCCCAGAGGCGTCTACGGACACGATCAACCCAAATTTATTCAAAATATTTTCCTCGTAGCAGACAGATCGAAGATGAAAAAAATATACGACTCGTAAAAGATATTCGGTAGTCTACAAATTAACGTGTTATGAAGTATTCGGTAGCAGGTACGTACAGGCAAACAGGGGGAAACAGAACATATTCGTTATTATTTTTACTAGTTGTATGTAACACATGAGATCCAAAAATACGTACCAAACTATACACACTCTTTAACAAAATTATAAACATTTTAAGATATTTTGATATCTATGTATAACATGTTTTCATTGTATATAGAAAATCTTTTAAAACTAAAATAAAGGAATGGTTCTTAATATCAGGCAGACACTATTCAGAGGAAATCTTTCACCCATAGCTTTCGACCCCATACCTACTTCGCTATAATTATATTAGTGCAATTTTTTTATATTATTTTTTTTGTAAATATTATTTTTTTATTTCCATTGTTGATTGTGATATCATCATTTTTTATACGATTGATTTTGGTATCAAGTAATACAGTTTCACTTTCTCGAGATACATTGGTTCCGGCACAGGTTTTTTGCCTAGTGGGGCATTGCAGATTCAATAATTATTGTAATACGATCGATTTTTGTATGAATAAATAAATACATGTATGTCAGGATAGGATATTATGGAGGTCAGTCTGTTTTTCCTACCCAGAATATGAAAACAGCATGATGTATTAAACTATTCAGTGAGATATTTTGTAGGAGATAACAAATAGCAGACACCCTGGAAGACAACCCAAGCGTTGGAGGGATAGCTGGACGTCCACCTCACAAGAACAGGCTCCGAGAATAACAGAACACAGTCCTAACTAAAGCGGAAGAAGAAGATGGTGTAGTTTTTACTGCCTTACACATTGTATGAAACGATGTCGTCACTAAATTCAATTTTTATAAAAATTTTTAAAAAAATTTGTGGTGAACTATTATAATTTTAAATTTTTTTATAGAAAATTAAATTATCTAGTTGAGGTGTTACGGATTTTTTCGAAATTTTTAAAAACTATAGGCAGTTAAACACAAATTTATCATAAAAAAATTTAAACCAGCGCTTTCAACAATAAATCAAAGACAGATACATGAGAAAATAGTGGAGTATATAAAATCAATTGTAGAGATTGCAGCAATTTTTACGTGGTACAAAGCAGGAGGAGAATAAAAGACAGGATAGAGGAACACAAAAAAACAATAAAAAACTTAACATCAAATTCAGAAATTGCAGAACACTGTAGAAAATCTTCAAAAATACTGAGGCGCTTCATTTTGAGAAAAAAGGAAAAAAACTCGACCTTCTTGAAGCAATAGAAATCAATAAAAGAAAAAAACTCAAATTTACTAAATATTCAAATTCCCCCAGTATACTCACCTATCCTTAATATTATTAAAAACAACTACCATAGATACACCACTCACATTATAGTCCATAGTCAGACAAAGTTGTTACTTTCTCAGACAACTTAGACCTATTCGAAGGTGTCTCTCATAGGACTGATTTTAACTTATTGTATTTTTTTAAGTTTTATGTTTCACCAATTTCAATGTGATAGCTATAGGACTAATTTTAAATTATTTTTTTTGCAAACTGAAAGCGCCCATGAGGTGACCACTATTGTCACTAAACGGCGCTTTATAAATTGTCCTTATTATTATTATGGGAGATTGATCTCGGTTATGGTTCGGTAGTTTCCTTCACAACGGAGCGTACTCAAGTTGTGAGGCTATGTGTTTGTGTGTCTGTGTGGTCGTGTGTAGTTGTTTAAAGTGGTACCTGTAGAAATTTTCTGACTATTGTGCATGTGTTGATAATTGTAGTTTTTTGTATGTTGGTGATTACGTATGGGGGTAACTTTAGTATGTCTATATTTTTTTGGAGAGTTTTTGGTATGATACCTGTAGACGATAATATTATAGGGACTATTGTTACTTTTTCTTGTTTCCACTGTGATTTTATCTGTTCTGCTAAAGGTATGTATTTATCTATTTTTTCTAAATGTTTCTTTTGTAGATTTGCTGTATTTGGTATCGATATTTCTATTAGATATGTGTGTTTATGTATTTTGTCGATTAATGTAATGTCTGGTCGGTTATGTAGGTTTGTTCTGTCTGTGATTATGTCTCTATTCCAGTATAGTTTGTAGTTATCATTTTCTGTTACAGCTGGGGGTGTGTATTGATACCACTTGGGGTGTGTTTCGATAAGTTTATGTTTGTGGGCTAGTTCCAAATATTAATTATTATTATTATTATTATTATATACCACACCCACAACCACCACAGCTACCCCCACCATACCTGACACCCTCTCGCTCACCAATGTAGGATGACATTTGTCGAATCAGTCACATTTAAGTTGTTACTAAATATAGATTGAAAAATCCGAAATCTTTATAACGAAAAATAAATATAGAGTGTATAATACAATTTTTTTGTTGTTCACTTTTAGTAAAAAAATACTAAAATATTTTGCTAAAAAAATGTTTTTCTTTATAAAAATGTTTGAGGAAATTATAATAAAACGATTTCTATTATAATTTCTTTATTTTTATTTGGTTCCTTGGGCAGCAAACAGGTACTATGTCAAATATGAATTTAACACGCGCCAAATAACAACAAGTCTCGAATATCCAGACTGAAACCACAGTGAAAAAATCGGTCTCATCCGGGAATCGAACGCAGATATCCAACTAAGCCACGAAGAACGAAATGATTCTCCTTCTTCCTTAATCTTTTTCTCTCCACTGCTGGATATAGGCTTCATCCATTTACTTCCATTCTTCTCTCTAGTTTTACCACCTTATTGGATGATGCCGCGGTCTCGTAATTTAGAAAACTTCTATACATGGTCCAAAGAAAGAGTATTCCAGCTTTCAAAGGTCAGCGTAGGTACTACAATTGTATTATCAATGGCAACTTTGACTTCTTTTGAAATGCCAGGATCAGATATTTTCAGATTAAGTGCTGCGTTCACCCTGTATTCTGCCACATTTATTTTTTCGATATCTTTGCCTGCCATTCAATTGAAAATCATTCATTTGTAGCCCAAATTGAGTTTTAAATTCTTGCAACTTACGTCTTAAACTATTTCCACAGCTGCTTTCTTCCAACTTGGCATCTGGAGAAGTAGAATATACATAAGTATCCAAATATGATTCATTATGTCCTATTCAGGGGGTAAGCCCTGTCAACCGGTGAAATCAAAACTCTCATGATTATCCATGTCATGGATATAATTATCATATGGAGTTCTATTATATGTCAAGATTTTATAGAACTCCGTATGACAATTATATCCATGATATGGTTTTCGTGGTTTGACCGGACTTGCCCCCCGTGATTCGTTTCAAATTACGAAAACGTCTAAATCAACCGTAGCGACCGTGGTTAAAAGATACTGAAATTAAAACGAATCAGAATAGGACTTATTTTCAACTTGTTCCAACCATGTACAAAATGTTTATTCAATAACATTTAATAGATAATAATCTAAGATGGCAAGATCACATAGAGACACTAACAAATAGAATTCTAAAACTTGGTTATATTTATAGAAACCTTCGAAAAATTCTAAAACAAAAAACATTAAAAACTGTCTATTTCGCATTGACTCATTCATTGATCTCATATGGAATTGTTGGTTGGGGTGGATGTGCCAAAACTATCTTGGAAAAACTTTGTCTAGCTCAAAGATGCATTGTGAAGATAATTATCCAAAAACCGTTTGATTACCCTACGGAAAACCTCTATAACGATTTTAAAGTATTTGACCCGAGACAAATATATATCCAGCATATACTAACTTATTTTCATAAAAATATAATACATCACCAGAAAACACAACAATCCAGAACCACACGAACAAGCATTACTTTAAATTACATAATCCCTCATATGAAAACAACTTTCGGACAAAGAAATGCATCATTTATCGCTCCACGAATTTATAATACTTTACCTATGTCTCTCAAGGTAATAACTTCACATACATTATTTAAAACAAGAATAAAAAAATATATAGGGAATTACGGAAGGACAGAAATTGCCCAAATATTAAACATCCAACAATAATTCTGAGAAATAATATTAAATAATATAACTACACGCTACACAAGCTGGTTCGAGGAGAGGATTGCCTTTACATTGCATCTTATTTTAAGACAAATAAACTCTAAAACATTTCTCTTTTTTTATTAGATTTATTTCAAAGAAGAAATCTTGATTTTGTATTTTATTTGATTTGTGACTCAAGTCAAATAATATTGTTACTGAGTATATAGGTACGTTGAGAAGACCACAGAGCAAATTTTAATGTCAAACTGCTACATAACATAAATGACAACAACGGGTGTGCATATTATGGTAGAAATAATATTAGAATAATAACATATCAAAATTTACTGTATCAGTTTATACTTTTGTGTTTAAGATATTGGTAACTACGTAATATTGTAATTTACTGTGTTGTGATGCCTGGTGTCCGCTCTATGTAACTATGTATAACCAAAATGTCAAATATTTGGCTTGGTAAAATTGTAAACTGCTAGCCCTAGAACAGGGTTACCTAGTTGGGCAGCAGTAATCTTCATAATAGTCTTTGTGATAAAGGTGTGAAAAATAAATAAATAAAATAATCTCACCAAACTCGCCGTACAAAACCAATCAATTAATCACTTTTAAATCACGAATTCCTAAAAAACGTGAACCCCTGTTTTATGTATTTTTTTCCAAATTGATCACTAATCCCTGGAAGGTCTCGGGAGCGTTACGCAGTCCGGTGACTTGTGTGCAGCGACTCAATCGAGCACAAAATCAATTGGCACTCAAAAAAATTTATCTGTTTCAATTATTTGAATAACAACAACAGTAATAATACTCTGCCGGGCGGAATTTCAATTATTTTCTTCTCTTCTTCCTCTTCTCTCGTTTCAGTCTGGGGGTAATTAATTTGAATTCTTTCCTAGCGCTCTGGCAACGGGGCACAAATATGAAATTTCGCACGAAACAATGGACGAGGGTGGATTCAAATCTTCAATTAAAATATATATTCGTTTTTGTACAGTTTTATTATTATTATTATTACTGCCTTCGGTTTGAATTGAAAACACATTGTGATTGGGTTATTGTTGTCGTGTTTGTTACGCATTGTTATTGGAAAAAGTAATGTATTATGTACCTCACATAGGAATGAATTGTTTTTTTGATACAATCTGTTTGTTTTAAGATTTGCTAGTTTCTTTTTTGTAAGCATTTGATTTTTTTAGAACTAAAAAATGAACGCCCTGAGGTGATTAAGGTCACATAAGAATGAGTGATGACCGTCTGAATAAAAAGTATATATTCTTTTTCTTCTTCTTCTTCAGACTGTTCTTTTACATTCTTGGTATCAGTCTTGGGCACCCTGCTTCCATCTCCTTCCGGCACATTTCTTGATGTCATCAGGCTACCTGGGGTCTGCCTATGCCTCGTCGGCTTGTTCTCGGTCACCATTCTATACGATATTTTTGGTCCATCGTGAATCCTGGCATCTGGCAATATGCCCAGCCCAGCTCCACTTAAGACCAGCGACCCTTTCCGCTACATCAGCAACTTTAGTTCTTTCTCTTATCATTTGTATTTTGAATTCTGTATTTTATTGTAATACCCAGCAACTTTCTCTCCATAGCTCTCTGTGTCACTAACATCTTGTGCATTATTCGTTTTGTTAGGACCGTCGTTTCCACTCTATGAAGAGTATATAAGGCAGATAAAAGAGGAACCTAAAGTAGAGGTCGGCCAAAGAACAGTTGGCACGATCACATAAATGGCATTTTGAAAGATGGAGACGTTAAAAGCAAGAATAAAAGAAGAGCGTGTATGAAACGATACATGGACGTTAACGAAGCAAGAAATGTAAATCATGAGATAGGATTTTGGCGATCGGTTCTCTCTGCTTACACTTAATATGGAAATGGCGTGATGGTGTGGTATGGTAATTACAAAATATTTTCTAGGTTTTAAATACTTCATGGTAATTTAAATAATTACTGTCACTAACGGATCCGGAATCTCGAACCACTGCCTGAGATTTTTAAGCCATGATACTCTTTAATTATTTTTTTTTATTTCAACTTCGTGTACAATAATGTGTTCAATGGCGGGTTTATTGTCAAAAGGCTGTTTCTTCCAACCAAACAAAGCAACGTATCATACAAATAAAAAGACAAATACGTAATATTATTAAATGTAAATACACAGCAACGAATAAAAGAAGGGCATAGAGGCTGTGGGAGGAAAGACAGGACGGATGCTTTAATCTTTTTTACTCCTCACTAACCCAAGGGGATATAGTGGGGAGTAATGATTTTGCAATTTTTAAGACTATTTTTTTATTGCAGATTATCAACTAGTATCATGCAGAGATTGTATTCTGAAAGTCTCATTACAATTTTTCTCTGTATGTGTGTGCGGTGTAGGTACCTACTATGATGTATTATACTGTGTGTTTTGCACGGAGTGTTTATTTTACTTGGTAGATTAAAGACTAAAATACCTACTCATTCGATTCCTTTAAAATTTGCAAATTTGTATATCTTAAACTCGCTTAGACTCCATTAGATTTGAAGGACATCTGAATAGTGCTTCTCATTTTTTTTATTTATTTATTTATTTTATTTTGGGAAACAAAACAGCTGTTACATGTTTTACATTAATAAAAAAAATAACAATCAGGAAAGTAAGCCAATTACATTGTTCCACAGATTAATATACATAATAAAGACAATTCAGTACAAAGTCAAAGACAAAAGTGTGGTGTAAGTGTACAATTGTGATGTGTGTGTATGTGTGTGTGTGTATTTTATGAAGCGAGGGTGGGACATGAAGAAAGGTAGGAGAGGAGGAAAGGGTGAGTTGTCATATTAATACAGTATTGGACATACCGAAAATTGTACAATTTGGTACATAAAGTATTCATTATAATATTGATGTTAGTTGTTTTTTTAATGAATGTAGGCTATTGTTAAAAATATCTGGCTTATGATTAAGGTTATTGTACATATTGCAGCTGCGGTTAATAAAAGTGTTGTTTGCATAGTTTGTTCTTGAGTATTTAGTGTAAAAGAGGAGGTTCTGGCGGTTTTGTCTGGCGGGGCAGTTGAATGGGATTTGTCCTAAGAGATACGGACTATCTATTTGGTTGTTAAGTAATTTATATAGGAAACATATATCAGTTATACCCCTTCTTTTGTTAAGTGGTAACATTTGGTGATGTTTTAAAGATTCCTCATAACTGATACCAAATCGCCTAGTTCTAAAATCGAGGTGTTTGATGAATTTTTTTTGGATTCTTTCTATGTTATTTATGTGCAACTTATAATGAGGATTCCATACAGTGGTTGTGAATTCCACGTGACTTCGAACATATGCGTTAAATAAAATTTTTAGACAGTCAATATTCTTAAATGGTTTGGTCACCCTTAGGACAAAGCCTAAACCCTTGTAGCTTCTATTAATAATAACATTATTAATGTGGGAACTAAAGTTAAGCTTATCGTCCACAATTTAACTGTTAAATATTTCAAAGTGACCCCACGCTCAGAAAACTTAAAATATGACATTTTTAAAATCAAATTGGTACAAAGGCACATCACTTTCTTTAACTAGCATTTAAAAATTATCAATTTTTCATAATAAAATATTTAAATCAAAAATAATTTAACAAACACGTTTCATGAAAATACTGAATATTTTCCATACAAAATTTGAATACTTAATAGAATGACTTGTTAGTGAGGAGTTTAGCGTAGGCCACAACCCACTCGGTTAAATAGTCGAATCGAATGTACATACATTGATAAGGGAACTCAATAAGGAGACATAATTGGTGAACGTTGCACAAGCGCATAAAGTGATCACGTAAACCAGCCGATGACAGGTCGTAAGCCCTGTAGGTGCCTCAAGTTCCTGGTTCTTCTACAATATCCCGTCTTGGTCTCTATTGAGATGTTAAAAAAATGTTTGTCAATAAAAATATTATTTGATTCCCGAAAGGGAAAAAAATTCAATGTTTACGTATACCTACCTATGCAATTAAAAAAATAGTCGATCACTTAGGGCCGGTCTTATAAACGAAAGACCAAATATTCGTAAGTATGTTAACGATTTACTAACGGATGGATGTTCCTAAGTAGATATTACTATCGGCGGTATTATAAAACTATTTTAACTGTCCGTTTATTTGACAGTTACAGTCTAATTAGACTACAATGGATTTTCAATAGATTTGTAATAGACTATAATGGATTGTAATGGATAAAGCGGTGCTGTCATTGCAATATATAAACAGAGTGTTTTTTTGCTTACTTCAAACAATATCAAAAATTACAAAAATGATGATAATCCTTTTTTATTTAGCTAGCGCGCTGGATTAGAAATTCAGTGCACGCAGGTTCAAATCTCGCCTCAACTGATTTTGTTCACTTATATCACAAGCATTTATGCCTAATTTATGGCATTAAAATGAAATTTAAAAAACTTAATGCATATGTGGGTACTAGTTACAATTAATTATTCATTCATTTTTTATAATTTTTTTTTTTTTTATTTTTTTTTATTTAAAGTTTAAAAAATAATTAAAATATAATAAAACGAAATTCAGTGTCTTCAATGTCATGTTGAAATAATAAAATATTTGGTCAAACACAATCTTGTAATCAAATTCGTTTTGGTTATTCAAAATCACTGTCTGCCGACATTTTTTATCGAAAAAAAAGCAATTCAATATAAAAATCCAAAAAATATAAAACAGTATTTTTCAAAATATTCGTAATATTAAAAATGTACCGGAACATAAAAAAACAAGTGTGAAAAAACTCAATCCTTCCATAACTTATCGTTAACGAACGCTTAATCGGTGATC
Source organism: Molanna angustata (assembly GCA_963576475.1). Classification (NCBI taxonomy): domain Eukaryota; kingdom Metazoa; phylum Arthropoda; class Insecta; order Trichoptera; family Molannidae; genus Molanna; species Molanna angustata. Next base: position 17,965,753 of record OY754989.1, read on the forward strand.
CGACCGTCAGTAAAGGCTATCGGTAAAATTTTACTAAAATTTAACTAACGGATTGTTATAAGACGAAATATAGAGCATTTGTATAAAATTTCGGTTTATTTGGTCTGAAATCTAACTAACGGACATTTATAAGACCGGCCCTTAAGGTATACCGTGATGTTGCCGATTGTACTTGAAAAGAGAACTAGGGAATTCAGTAGAATGAATGGGGATAGCTAGTGTGGAACGAACAGAAGATCGAAGAGGCAGACCGTATTTTGACAAGAAAACAACCTTTTTCTAAAGATATTGCGATAAATCGGTGTTATTAATTATATTACATTATGGTAGTGAAAGTAAATGAATGTCACGACGTTTTACGCCCCATACTCCATCTTTCCTCTATTACATATATTTAACTCCACTCTAAGTTGTAGAAGAGCATTAATAGTGGCCCAAATAAAACTCAAAAGACATTTTAAATTAGTTTCAGTACTTAAAGTGATGTTTTAGATGAAATAAAGTTTTCACTAGTTGCATGTAACACATGAGATCCAACTGTCGATAGCGATAGTATGTATAGTTGAAGAATAAGTACCAAACTATAAACCCATTAATACAAATTATTGAATATTTTAAATAAATAAATTGATCACGTAAACCAGCGGATGACAGTTCGTAAGCCCTGTAGATGCCTCGAGTTCCTGGTTCTTCTACAATATCCCAACTTCGTCTCTATTGTTGTATCTTATATTGCTATTGTTGTATAGATGTTGAAAAAATGTTTGTCAATAAAAATATCATTTGACTCCCGAAAGGGAAAAAAATCCAATGTTTGCGTATATGCAATTAAAAAATAATATTCGATATGAATATCAAATTTTAAGTTTTCTGAATTTAGAAAAAAATAAGAAGCACTGATCCGACACCCTTAAAAATCTAATGGGGTCTTATATTTTAAGCAAGTATTTAAATATTTAAATAAATACATGAAAATTTAAAAATAATCAACTTTACAAAACTTTTATTTATACTTAAAGTAGAATAAATACGCCGTACATCAGTCTTTCTCAAAGTTGGAGACCTAGAGGGGGGCGTTAAGGGGCCCAGAAAAAAATGGGGGGGCGTTGGCGTGGTGTAGGGGGGCGATAGTTGATTTGTTATTTCACTTACTTTATTTTTTAAATTTCACGAAAATCAAAACCTACCTACTACTCAATATCGAATAACTAGTTTATATTTCTACCCTGTATGATACCTACTGATGTTTTTGAGTAAAATCGAACCTGATATCAATAAACTTGTTAAAAATCATCAAATTCATCCATCTGATTAGATTAGTTTTCAAACTAAAATTATTGATTACCAATCTATATTGTTTCTTTTACATAATTTGATTAAAATATTATATTCTTAATATTATAAAGTAGCGTTTTAATTGCTCTCACTCGTAAAAAAATCTAGTTTAGAATATAAGTTTAAACACCAGAACCGACTAACTTAGCATACTATAACTAAATTAATCAAAGTAATGAAATTGTGGTTTTTAAATTTTAAGAGTGTATAACACCCATTCTGAATATAGTGCCTTTTTAGGTGAGACGAGACTGGTGTTTGGGTATACACAGATATGTTGTGCTCCCTTTTATAAGGCAATGCACACCCGCACACGTATGAATGAAGGAGTGTATAAAAAATTGGGGGCGCTGAAAAATAATTGATTTTCAAAGGGAAATCAATTAATTATTTTTCGCTGAAAAATAATTAATTGATTTTTAAAAGAAATAAGTTTGATAATCTCTTCCGTACCTACATGATATAAATCACATAGAACAACACACACACAGTTTCATTGTGATGAAACTTTCAGAAAACAAACTCGGTATGATACTTGTTGATAATCAGCAATAAAAAATGACCTTAAAAATTGCGACATAAATTCCGCACTATATCGGGGTTAGTGAGGATTAAAAACATATTTATGATAATTTTTAGTTTCTTTTATTCTTTCCTAAGGTGCTTATTATAAAACCTTCTATATAGTGTTTTAATCTCAACCGACATTTCATTTTTAAAAATAAAAATACTTAAATTTAGTTCTAATTCAAGTAATGATAATGTAGAATTTTTACAGAAAAATTCATAGATGGTATCACGTATCGATGTGGGACTATTTTAAAATCACGAAATCGGATTGGAATTTACGTCTCACAATCGGTTTCATACTGTGTACTGCATCATCAGGGACTCTAAAAATCCATTTATTTATTTTTATTCAAATTGTCTATGATACCTGTACGAGTATATTAATTTTTATGTTACCCTAGAATACATCAATACACTTACATATATTATAATATGTATTATACCCAGTTTTATATAAATAATACTCTTATAGTATAGTAAAGTCTGATTTTTTTAAGAGTGCCAAAGCTCATAGGGTGACCATGGTGTAAAAGAAAAAAATATAATGGGATTTTTTTTATCATTTCATGATATAAAACGGTTGTAACTTTCACATGCATATATCTTCAAAACCTTCAAATCTTTTCATACCTATTCTTACTCCCGGTACCATGCGGCTTTAATGGGTCTATATTATTAGGTATTTTCTGCAAATGTTAATGGGCATCTCCTGGGAAAGTAATATTTAAACAAAATATTTATTTGATACTTTTTATTAGGAAAATAAAATAATACATTACGAAGTAATTAATCCTTATAATAATAAACAGTTACATATTATTTTACAAAATAATAAATTATATTATACAAAATATTTACATAATAGTTCATTGAGGCAAACACACATACATAAATAATATAACTATGTAACTAATACAAATAAATAATGGACACTTATTCTATACTAAGACGGTGATAACACATGTTTATAATAATAATTATATATCGATATTAAACAAAAAATAAAATACATAAGTTAGAAATAAAAAATGAAATTCTTAATTTAGAACACATGGTCACCATAAAAAATCAAACGTGCGCTCACTTCGAGAGATAGATACGTACTGTCGGGTTTGTTGATGTTTGTTGTTAAGGACACCAAATGGTGTAAACCAATCAGCAACCACGAGTCTACTAATACATTTACATGCGTAAATACTATGCATTTTTTTTGTTTATGTATAGAATTGGCACTTTAAAAAAAATCAGACTTTACAATTATCGTTACATGAGCCAGACTTCCGGGTGCGCGTGCGCAAATTTGTGTCTTTTTGCTTGTTGGTTTTTACTAACACTTATATTTGTTTTTTGATAGGTTTTTATTTACACTTATTTTATATGTATGATACCCAGTTTTATATAAATAATACCCAGTAGTATAGTCGGTACAATTATCGTAACTTGAGCCAGATTTCCGGGTGCGAGTACGCTATTTTGTGTATTTTTCTGGGTTTTGAAAATAAAAATTACATACATACATACCATCACGCCATGGGTAGGCAGAGAGAACCGAACGCCACATTTTTCTATCTTGACACATATTCATCGCCTCATCAACATTCATACACCGTCTTATACACGTTCGTCTGTTGTTCACGCTTCTTACATTTCCATCTTTCAGAATATCGTTTACATGGTCATGCCATCCTTTTCTTGGGCGCCCCCGACCTCTTATTCCATTCCTGTCAGCTTTGTATATTTTCTTCGTCAGGCGTTCTTCATTCATTCTCTCCAAGTGGCCAAACCATCTCAATGTGTTAACTTTCATTCTGTTAATTACATCTTTCTTCATCTTACATTCTTTCCTTGTGTCTTCATTTCGAACTCTGTCATACATCGTTCTGTTACAAAAATTGAAATTTTTATTTTCAAATTGGTAAAAAGGCACATCACTTTCATAAAATGGTATTGAAGAGTTATCAAGTTTTCATAATAAAATATTAAAATAATTTAACAAACTCATTTCATGGAAATACTGAATATATTCCAAACAAAATTTGAATATAGGTACTTTATATAATTACTTGTTGGTGACCACAATCCACCTTTTTTATTTTTTTTTTGTATAATTTTATGAAATAATTCTACAATATTATCAAGTAAATGATAACTGAAGAATATGTCAATATTTGCGTATTCTCACAAATATTCGAAAAATGGGTCCGATTTTCGTTTTCGAGAATTTATTTATTTAATTAAACTATTTCTGAAGGTTTGTTGGGGCTTTAAAAGCTTTCGTCCATCGGACTAGGCAATATCAAACCCACATATTTCAAGAGATCTCTCACCGCTCATCACGTCCTTTTACTATCTTGTTTCCTGTGGCCTCTTCGCATTTTCTTCGTCCAGTACTAACTTAGAGATTACGTGTATGCCTTGAAGTAAAAATGGAATCAGATAATTAAGAGGGTGACTGCTGCCAACGTACCTATTTTTTCAATTTGATATACCATCATTATTACTAAACGAATCATTTTGAAAAAAATAACCTATTTAGTTTGGATATTAATAAAGAGAAATATACCTTAACTTTTTGATTATGTTCTGTATATATTCTTGTAAGAAAATAATAAGCATACCCCGATTTTAGATATTTATCTTAAATTTCTAAAAAAATATAAGGTATAGAGCAATATTTTTTTTTATAAATCAAAGAAAAACAATATACCTGGAAAAATATGATATGACGTTGCATTAATGCATCAGGTTAAGTAAATAAACCAAAAAAACTTTTATTACGCAATGGCGCTGAATGGAAAATAAATGTTTTTTAGGTTTATTTACTAAACCTGAAGCATTACTGCAACGTCACATCATATTTTTCTAGATATTTTTGTCTTCTTTAATTTTACAAGAATTTATACACAACATTAACAAAAAGTTAAGGTATATTTTTTTTTATTAATACCCAAACTATCTAAATTATTTTTTTCAAAACGATTTGATAAGAAATAATGATGATATATCAAATTGAAAAATAGGTACGTTGGCAGCAGTCCCCCCCTTAAGTACTTATGACATAATATGAAATACAATTACATTGTTACTTTACGTGCTTAGCTCCGCACTGTATCAACAAAATGATCCATCGTTTCATTGATTTAGCTTAATAGTTTCATCTGGTGTTTAAAGCAATTTTTTTTTATAACCATAATTTCATCCGTCCTTTTCCTCATGACTGAGGATAGCGGCTGTAGTCGGTCGCCACACGTATGGCCCGCCTCCATGCCAATCTGTTTTGGGCTGAACGCAGAGCACCAGTCACCGAAGACCCCATAACCATAATAGGTACATCATATTAATACAGGATACTAAACCAAACTGAAATCATATGATGGAACTTATTACCTCACTAGGCGAAGCCTGTTCTGAGGCAATACTAACAATAATTACTCAATAGATAAAATTTCAAAGACAAGTGCGAGGCTTATCTTAAAGATGCATTGGTTGAGATGCATTAATTGGTTTTCAATACAAAGTGCATTAATTTGTTGAGATGTCTACCTACTATGTATAGAAGAAGTGTTTAATTGGTTTTTGTGTCTAGATAAAGTGCATTAAACGGTTGAGATGTCTCGACAAAGTGAATTCATTGGTTGAAGTGTCTTTACAAAATACACTAATTGGTTGAGATATCTAGACAAATTGCATTAATTGGTTGCAGTGTCTAGACAAAGTGCATTTATTAGCGGAAGTGTCTAGACAAAATGCATTAATTGGTTGAGATGTCTAGACAATGTGCAAATATTTAACATACCATATCATCACGTCATTTTCCTATTTAGTATGGGCAGAGAGAATCGAACCCCAGACTCTCTTGACATACATTTCTCGCTTCATTCACGTCCATACATCGTATCATACACGTTCTTCTGTTATTCTTACTTCAAACTTACACAATGAAAATAAAAAATAATTTAACAAACTCATTTCGTGAATATGCTGAAAGTTTTACATACACAATTTGAATATTTTGTAAAGTGACTAGGTAGTGAGGAGTTTATTGTCGGCCACAACCCAATCGTTATATTTTGAAAGCGGATATACAAGTTTTTCTTCTCCGAGACTAAATTCCCCAAAAGTACCTGGGTATCATAATTTCGTCGCTACGACGGGCAAAGATGCATAAATCGACAGACACTGATTTTTATTAATATGATGATGGTCAGGCGTGCGCTATTTTTATTAATATGATGATGGTCAGGCGTGCGCTATTTTTATTAATATGATGATGGTCAGGCGTGCGCTATTTTTATTAATATGATGATGGTCAGGCGTGCGCTATTTTTATTAATATGATGATGGTCAGGCGTGCGCTATTTTTATTAATATGATGATGGTCAGGCGTGCGCTATTTTTATTAATATGATGATGGTCAGGCGTGCGCTATTTTTATTAATATGATGATGGTCAGGCGTGCGCTATTTTTATTAATATGATGATGGTCAGGCGTGCGCTATTTTTATTAATATGATGATGGTCAGGCGTGCGCTATTTTTATTAATATGATGATGGTCAGGCGTGCGCTATTTTTATTAATATGATGATGGTCAGGCGTGCGCTATTTTTATTAATATGATGATGGTCAGGCGTGCGCTATTTTTATTAATATGATGATGGTCAGGCGTGCGCTATTTTTATTAATATGATGATGGTCAGGCGTGCGCTATTTTTATTAATATGATGATGGTCAGGCGTGCGCTATTTTTATTAATATGATGATGGTCAGGCGTGCGCTATTTTTATTAATATGATGATGGTCAGGCGTGCGCTATTTTTATTAATATGATGATGGTCAGGCGTGCGCTATTTTTATTAATATGATGATGGTCAGGCGTGCGCTATTTTTATTAATATGATGATGGTCAGGCGTGCGCTATTTTTATTAATATGATGATGGTCAGGCGTGCGCTATTTTTATTAATATGATGATGGTCAGGCGTGCGCTATTTTTATTAATATGATGATGGTCAGGCGTGCGCTATTTTTATTAATATGATGATGGTCAGGCGTGCGCTATTTTTATTAATATGATGATGGTCAGGCGTGCGCTATTTTTATTAATATGATGATGGTCAGGCGTGCGCTATTTTTATTAATATGATGATGGTCAGGCGTGCGCTATTTTTATTAATATGATGATGGTCAGGCGTGCGCTATTTTTATTAATATGATGATGGTCAGGCGTGCGCTATTTTTATTAATATGATGATGGTCAGGCGTGCGCTATTTTTATTAATATGATGATGGTCAGGCGTGCGCTATTTTTATTAATATGATGATGGTCAGGCGTGCGCTATTTTTATTAATATGATGATGGTCAGGCGTGCGCTATTTTTATTAATATGATGATGGTCAGGCGTGCGCTATTTTTATTAATATGATGATGGTCAGGCGTGCGCTATTTTTATTAATATGATGATGGTCAGGCGTGCGCTATTTTTATTAATATGATGATGGTCAGGCGTGCGCTATTTTTATTAATATGATGATGGTCAGGCGTGCGCTATTTTTATTAATATGATGATGGTCAGGCGTGCGCTATTTTTATTAATATGATGATGGTCAGGCGTGCGCTATTTTTATTAATATGATGATGGTCAGGCGTGCGCTATTTTTATTAATATGATGATGGTCAGGCGTGCGCTATTTTTATTAATATGATGATGGTCAGGCGTGCGCTATTTTTATTAATATGATGATGGTCAGGCGTGCGCTATTTTTATTAATATGATGATGGTCAGGCGTGCGCTATTTTTATTAATATGATGATGGTCAGGCGTGCGCTATTTTTATTAATATGATGATGGTCAGGCGTGCGCTATTTTTATTAATATGATGATGGTCAGGCGTGCGCTATTTTTATTAATATGATGATGGTCAGGCGTGCGCTATTTTTATTAATATGATGATGGTCAGGCGTGCGCTATTTTTATTAATATGATGATGGTCAGGCGTGCGCTATTTTTATTAATATGATGATGGTCAGGCGTGCGCTATTTTTATTAATATGATGATGGTCAGGCGTGCGCTATTTTTATTAATATGATGATGGTCAGGCGTGCGCTATTTTTATTAATATGATGATGGTCAGGCGTGCGCTATTTTTATTAATATGATGATGGTCAGGCGTGCGCTATTTTTATTAATATGATGATGGTCAGGCGTGCGCTATTTTTATTAATATGATGATGGTCAGGCGTGCGCTATTTTTATTAATATGATGATGGTCAGGCGTGCGCTATTTTTATTAATATGATGATGGTCAGGCGTGCGCTATTTTTATTAATATGATGATGGTCAGGCGTGCGCTATTTTTATTAATATGATGATGGTCAGGCGTGCGCTATTTTTATTAATATGATGATGGTCAGGCGTGCGCTATTTTTATTAATATGATGATGGTCAGGCGTGCGCTATTTTTATTAATATGATGATGGTCAGGCGTGCGCTATTTTTATTAATATGATGATGGTCAGGCGTGCGCTATTTTTATTAATATGATGATGGTCAGGCGTGCGCTATTTTTATTAATATGATGATGGTCAGGCGTGCGCTATTTTTATTAATATGATGATGGTCAGGCGTGCGCTATTTTTATTAATATGATGATGGTCAGGCGTGCGCTATTTTTATTAATATGATGATGGTCAGGCGTGCGCTATTTTTATTAATATGATGATGGTCAGGCGTGCGCTATTTTTATTAATATGATGATGGTCAGGCGTGCGCTATTTTTATTAATATGATGATGGTCAGGCGTGCGCTATTTTTATTAATATGATGATGGTCAGGCGTGCGCTATTTTTATTAATATGATGATGGTCAGGCGTGCGCTATTTTTATTAATATGATGATGGTCAGGCGTGCGCTATTTTTATTAATATGATGATGGTCAGGCGTGCGCTATTTTTATTAATATGATGATGGTCAGGCGTGCGCTATTTTTATTAATATGATGATGGTCAGGCGTGCGCTATTTTTATTAATATGATGATGGTCAGGCGTGCGCTATTTTTATTAATATGATGATGGTCAGGCGTGCGCTATTTTTATTAATATGATGATGGTCAGGCGTGCGCTATTTTTATTAATATGATGATGGTCAGGCGTGCGCTATTTTTATTAATATGATGATGGTCAGGCGTGCGCTATTTTTATTAATATGATGATGGTCAGGCGTGCGCTATTTTTATTAATATGATGATGGTCAGGCGTGCGCTATTTTTATTAATATGATGATGGTCAGGCGTGCGCTATTTTTATTAATATGATGATGGTCAGGCGTGCGCTATTTTTATTAATATGATGATGGTCAGGCGTGCGCTATTTTTATTAATATGATGATGGTCAGGCGTGCGCTATTTTTTTTACATCTGTTAAAGGTCGATGCACAAAAGGTTGTGTAGAAATTATGCATTTTAAAAGGTCTCACTTGTTTTTTGTTACGGGACAAGCCAATAATTTAATATTTTATCTTTAATATAATAATGATCTTTATTTAGGGATTACGTTTGAGCAATTCATTCTATGGTCAGTCAAACATCAAAATATTTACCAAAAGCCAATTAGATCATTTCGATATTAATCAACCGCCGTTCCTTTGATGAACTTTAGTCCTTTTCCGCCCCAGAAATATTCGGCAGATCTCTATAACAGTGCAGTATATATTTAAAAGACAAATTTGTTTGACAAATTAATTACAAGGATATGTACCTATTAATTATCAATTAGCTTTGTGTTCCGTTTGATCGACGGATCATATATGCATGTAACACATGAGATACAACTGTCGATAGCGATAGTATGTATAGTTGAAGAATACATACCAAACTGTAAACCCACAAATCAAAATTATTGAATATTTTAAGATATTTTGTTTTCTATACAACCCATGAAGGTATGTATGTCAAGATAGGATAGTATATATGGAGGTTAGTCCTTTTTTCCTACCCAGAATATGAAAACAGCATGATGGTATGTATGTATGTTTGGAGATTAAGTATCAAACTATAAAGTCTTCTTAGATATTGTGTATAGGACACTGCCATACAAATTGTATGAAATTATGTCGTCACTAAATTCAATTTTTATAAAAATTGCTAAAAAAAATTTAAGATGTAGGTACTACTACAATGCTATATTATGCAAAAAATTTTATAGAAAATTTAATCATCTAGTTGGGGTGTTTCGGATTTTTTCGATATTTTTAAAAACTTTGGAAATATAGGCAGTTAAACACATAAATTTATCATAAAAAAATATTTTTCATAATAAAAATGTTTGAGAAACTCAAATTAGAGATTTTGTATTTGTCTATGTTCGTACCAATTTTCAGCGTTCTAGCTTTTATGGTTTCTGAGATATATGAATAAATTAAGTAAAAATTCAAAAGTTGTTAACCCCTGACTGAAAGAAAAATTCAAAATTCTGAGAATAAAAGTTTGGTAGGCCTATAACTATTCATATATTCTGAAATTTTGGGCTCTCTAAATTGAACGGATCTAAAGTTGTAAGGGGGGGGGGAACACAGACAGACACACGAAATGTCCTACTTCGAATTTTGAGTAAATCCGTGTATAGAACATATATGCTGTGAAGCCTCTAAGTTGTTTTTTTTTACTTCAAAGTTGGAAAAGCCGTGAAAAATGTAGACTGTGTATACAAATCTCACGTATCCTGGCTTGAAACTTTGTCGTTATGTTATGAGAACAGAGTTCTCTTGAACAAATCGACAGTTGGAAAATTTGAATACTTTGGGTAGTGACTTCGTAGTGACTTCGTTGGCCACAACCCACTCATTTTTTTTTTTTTTTTCAATAAAAAAGAGGATGTTTGTAGCGTCTTGTTTGCTAGCGTCTTCTTAAGCCCACCTGACACTAGGTAATATTCCAACTCATGTGGAATATGAGTTGAAAAGTAGTGTTTGCAGTCATTTTTGAAGTCATATGATCTGAAAGTGTGTATCTCTTTTGTCTATGCTTATCTATCTACTACATTGTCATTCGTCATACAAAGGAAGAAATATTTTTTTTAATTCATAATGTTTTGTAAAGGTTTTTCGTATTTTTTTTTATTTTCGATTGATCCAGACGTACATTCCTAGCTATAAAAAAATATTGGCACATCGGAGTTCTTCGATATAATTGCTATGATTTGGAATGTTCTTAAGTACTACTGTTTTTTTAGGATATTGCTTCTCGCGTCACTATATATTTGGCCTTTGAATGTATAGTTTTAAGTATTAGAAATACATTCCATTTATTTTCAAAAAATCTCATTTTGAAAATAGATATTCTAATTAGAGTTGTTTTGATATGCAAAAAACTCCTTGATTTTTTTTCTCCTATCTAATCAAGATCGCGTACATTTTTTGCTAGAGAATCTCATTTGATTTTCATAATATTTCGAAACAGGTAATCAAACTCAAAATGTAATTAAAAACAAGCGAGAATCATTAATGAACCCAAAAATGCAAGTTATTTGACAGTCAAGAGAGATAATTGCTATAATATCAACATGTAATTTCAATAGGTATAATGTTTTTAGACTGATAACATTTTTAAGTCATTAAAATGATATCGTGTCAGGCACAATGTCATTTTTTCAGTTTATATTCCAATGAGTTGAAATATGAGTTTTAATATTACCTGGTGTCAGGCCGGCTTTAATCTTAATCGAAAACTTCACTTTACATACTAAAACTAATTTAAAATGTCTTTTGAGTTTCATTCGGGCAACTATTAATGCTCTTCTACAACTTCTTTGGTTTTTGTATATTGACGGTTCAAATCAGGGGGTCAAGAGTCGTCTAAAAGTGAAATCAAAACCCTCATGATTACCCACACCATGAATATAATTATCATAATGGAGTTCTATAACATCTTGAGATGTCATAAAAATCCGTATAATAATTGAATCGTGAGTTTTGAAAAGAGCACAAGTCCATGAGTTACAATTTTTCAGGAGACACAAAAAACCCTTTGTTGTAAAAAAAGTGTATTAGTGGTATAAAATAGTAAATGCAAATTTATAGACCTATGTAATACGATAATGTATGCTTTCTTATTTTTAGTTTTTTTAAAATTCAATGAAAGGTCAGGGACATGCGCCCTTCTCAAAACTTACAAGAAATTTTAAATAATATACCTTGTTTTTTTTATAAAACTGAAGTATATAATATCAAAAATATTATTTCTATATAAAATTAACATTCCTTTACTTAGGGAGCGTCTCCGTCTATAGTTTTATTATTTTTGGATGGCCAGTTAGTTATTTCATTGTAAAATCCCTGGTATTCAGGTGGAATGTGGATGATCACTTTCTTTGTATCTTCTATTTTTTTCTCGTTGATGGGTACACATGTCCCGTAGGCTTTCGTGGTAGGTAATCCAACATTTTCTCTCCCGTGACATAGCTTGAAGTCATATTTGACAAAGTTATCTATGAACTCGGAGGCTTGGACGAATCCTGGTCTCTGGTAATCGTAACGAAATTCGTAAAACAAGGATATATTGAAGTACGTCTTTTTGTCTCTGGGGACGAGCTTCCCTAGAGATTGAATGTCCAGGCAGTTTCTTTTTTAGAACTTAGGCCACCAAGTTTTAAAATCAATAATACCTATCATCTGTTGTTATTTTGTACACAGAAAACTTGTGGGTATTGGTAATTTGGATTATCATCTTTTCGCACTGTTCAGGAAAGTAGACAGGACCGTGTCTTCGTAATGATTACATATATAAATAATGATTATATGTGTTTTTTCACGTTTAGGCACTCTTCTGGTTTGACAACTTCTACTACCGAGATTCAGTAGCGTCTAGTCCCAGCTCTTCTTTTCTGCATTCTTAGGTTAGGTTTAATAAGACATTAATAAGACAAAAATTATGTCCTCTATAGGTTCAGAACCCATAAAAATTGATGGTCAAGATATTGGCAGAGTAGAATCATATGTCTACCTCGGTCACACAGTGAAACTGGGAAGATATAATTTAGAAGCTGAAATAGAAAGAAGAAGAGGTCTAGGATGGGCAGCGTTCAGCAAATTATCAAATGTTCTTAAATCTAAAAATATCCCAATCCACTTAAAGAAAAAAGTTTTTGACGCTTGTGTACTCCCTGTGCTCACTTACGGCTTTAAAACATCCGCATTTACTAAGAAAATGATGGAAAAGCTAAGAGTGACACAAAGAGCGATGGAAAGAAGAATGTTAAATATCTCGCTAAGGGACCACAAAACTAATGAATGGATTAGGAAGAACACAGGAGTAGCGGATGTGGCCAAAAGAATAGCGGAGTTAAAGTGGAGTTGGGCGGGTCATGTATCTCGGATGTCAGATGGACGATGGACAAAAATTGTGATGGACTGGAGGCCAAGAACGGGAAACAGAAGCGTGGGAAGGCCCAGACCAGATGGTCCGGTGACATCAAAAAAGTGGCAGGTCCTGAATGGCGAAGGATGGCACAGGATAGAGACCAGAGGAAGTCCAAGCGGGAGGCCTTTGTCCAACACTGGACTCAAGAAGAGGCTGAGTAAGTAAGTAAGTAAGGTTAGGTTTAAGTTTGTTTATAATAATAATAGCGACTCGCGTGAGCGAGTTGCTTTATAAATTGAATTATAAATTATTGTAAATTAAATTAACATTTTTTATTTAATTTTTCGCATTTAATATAAAATTGCACAGCTCATTTGACTCCATACTACGAGATCTCAACCAATCAGAGAACCAACCGGAAACAGAATGCAGAATGGTAAATGAGGATTGTAGACGCTAGTACGAGATTCTACTACACCGACTGGGCCGATGTCACGGACATCCGCCCTTTTCAAAACAAACGCATAAATGACAATGTCATATCTCATTAGTTAATCGTTAGAATTGCGCCATTCTCGGTGAAAATATGCGCCTCCCATAATAGAACATTGCCACATACTAAACTTAATTTCGTAAAAAAGTGTGACTTGCGCCCTTTTCAAAACTCACGATTCAATTATATCGAGGATATGGGTAAACGTGAGGGTTTTGATTTCACTTTTTGACGAGAATTACCCCCCAGGGTTCGCAAATATCCGATATCTTTATAAGTAAAATAATGTCGGGTTAGTTAGACTATTTATGACTCAAGAACGGCTGGACCAAGTGTAATGATCTCTTATTTGTTGGATTCGATTATGAAAAACTACCGGCTGAATTTTTAACCATTTAAATTATTAATCTTGCTATTTAAAAAAAATTCTAAATTTTACCTTTTTTTCGCGAAAAAATATTTTATATCACAGATCAGGTGATATACCTACGTATTTCATACATTGGAAGGTAATTTAGTGTGCATATTTGTGTACATCCTTATGCCCTAGGTAAACAATGGCCGTAATGGATTCAATATAACCTCAAGTCTCAAAATAATTAAATAATATTATACTCGCAGAAATCATCCTAATGATTGGGTAGAATGCCTTTTAAGCTCATGTATGGCGTGCATAAACTCTGTATTAATAGCTTAAATCTGAATTTCATACATACTATTTGTTTAAAGACCTGTGGCGGAACGTCCCTATGATGTCTCACCTCTATTTACATGTCATTGCTACCAACGCGCAACGCAAGCTGAAGTTATATACAGTTGCTCGACCTGTGTTAACCATTCGGGATCATTTTCAGTGCCGTGGCTTGACGTATCGCGAATTCTCCTCGACATTCTTATTCTATATTAATTAAAAAAATATCATAAAACAACTACAATGTAAAACCTTAATTGAAATAAATACTTGTCAGCGTGAGTACTATCTTTCATTATATAAATTATCAGTTGCCCCAATATTTATTGCCTCTAGTATATCTAACATAGAGAAATGAGTTTTGACAATACTTCTGAACACGCAATTAATCTTCTGATAAAAATTCCTTTAAACTAATTAATCACAGTAAATCTTACAATTAAAAACCATCTCCCTGTAGACCTTTCTAGATATAACGAAACATACATATATATTATGTTTCACCTCTGAGAATTCTCTATTTCTACGGAATGCGTTGGCTTCAGAAATTAATTAATATATAAATCAAAGGAACCATTATATCCATTTGATAAAATCTTCTATTAACTATGGTATGTGTTTGACCGTCCGTTTCATTTCCCTCGACAATATTTTGGAAATATTTGACTTGTTCATGATAAATTATGTAGGTACCCACATATTATATTATTACGTTAGAGTTAAAAATTAAAGTCATCCTTATTAGATTTCGTGAAAAGCTTACTAAACGCGCAACAAAAATCTTACTTATATGAAAACAGTCTTACTAAGATGTGACTAACTAGTTCACCGAATTGTTACGAACACCCTCATATATTTTTGTTATATGGTCGCATTGGCTTCACAGACGTCAAAAAATAGATAAATACAATTAATCTTTGGATAACTGATATAAAAAAATGAAAACAAACACCGCGTTGCGCCTTGTCGAGTCAATTTAAACACGATTGTGATGAAGAATAACGAGAACTTTATAAAGATTAAATTTTTCTGTCAATCTCAAATATGCGTCGGATCTATGTGAAAGATCCGCCATTTTGAAATATTTGATATGACGCGTTAGTCAAACGTTAGACAACCTCTTGACCTGTCGTAACTTGACGTCTATGGCCCAGTATTTCAGTCGGCCCTTAGGAGTTTAACTCAAGTTTAACAAAAATATTGCGTATTTCAGTACCTAATCTTCCCTTAAATACGTCACTAAACGACAAATATTTAACTCAACGTTTCTGGCGGATCGCGTGTCTTAATCTTGAGTTAAGTATTGTTTCTAGCCTTTTTCGCCAGGTGGCGTACTAATCGCCGCACGCTTTAATGTTTTATTTCATTTTATACTACAAATAACTATGCATAATAATTATAATCATGATTTATTTTTGTTGTTAAAATAAAAGACTTGATATAGAAGTGGTTCATGTATTTAATATTTATTTTCTTTTTTACATAATTATAATGACGTATTGCCTGACAACAAACGAAATAAACTGTCAGCAATAATGAAACGTCAGGCACGCAACTTTATTTTTGCGATGTTTTTTCATCCCACTTTTTAAATTGATCCATCCTATTTCTATATATAATGTGTATTCTTAAATTTTCTACATAAGACAATATTTTACCATTATCACTTAGTTCCATATCCATCTGTAAAATGTACATACATTTTGCATTGAAGAACTACGTACGTAGTACATATTCAATGACATTTTTTCACTACAATGTTTGATTTTAATTAAAAAAAACATCGATCGGTATAAAAAATTGAAAAAGTAACATGCTGTGTAATGAAACAAATAAAATAATGTGTTGTTATAATAATAAAATAATATTTAGTCACAGCTTCGCGTCACGTATCATTTAAGGTTATTACAATTTTGACAGATGCGTTATAGACAATAACCATCGAAAAACGTAAAATATATCTATAGTTGAAGATTACGTAACTGACGTTTCATTTTGCACTGAAATACGCGAATGAAATTTAATCTTCCCTAAACTTTTAACTTGGATTACCAAATCCAACGATTTAAGGGCCAACTGAAATCTCGGGCCTATGAAATAAAGACAGTCACGGTTTAAAAGTAAACCTTTGCGTTAATCACGCTCTATTACCAGGTACTATAGATAATTTACGTTTAAAAGTAAGACGGAAAATGTATAATATGATTGTATTTATTCCCTGTCGGGAGTTGAATAATATTTATGTGTTAATATTTTCAAATATCTCAATAGAGACTAAGTTGGAATATTATAGGAGAACCAGGAACGCGAGGCACCTACAGGACCTACGACCTGTCATCGGCTGGTTTACGTGTAGAGGCATCTCTACGCGAAGATGAGGGGGTCAATCAGCGCTGAAAGACACCATCGATTGCAGTTTGGCCTTTCTGGCTGATAATTCAAATTAGAGTTTATCCTTGTATGTATGTACAAAAATTGATCTGTGCTCAGGTGACGTCACCTATCGTTTGGCGAACTACGACTGCTCACTATTGTCTTATAAAAGTGAACTTCAAGTTACTTTGGAGGTCCAAGGCTTCCTTAGTATTTTTCTCCGAATACCATCAGTACCATCATATTTATATACTATTCAAGAAAAATATAAAATTTTATCTTTTCTTTTGTTTCGTGACATCGCTCTATGATATTTTAGTGATCTTGTGTCGGGTGCTAAATGTTAAACGCATTAAACCATCCCCTTCTCCTCGTTTTTATCACCCCATAAAAGGGCCTATCATGTCGGAGTAGTACCAACTTACAATACAAGAAGATAGCACTAGGTACTAAGATGGTTGTACGAAGAAAAATACATGAAAATGTGTACGATGACATTTACAAAGGCTTTTGATTCTTGGAAAAAAAACATGTCTATTTTGGTTATCGCTGAAATCGCTATTTCTAAATAATTTTTATTTATTTATTTATTAAAAATCCTTTTTTACAAGTATAATAATATCAGAAGTAGGTACAATATAACTTGATAAAGTAGTTAATAAAATGTATAGGTAATACTATAATTAAGTTATAAGTTAAAGTTTGTCATAAGTGTATACATATATTTATTTTTTTCTACTAGGCTATGCCTGTCCCAGAGTAACATTATATAAATCAGTTCTATTATGTTTATTCGTCAAAGTGTTAGTTAATTTTTATAAGGTTTAGTGGTAGGTTGAAGTGATACAGAGGTGCAAGTATATGTTTTAGTGTAGTATGAAGTATTGCTTAGTGTGTAAAAGGCTAATAATATTTTTTTTTAACTGTTCAAAGTATTTAAAGTAGTAATATTAAATATTTAAATATTTAAAGTCAATTAAGTAGTAATATTAAATATTTTTTTTGTTTCTTTTCGCCCTTTAGTAATTAACTAGTTGTTTGCTATAGCTTTCAATTTGATATGTGAGTAGGTTCTTATTAGTGGAAAGTCAGTCTTAAGGAGGTTAAATATTTTAAGTCCTATGTACGCGTATTTTTGCAATATTATTTATATATTTATTTGGAATAAAAAACAGCGATAGCAAAACAATAAACAGAACTATAAAATAAAACATGGACCAAAACATTTATCCACAAATAAAAACAATAGGTAAGTTCAACAAACAAAAGATGGGATGGCATTTTAGATTCGAACCCTTGTTATTGGATATATGTTAAATTAATATTTGACATAGTACCTATTAGTTTCCCGAGAAGCAATAAAAAGTTTTTTTTTCTCGTTCTCATATTTTAAAATGAAAAAAAAAATGTTCTGGTTGGCGATTTTGCAAAGAGATCACGGAATGCGATAATATCTTAAGAAATGTTAGTTATTTTTCCCCTTTATAAAAAAAAATAATATATCAGAGGGCTCCTAGCCCAACCCGGCCCGCGAACGCAGGGGTGGACTGGTGAAATTATTGCCCATAAAGGACATGTTCGTCGGAGTGTAACGCCAAAGTTACAGCTGCATACACCAAAAGTCAGCCAGCAACCCTTAGAAAAGAAATGTAGAATATACACGCAAAAATTACCAACGAATTGTTGAAAGAATGTGCGACGCTTTATGGTGAAGCTTCGGAGTAATTCGGCTAAGCCCCGAGTCGATCGAATGTTGGGTGACTTCGTCCCACACGAATATTGTCTATCGCTTTCGCGCCAGACTAAGTCGAATGTGTGCGAGTGAGACGAAAGGCGATACGGAGAGTTCAAAGCTCTTTTTTTGGTATTGTCTATAAAGGTTGTAATGTTTTTTTTTAATATACTGGCGTTATTAAGTGTTTACATGTTTCAAGAATCGTGAATATGGTAGAGATAGCCCCGCCAGGTGGATGGTCGCCAACCATCGCAGAGGAAAAGCCTGATATTGGAAAATAAAAATCCCTAAACATCTCTATATTAAATCTTCGTCTCCATACTCATTTATTCCTCCAATGTACTATATTTGTTCCTGTTCTGTTTAATACTCGATTGATGGTAAACAAAAAAAAAATTATATACGTTTGGTAGAATTCGTTATCATACCAACCGCCCGGAAATAGCGAAAAGTGGAGAAGTCGATATTTCACTGGCGAAAATTTGCGTGAATATGGCTCCTTTTTGTACGAGCGGGAGTAACTCAAGGCTTCGCTTTGGGACCCTTTTTACAAAAGCGATCCGCGAAACCCAATTTTAACTACATAAGTAGGTACCTAGTCACATTTTAACTAAGTATATGGGTTTTGTATGATTCCACCTAGACACAATAATAATATTATATGATAAAGAATTATTTTAATTTAAAAAACAATGGATACCTACATAATATCATGTCCATTTAATATGAATAATATGAACATCCTCATACTTTCTAAACTATGCAAACCTTATTCCTATACAAATTACAGATATCACTCGACTATTTACAGAATTCAACGTGACAATAATCTAAAATTTGAACACACAGACATTTTCCATGACTCCATAGAAACTTATCGTAAACAAATAAAGATGTTTTTCAACCCGGTTCCCTAACTCCTTCAAACAAGCTCTTTCCTTTAAACCAATATTCCATCCTTTTCCTCATTTTATTACCATTATATATTGTATTTTTATGTCAATTGTTTTTTTTTTCTCTCGTACAATTCTCAGCATACTTGTTAAAATATTTTTAATTCATTCTTTTTTAAATTGAAGAAAATATTATTGGCTTATACTAATGTTAACAGCACCATCATATGTAACCACACAATTTACAAAGCAAAGGAAATAAAACGTTATGTGTTATGTGTGAATGAAGTTGGCCGATGCGATATTCCAACCCGCGTCCACTATCTTACTTATCCATAACGCTAACCGATTTGCCACAAACCTATTTAAATGATGACGCAGAATAAATCAGTTGCTTTATTATAGTTTGAAATTTATTATAGGCACCAATTGGTATCAGTTTATATCATCATCATAGTTCAGCTGAACGTCAGAAGCTTGAACAAAACACGATGCATGACTTTAGGTAAAATGTAACGTGAGGATCTGTCTGTTTATACCATAAAGACATGGCCTAGTGGTTAAGAGGCAAAAAATCAACATATTTTGGGTTTCCGATAGCTTAACAAAATCACGTATTAACTCTTTTTTTTCTTTTTTTTATCCCACAAATCACCCTCGATTTGGGTGGGTTGCCAAGTTAATAAAAAAAAACTCTTTATAACGCACGCGATAGTTACCCTTACTAACACGTAACTTCATAGTGTATTAGGTGGTTTTAATACTAGTTAGTCACAAGATATATGCCTATAAGTAAGTAACCCTTACTAACACGTAACTTCATAGTGTATTAGGCGGTTATAACATTATCGTGTTGTCAGTCACTAGATTTAGCGTTATATGCCTAAAAGTAACCCTTACGTAACTTCATAGAGTAACTTCAGAGTGTATTAGGCCAGGGGTGGCGAACCTTTTTGGGTCCGCGTGCCGAAAATCCTCAAATATTATTTCTCGATTGTATGGCGTGCCTAAGCAGTGAAAAAATAAACAAAATAAAAAATGAGTTTTTTTCTGAATTTTCTTAAAAATAAAATTGTAATCAATAAAAGTACGCATTAGTTATTAATCAATGAGTTTTTTTCTGTTGTACATTCGATGACAATTTCTTAATATCTGGTTCATATTTCGTCACTTTTAGTAATACACACGACCAACTGGATTCATCAGTCATTCTATTACTTGTATATTACATTTTATGAAATTTATTTTTGAAAATAATTACTAAATAATTATTAGAAAATTGATAATATTGCTCTCGCTAGTTTTTTTAAATCGTTAAAGACTTCTGGAATGGCGTTCCAAGTTCTCATTATTTCTTCTTCTGCATTTTTATTAATTATGTTCGTTAATCGATCACAATCATTTCTCTAATCAACAATTTTTTGTTTCCATATCGAACTCGATTGGAATTCGATAAATTGCATTTCAATGTCTTCTAGATTTAACCATTCGAAAATCTCCAAATTGAAGTCATCTGCTAATAGTGTGTCTGGATATAAAATAAATTTTGAAGTCTTTTCAATCGTCCTGAATTGTTTAAATCTTGAAGAAAACTCGTTAATTATTGGTTGAATAACTACAGAAAATTCTTTTGTTAATTTGATTTGATCTGGCTTTTTTTCTGCAATTTTTTTTCTGTATTTGGGAAATATTTGAAGGTGTTAGATAACTTCACGATCGAAAATCTGTAATTTTGCTTGAAATGCTTTGATTAAATCAAACATAACAATAATTGTTTTGTTAACACCTTGCAGTTTGATATTTAATTTATTTAAATGGAAGCACAAATCAGTAAAAAAACATTAATTTTGAAAGCCATTCGACGTCTAGTAACTCGTTATATTTTTCAATGAGATTCTCATTAATTAAAAAAAGCTTAACTTCATCCAAACACTCGACAAATCTTTGAAGAACTTTTCCACGACTTAACCATCGCACATTGTTGTACATAAGTAAATCTTTATATAGTGAGTTTACCTCATTTAATAATTCTAAAAATTTTCTTTTGTTTAATCTGCGTGCAGATATTAAATTGACCAATTTTATTACAAGAATCATAACATCTTCCAGTGACTGAAATCCGTGCTTTGAGCATGAAACTTGCTGGTGTATAATGCAATGAAAGCCCAGAACGGAATGTCCAATGCGTTCAGTAAATAAACTGATAAAACTATTTTCCTCTCCAGTCATACGGAGAGCACATTCTGTTGTTACTGATACAACTTTGGAAAGATCTATTTCTCTTTCAGTGAGTGCTTTTACAACTGCATTGCAAATATCGATTCTTTTTGTTGTTGTTGCTGATGATATTAAACTGATCAATTCTTTAATTAATAATTCACGGATTATTTAATTAAAATTTAATATTTTAAATTTAAAAATTTACTTAGAAATTCTTCGCGTGCCATCCAAATTATCAAACGTGCCACCTCGGGCACGCGTGCCCTAGGTTCGCCACCCCTGTATTAGGCGGTTTTAACACTAGTTAGTCACAAGATTTAGCGTTATATGCCTATAAGTAAGTTACCCTTACTAACACGTAGCTTCATAGTGTATTAGGCGGTTTTCATATATCACGTTCTCAGTCACTAGATGTAGCGTTCTATGCCACCTTAAATTAATGCCGTAATTACGAGATTCTTAAAAAAATTGAAGTTCATAGTGAATTATTTCTTCAGTAGTGGAGAGTTTAGCGTTGACATGTTTTATATTTAAAATATAAAATGTCATACGAGTGTATGTTATACAATAAATGAAAATTATCCATCCATTAATTTTCTGTCTTGGCTTTGTGGAGTAAGAAGTGTTCAAAGAAGAGACGTCTGCATGGAATGTAGTTATGTATGAAAAGAGAGAAGGGATAGACGTACAAAATGAAAAAGTAGATTTATTTAGCAATCTGTCTGATGTTGTTATTAATTCTTGAGGCGGCTAGAGACAAAGGCATCCGATGCCGTCCGTTGGCAAAAAAATTAAATATTTTTTTATCAATCGTACACGACGTGCTACGGCCGACGCTTCGTTCCCTGTGCTAGCATGCTGAGTTGTTTAATCTTTGGGGATATATATGTTTATGTATTTATTTATTTATATCATATCCGAAGGAATTGTATTGCAAAGGCGCGTGTTCAAAAGGATTCTATTTTATTTAAAACATATACCTCCAAGTTTAATATTACCCCCTATTCAGTAACTATTGTAACTTAAATAAGAAGTACTTAAATTGTAGATTTTAGATTCACAGTCTTATTTCAGCATTATAAAATATCAACTTGGACTAAATGGAATAACAACGTACCTATATTGACCGGAACGTACTTAAAAAATTATTGAATTAGACGTATTTTGAATAATTATGAAAATGATGAAAATTTCATAATTTTCATCATTATTCATAATACGTCTGATTCAGTAACTTTTTAAGAACGTTCCGGCCAAAATAGGTACGTTCCTATTCCATTTAGTCCAAGTTGATATTTTATAACGTTGAAATAAGATCGTAAATCTAAAATCTACAATTTTAGTACGTTCCTATTTTAGTTACAATAGTTACTGAATAGGGAGTATTGCTTATCGTTGCTTGAGGTCTAACACCGCGTAAGTCAATATCGGCAATTTTACAGTAGAACAAAAAAAAAACATTTAAAATTCTTATTACATGTCATTTACATATACTTTCTTTTGAAAATATTAATTAAAAAAAACATGCCAACTAACGCAGCTTTGTGTTTTTATATTTTTTCAAATGTCATATAAGAATTTTGCGAAAGTTTTTTGCTCTACTGTAAAGTTGCTGATATTGACTTACGCGGTGTTAGACCTTAAGCGACGTTATGTCAGTATTGATCAAATAATTGATAATACACAATTTAAAGTGATGAATCAAAGAACTAATTAGGTACTTGATCAACTCTGGTTTAACAAACCAAGGGAAATTACAATATAAATAACAACTTAATTAATTTGTTATGTCGTGGGTCGGAACTAATAGATAAAGATTTAACGCGACTTTACTTTATTGAACGATCAACGCAGAATAAAGATTTGTAGGTTTGCATCAACGACGGTGGGCTATGGTTCGTCGATCCTTGTAAATCTTCGGAAGTATTCGAGATTCATGATATCAGGCTATACATGTTGCAGCTGACCAGGTGCAGCTACAGAACCATAAGACCTACATTTTTTAGTAGGTATATAATTAAAATTATTTTAGACAACCCAGCATTCAGCTCCATACATAACGACAGGTCTGAGAAGAGCTTAGTACATGCATTACATAAATTATAAATTATTCGTACAAGAGATCGCGCAGAAGTCTGTAATCGACCGTTATTCATTAAATTTTTAAGTTTGAAAAGTACAATGTATTCTTTACACATAGGCATTGCAAAGTGTGATTGATTATGTACCATTTTTTAGACACATTTTATAAACATCTCAATAGAGACGAAGTTAGAATATTATAGAAGAACCAGGATTTCAAGGCACCTAAAGGGCTCATGAAACCTGTCATCGACTGGTTTACGCGGTCACTTTACGCGCTTGAGCAACGTTCACCAATCATGCCTTCTTAATGAGTTCCCTTGTCAATGGAATTTTTAAAAATTCTATATATTTCAATAATGGGATACAATTCGTTTGAAAATAACACATTTTTAATATCGCCATCTATGAAATAACGAAGAAACCTTTTTTTTGTAACGCCATCTATTGAGAAGCAACAATCTAATCTGACTGCTGATCCAAAGGTCTCGGGTTCGATTCCCGGTGGAGATAGAATAGAAACCAAGATCACACCAAAGAAAAATAGTGAAAAATACCTATTAACAAAAAGGAAAGCATTACTATAAAAGATACAACTTAGCACAAACACCTGGAAATCACTAAATAGATTAAGAACGGGCGTCGGCAGATCGAAATATAACCTAACGAGATGGGGAATCATATCAGACGACGACTGCCTTTCGTGTGAATGCGGCCTGCCGCAGACCACTGACGACCTACGAGATAGCCCTGCTACCTGCTCACTCGAGGACCTACTGCGCTGTAGTGGCGCAGCATCTGACGTTGCCAACTATTGGTCGAGAACTGTTGAATGCTGCTGACACGAAGAAGAAGAAGAAGCACAAACAGATAAAAAAGAGAAACATTATAGCTAGAAAAAAAAGCAAGTTTATAAGGTGAATTTATAAGTGTGGAAATTTTTATTTTGAATGTCACCAGACTGTCACCAAAAATATCTATGTCCTTATTATACATATCCGAGTGATCAAAAAAAATATTTTAAGTCTTTTTGAGAAAAAATGTGTTTACTCTATTATGAACATTAAAATAATTGTTTATTTCTATAATGTTACTATAGATTGTGCTATGTATTGTAATAAAAAATTGAAAAAAATAAGTCTCTGCGATTCCAAAATGATTTTAAAATACCCAAATGTAATACAGGACAATTACAAAACAACTACATTTATTTGGGAATAAAATTTTTCAATTGCCTCCCAAATGAATTAAAGCAGATAAAAGAATTTAAAAAATTTAAACATAAATTAAAATTGCACTTAACTTTCTAAAATAGTAGTTTTCGATTTTGTTGTTTTGATTTGTTTCAATTTCTAGTATTTTCTTTTTTTATTTTTGAATATGTGTTTTGATATATTTGAATCGTCTATAATTCTATATTACTCATTTTTCAATTATTTTCATGTTTTTCTCTTTTTTTGTTTGAATATGTATTCTGATATATTTTCTAATTTGAGTATTCTTCTTTTTCATTTATTTTCAACCTTTTTATGATGTTTATTTGATTTTTTTTTGTTCATGTATGATTTGATTTAATTACTTTTACTTTTATGTTGACTTTGCTTTGTATTGATATTTTTTATTTTGTTATAAGTGCTTCCCTCATCAAGCACAAGATTGTAATCTTTTTGATGAGGTACTGCAGGGAAAAATATGTAAGAACATTATTACTAGTGAATTTATATATTGATTTGTATTATAAAATATATTAAAAATAAAATAAATAAATAAATAAAATAAATTTAAATATAAAAAATATATATATTAATCACACACGTATATTTTTAGTTCGTCTGTCCATCGTTCGGGGTGCAAAATTTTTGCTTCTGGTTAACTCGGTGCAGCAGGCTAAGTCTGTAAGTAGATCTCGACCGATAAATGTCGAGATTAACTGTCAAAATATCGACTAATCGATATTTTGACAGTTTTGGTAGTCACTAAGCAGATAATGCGTGGAATCGTTCTCGCCCACTTATTTGACGGCGAGATTGGGTCGACATCGAGTCGAGAGACAAGATCTAACGCCGCCATGTTGAATTAAATGTCATTTTTTACGCGAACAATGCCGAATTTCATATTTATTTTGAGAATAATAATAAACGGGTTACACGACGCCGTTTAAGAGATTCTTCAAACCCTTTAAATATTCCGCGTAATTCATTTATTGCTAATTACCGCATAACAAAAGTTTTATATGGTTATATATTTAATGGAAATATGCGTCCGTACTTAGATTATAACATTATAATTCTATGATGATTCTATGCGTCCGTAAATGTTTTCCGTAGGTATAGATTTGAAATAATTTTTGATTTTGAGAAAGTATTCTTGTAAGCTATTTTATCACATATGTATTTTAACACTTAACAAAAGAAAATTCGGCGTAGTTTTTAGTAAAAAAATAACACGCTGCTGTCATCGACTTGATAAATTGATCGAAATATAATTAAAAATAATTTTTAAAATTACACTCAAAACATTCAATAAACACAAAAGAAGTTAATTTAATCGTATTATAACTTGCTTTCATGCTTAAAAATATGACCATATTATATTTATTTAACAAATTTATGTAAACAAATTTGACATTTATTCAAATCATGGGGAAAATATTGTGTATTGCCATAAATGATAATTCAAAAATGTACCGCAAGCCAGCCTAACGGCGACAAATACTCATAAGTGCATTTACGAACTCGACAGCGCTTAGTGACTACGAATTGTCGTCACTGGCGTAAACATGACGAGAAGAGCGGCGATACGTTGTCGGATCTCGACTTTTTTACTGACTTAGCCTGCAGAGCGCTATGAAATAATATTTTGGCGGGAAAATTATTATCAGACCCTAGGTCCTCTAGCGAGAACAGTTATATCGTGATTAGTTACGTCATCCCTTCTGAAATACCTTAACTTACATCATACAATTTTATTCTCTTACTAGCTTTTATGTCCCGCCGTTGGCCAAGAATGTAAAATTGTGAAGGAAAAAGCAATCGTTTTTATAATATTGTCACCCAATTATTTTGCAAAATCGGACTATGAAAAGTGGTTTGAAATATGATTGAATTTGATTGTAAAATGTTTAAGTGATGGCCACAACCCATTATTTTTTATATATTGCTATAAAGTGTGAATGAAGTATAATATACAATTTCTTCACTATTCGAAATGGTTTTAAATATGACTGTTTATCAACATTGTAAAGAGATTGGTTTGGCCACAACCCCCATTTTTAAATATTATCATCGAAAACAAATTGTAATATGTACTTACCTATTGAATATTTAGTAATTTTGGATGTTGGGATGTGGTTAAAATTTGATTAAACAAATGTACTGAAAAGATCCAGTGTTGGTCACATCCCATTCGTTTTATATTTTTTCATCAAGTGTGCATTATATTTTTGCACAATTAGACTGATGAACTTAAAATTGACACAAAAGTCTACATTAACGAAGAAGAAGAAGACTTAAACTATGGTAAATAATTTGAATATAAACGTTGTGAAGAATTCAGTAATGGCCACAGCTCCCTTTCTTTAAATATTGTCAACGAAATCAAATATATTATGTAGGTGTTAAAAATTATTTAAAATAGGATGATATAAATGGTTTAAATTTGATTAAACAAAAGTATTGAAAAGATTCTAGTGCAGGTTACATCTTCACATCCCACATCCCATTCGTTTTTACATATGTATTTTCATCAAGTGTGCATATCGTTAATAATATTTCTGCACAATAGACTATTAGACTTAAAACTAACCCAAAAGTCTAAATAAAAAAGAGAAGAATAAGTTTAAGACTATAAGAAATAGTTTGTTTAAAAAATCCCAATGGTCTACATAAAATAAGAAAAAATACATAAAATAGAAGAATTAGACTATTGGAAATAGATTGTATAAAAACTGAGCAAAAGGTCTTCATAAAAGAAGAAGAAGATTAATCTATAGGAAATAGTTTGTATTAAAACTGTCCTTAAAGGTCTACATAAAATTAAGAAGAAAAATAATTAGACTCCAGGAGCCGTCGCTTCAGACCCTTCAGTACCTCCCGTCCCATCAGGCCCTTCAGTACATCCCGTCCCTTCAATCCCTCATCACGTCCCTTCCAATCAGGCCCTTCAGTACCTCCCGTCCCTTCAGGCCCTTTAATACCTCCCGTCCCTTCAGGCCCTTTAGTGCCTCCCTTCCCTTCAATTACATCCCGTCCCTTCATTCGGGTAAGAAAAGTTTAAATCCAGAAACCATCCTGGAAGAACCGCGAAGAGATGTAAGCACCGTCTTCTTTTCCCAGGATACTCCACCTTTATAGGTAAAATGACCAAATACACGATGAAGAAGAAGAAGAAAAAAGTTTAAATCCAGAAACCGTCCTGGAAGACCTGCGAAGAGATGGAGGGACAGTCGGACCTTCTTTTCCCAGGATATTCCGCTTTCATTGGTAAAATGACCAAATACACGAAGAAGAAGAAGAATAAGAAAAAAGTTTAAATCCAGAAACCACCTCGGGCACACGCTCGACAATTCGCCAAAGTTTCATTGTAATCGGACATACGGTTTAGGAGCACATCGCTTGCATACATTCATACATTCATAAATAAATAAATAAAATAATTTTCCGATAGGAAATCAGTATATTGTTGATTTGTAAGTAAATAATAATAGGTAGGTACCTACCTACAACAATGTTCTAAATAAATTCGATTCATAACAAATTTTATTTGAATATCAGAATCTTTCCGTTACCATAGTAACCATTCCAATACGTAAAAAATATCAAATGGTTTGAGACATTTTTTGAATATGTAGGTACCTACATACATTGGTTTGTTCGATGCCATAAAAATGAAAATTGTCAGAAAAATCAAATATTATTTACAAATTATGCAATTTTATTATGCCTATATCTTTACTAATAATAAACACATTTTTACAATATATGTCTTAAAACTTGCTGTAATGTCTTGTGTTTCATTTTATTATTTCATAATTACATTTAATTCAAAGGTTTATTATTTTCAAGAACATATTCATTCGGTAGGAAAATGAAATATTGTATGAAAAGATATTAAAATGGCGGCGTTCATGTACAAAACGCTTACATTAAAAATAAGTTAAACATTATAATTATACAAAATATTCACCATGTTTTTCACTAAAACGCTAAGTTATACTTGAAAATATATTTTTTTCGTGTAAATACGTACTTCTAACTTTTAAACTAACAGATATTTGCGTGCAAAATGTACACTTTTTTGACAGTTACGACTTGGAAAATTTTGTATGAAAAAAATAATTATTGAAATATTTTTAAAATTCAGCATTTTTATCGCATTATTTTTAGCGTGACACTGCATCAGGTATACAGGTACACGTTCGCACATAAATTAGATTTTTAGATGCTCTTGGTTTTTCAGAAGGCGTGAGACAAACACACACACACACACACACATACACACACACAAACACTAACATTTTGATTGCTTTATTACTTTAGATAAAAAAAATAATATTTTGGTCTACGAAATATTCTACATAGGTAAAAATCGGCCAAGAATTTTGATTACATCGTGAAGCGTAAATATGAAATTGACTTTTGCTAAAACATTTCATTAACAATTGAAACTCAAAAGACGTATTTTATTACAACAAAAATCCTGAAAATTTATATACAGACACGTTATATGAAAACAAAACGCTCTACAAAATATAGTAGGTAGGTACAGTTTAAGGAATTCTTACAACATCGCAAAGAAAGAGCAAGGAATGACGGAATACATTAGTCAGAAAGAGATAATACAACAATATAATATTCAGACACACACTGCAGACGTAAAATCTCTTTTAGTGCCGTGTTATCACTTATATTTATTTCATACACCAAAAAATGTCTGTGAAAGAGACAAACTTACATATATTAAATTAAATATATATATAAACCACAAAAATAATACGGTAATGGCGCAGTGCCATGTGACGTCATCGTTGTAGTGGCTGAGGCCACACAACAAAATAATAATGCAAACCATGGCGCGGTACCATGTCACGTCATGAAAGTAGTAACTGAGACTACGCGACAAAAATAATACAGACCATGGCGCGGTACCATGTCACGTCATGAAAGTAGTAACTGAGACTACGCGACAAAAATAATACAGACCATGGCGCGGTACCATGTCACGTCATGAAAGTAGTAACTGAGACTACGCGACAAAAATAATACAGACCATGGCGCGGTACCATGTGACGTCATCAAATTAATGACAGAGGCCACACGACAAATAATACAGACCATGGCGCGATACCATGTGACGTCATGAAAGTAGTAACTAGGACTACGCGATAAAATAATACAGACCATGGCGCGGTACCATGCGACGTCATGAAAGTAGTGATCGAGGCTACGCGACAAAAATAATACAGACCATGGCGCGGTACCATGTGACGTCATCAAATTAATGACAGAGGCCACATGACAAATAATACAGACCATGGCGCGGTACCATGTGACGTCATGAAAGTAGTAACTAGGACTACGCGATAAAATAATACAGACCATGGCGCGGTACCATGCGACGTCATGAAAGTAGTGATCGAGGCTACGCGACAAAAATAATACAGACCATGGCGCGGTACCATGTGACGTCATCAAATTAATAACAGAGGCCAAACGACAAATAATACAGACCATGGCGCGGTACCATGTGACGTCATGAAAGTAGTAACTAGGACTACGCGACAAAATAATACAGACCATGGCGCGGTACCATGCGACGTCATGAAAGTAGTGATCGAGGCTACGCGACAAAAATAATACAGACCATGGCGCGGTACCATGTGACGTCATCAAAGTAATGACAGAGGCCACACGACAAATAATACAGACCATGGCGCGGTACCATGTGACGTCATGAAAGTAGTAACTAGGACTACGCGACAAAATAATACAGACCATGGCGCGGTACCATGCGACGTCATGAAAGTAGTGATCGAGGCTACGCGACAAAAATAATACAGACCATGGCGCGGTACCATGTGACGTCATCAAAGTAATGACAGAGGCCACACGACAAATAATACAGACCATGGTCTACGACATATAGGCCTGCGCGCGCTTTTTACCGACATCGAACTTAGTGCTGTCGTTTCACCTAGGTAGATTAAATGTTTAATTTACTAAATAGGTATAAAGTATTTTTTTATTATATTTTGAAACATTTAAGTAGGTATTTTGTAAGTGGTAAAATGAAGCATGTAGATAAATTTAATAGTGTTTTATATTTCATTCTGCTACTTTAAAAATATTAATATCCATAATGCTTATTTCTGTTATTATGTATATTGATGGTATTGAAATTAATTAGGTTTATACACAAATATTTTTAAAAAAGTAGTAGATAAAGAAAACAATATTAAATGTAGGTTCCTATGTTTGCATTCGCAATTTAAAATACTAAGAAATTAATAAATACATACAACAATTGATTATTAAACAAATCAGCAAAGGACTACAACTAAAAATATTTAAGTGTGTGTACCAAACTTTCAAATTGCAAAACATAGATATTATACCTAAGTATTAGTATATTGACAATAATTATTGAATGAAAAAATAAAAGATAGGTATGTGTACAAAATCTACTTTCTAAGTCATCGTTCTGAAACAATATTCTGTAAGAATAATATATTAAAGTCATTACTTTGTTGACGTCACATGGTACCGCGCGTGGCCTACGACATACAGGCCTGAACGCGCTGGTCAATCTCCGTTGACAAAATACGAACTTAGTGTCGTCCATCCTCACATTACCAAGTTAGTATTGAAGTTATTTCAACCGGGTGACGTTTCTCCGCGAAGATAACTTTATTTTGAACTGTGTTTATAAGTATAATTTGTGTTGAAACTTTAGTATAATAGATGAAAGTGTAAAATATAAGCAGTGATATACGTTGGTAAGTTATTTATTCAACAATTAACTAGTTAATATACACAAATCGATCAAAGAGTACAAGTTACATTTTAAGCACGTGCTAACATTTCATCAATGGCGGCCGTTATTTTCTTACTATTTGTCTCATTTAAAATATAATTGAAAGTACATATTATATTGATATACCTATAGGAACTGTTTTCGTGAATTTTATTCAAATTTATTTTACATTTTTAATTAAAATTTGCCTCTAGAAAATATTTGTCAATTTCTAAATGAATTATTTGAATAATAGAAATATATATTTGACAGCTAGTTTACATTTTAATATATTATATTATACTCTCAGATATTTATAGTATAATGTAGAATACTATAATTATACGACATGAATGTAATCGAATAATGGAACATGATTTTAATTGATTTTAATATATTCTTACAGAATATTGTTTCAGAACGATGACTTAGAAAGTAGATTTTGTACACATACCTATCTTTTATTTTTTCATTCAATATTGTCAATATACTAATACTTAGGTATAATATCTATGTTTTGCAATTTGAAAGTTTGGTACACACACTTAAATATTTTTAGTTGTAGTCCTTTGCTGATTTGTTTAATAATCAATTGTTGTATGTATTTATTAATTTCTTAGTATTTTAAATTGCGAATGCAAACATAGGTCGGTCAATCCATTTGAAATCACCCAATATTGATAAAATTTGTGCTCATCATTTTTGATTTCTCTGGATTTTTTACCATGTGTTCCCTATAGATAGGCAGTCACAAAACACTATTTGAAAAAAATTAAAAACCCATATTTTTTTCTGGCGGCCATATTTATAATGGCGGGTGGGCAAATTTTGATGAAAAACGTGGTTTCCGGAAAGTTTAATTGCCAAGCTATTTTAAAAGATATCAGAATAATTCAAAAACCATTGTGTTCAGCAGGAAATATACTTTATGTATACATTTTTAAAATTATTATATCATGCAAGAGTCATCAATTTTTTTTCTGTAAAAACTCGGAAAAAAATTATAAATTGTTACTTTTTAAGACCATCTTTTTTTATGAAGAAAATGAGACTCACTAATAATATGTTGTTTCTGTGTTGAATACTTACAAAACTACCTGAAGTATAAGTTTTAGTCCTGAGAATGCACTCATTTTTTTTCTAGAGCTTTTCAAAAATGGCCGAAATCCCGAAAATGTCAATTTTCATAAGTACATAACAAAAAAGGGACTTAATGAAAACAAGTGAAAATTTTACAGAATATTATTCATACACATAGAAATATCTCACAAAAAAATTGTCACTGAAACTTAACTATATTAAGAGTTATAGAGCAGTGAATTTCAATAAAAACGCCACCCTTGTAAACGCTCGTGCAGTATCAAGTTACCAAACGAAGGCTCAAATTGTTACAGTTGACATTGGTAGAATGATGTTTAAATCAAAACATACAATTAGTTATCAACTAGTTGCATGTAACACATGAGATCCAACTGTCGATAGCGATAATATGTACCTATAGTTGAAGAATACTTAAGTACCAAACTATAAACCCATAAAGCCAAATTATTGAAAATTTTAACACAATGTTGGTATGTATGTCAAGATAGTACAGTATGGAGGTCAGTCCTCTTTTCCTTCCCGGTGTATGAAAACAACATGATGGTTCTGGATGTATGTTTGGAGATTAAGTATCAAACTATTAAGTCTTCTTACATATTGTGTATATGCGACTGCCATACAAATTGTATGAAGCGATGTCTTCACTAAATTCAATTTTTACAAAAATTGTTAAAAAAATTTGAGATGTACTTCTACAATATTAATATTTTTTATAGAAAATTAAATTATCAAGTTGGGGTGTTTCGGCATTTTTGGATATTTTTAAAAAAATTGGAAATATAGGCAGTTAAACTCATAAATTTATCATAAAAAAAATATTTTTCTTAATAAAAAATGTTTTGGAAACCCTGGAATTTTTTAGAAACAATCAATTTGAGATTTTGTATTTGTCTATGTTTATACCAATTTTCAGCGTTCTAGCTTTTATGGTTTCTGAGATATATGGAAAAATAAACCAAAATTTCAAAAGTTGACAACCCCTGACTGAAACAAAAATTCACAATTCTGAGTAAAAAAGTTTTGTAGGCCTATAATTGTTTATATGTTCTGAAATTTTGGGGTCTGTAGATTGAGTGGATCAAAAGTTATAAGGGGGGGGGGAATCCAAATTTAAACTTCACTGATAGGACATGTTCACTAGTCAAAGAACTATCACCAACTGAGCCTCATCAAAGTGTGACTGAGCCATGTCCAAGCAATGAATGTGAGGGGGAAGTTCATGTCACCACTTGCAGAGAGAGACATGTAAGAATAGGAAAGTTGTAGGCAGTACAGACTACAGACAGTTGAAGATGGGAGAGTTCAAGTCTATACATGCAATACTTTCATTGACTTGTTGCAACATACTCATATAATGTCAATAATTAAGAAAGGTTATTGAGTTACAAAACGTATTTTACCTCTTATATTTTTTAAATTTCATTTATTTATAAATTTCATGTACAATAATGTATACAATTTTGTATCGGGTGGAACGCCAGAAATTAATTTAAAAAAATGTATACAATGGCAGATTTCTTGCCATAAGGCAATTTCTTCCAACCAACCAAAGCAACGTGAGACCATAAATAGTAGGTACAACTAAAGTTTTAAATCTAAATACATAGAGAAACAATATTACATGTATACTGTATGCATGTTTAGTACAACAAATAAATCGATAAGTTAAGTTTAAGAATTAGAACTTGTACCTATTGTTATCACTGCCCATTGTTATTTAAAAGTATTAATATTTGATAACTAATTGTATGTAATGATTTAAACATCATTCTACCAATGTCAACTGTAACAATTTGAGCCCTCGTTTGGTAACTTGATACTGCACGAGCGTTTATAAGGGTGGCGTTTTTACTGAAATTCACTGCTCTATAACTCTTAATGTAGTTAAGTATCAGTGACAATTTTTTTGTGAGATATTCCTATGTGTATGAATAATATTCTGTAAAATTTTCACTTGTTTTCGTTCAGTCCCTTTTTTGTTATTGACTTGAGAAAATTGACATTTTCGGGTTTCGGCCATTTTTTGAAAAGCTCTAGAAAAAAATGAGTGCATTCTCAGGACTAAAACTTTTACTTCAGGTAGATTTGTAAGTATTCAACACAGAAACAACATATTATATTTGAGTCTCATTTCCTTCATAAAAAAAGATGGTCGTAAAAAGTAACAATTTATAATTTTTTTCCGAGTTTTTACAGAAAAAAATTTGATGACTCTCTTGCATGATATATTAATTTTAAAAATGTATAAATAAAGTGTATTTCCTGCTGAACACAATGATTTTTGAATTATTCTGATATCTTTTAAAGTAGATTGGCAATAACACTTTCTGGAAACCACGTTTTTCATTAAAATTTGCCCACCCGCCATTATAAATATAGCCGCCAGAAAAAAACTATGGGTTTTTAATTTTTTTCAAATAGTGTTTTGTGACTGCCTAACTATAGGGAACACATGGTAAAAAATCCAGAGAAATCAAAAATGATGAGCACATGGCATGGGGGATTTCAAATGGATTGACCCACATTTTATATTGTTTTCTTTATCTACTACATTTTTAAAAATATTTGTGTATAAACCTAATTAATTTCAATAGCATCAATATACATAATAACAGAAATAAGCATTATGGATATTAATATTTTTAAAGTAGCAGAATGAAATATAAAACACTATTAAATTTATCTACATGCTTCATTTTACCACTTACTAAATACCTACTTAAATGTTTTAAAATATAATAAAAAAATACTTTATACCTATTTAGTATATTAAAAATTTAATCTACCTAGGTGAAACGACAGCACTAAGTTCGATGTCGGTAAAAAGCGCGCGCAGGCCTTTATGTCGTAGGCCACGGTACCGCACCATAGCCCGTATTTTTCGTACAGCGTGGTTTTTTACCATGTACCTTCTCCCACAAAAGAAACTACATCATATAATGCAAATCCCGCGTTGGATTATAGCGAGATAGATTTATATTTTATTTACCGTTTTGACATGAGTCATGGTGACTAGGTCACGTGATATTATCATTCCTGCATTCGGTCGTAAATTTTTATGACAGAACTTATAAATAAGGTATGGGGTTCACGAATGCCATGACACAAAAACTAAAAAAAATAAGCAAAACAACGAAATAATTTTCCGCATTCTGCTTATGTTGTAAGTATGTTAAATCGATGCAAAGGAAATAATATTATGTGTGTGAATAGATAAAAAGCTGATGTATATCATATGAAAGTATGTTACCTTGATACAATGATAAGGACAAAAGTAGCTAGGTACGTATAAATACAAATACAATAAATATAGAAGTAGAACTATCATACTAAAAAGCTGATGTATATCATATGAAAGTATGTTACCTTGATACAATGATAAGGACAAAAGTAGCTAGGTACGTATAAATACAAATACAATAAATATAGAAGTAGAACTATCATACTAAAAAGCTGATGTATATCATATGAAAGTATGTTACCTTGATACAATGATAAGGACAAAAGTAGCTAGGTACGTATAAATACAAATACAATAAATATAGAAGTAGAACTATCATACTAAAAAGCTGATGTATATCATATGAAAGTATGTTACCTTGATACAATGATAAGGACAAAAGTAGCTAGGTACGTATAAATACAAATACAATAAATATAGAAGTAGAACTATCATACTAAAAAGCTGATGTATATCATATGAAAGTATGTTACCTTGATACAATGATAAGGACAAAAGTAGCTAGGTACGTATAAATACAAATACAATAAATATAGAAGTAGAACTATCATACTAAAAAGCTGATGTATATCATATGAAAGTATGTTACCTTGATACAATGATAAGGACAAAAGTAGCTAGGTACGTATAAATACAAATACAATAAATATAGAAGTAGAACTATCATACTAAAAAGCTGATGTATATCATATGAAAGTATGTTACCTTGATACAATGATAAGGACAAAAGTAGCTAGGTACGTATAAATACAAATACAATAAATATAGAAGTAGAACTATTATACTAAAAAGCTGATGTATATCATATGAAAGTATGTTACCTTGATACAATGATAAGGACAAAAGTAGCTAGGTACGTATAAATACAAATACAATAAATATAGAAGTAGAACTATCATACTAAAAAGCTGATGTATATCATATGAAAGTATGTTACCTTGATACAATGATAAGGACAAAAGTAGCTAGGTACGTATAAATACAAATACAATAAATATAGAAGTAGAACTATCATACTAAAAAGCTGATGTATATCATATGAAAGTATGTTACCTTGATACAATGATAAGGACAAAAGTAGCTAGGTACGTATAAATACAAATACAATAAATATAGAAGTAGAACTATCATACTAAAAAAAATTGAAGACAGAATTCAAAATTTTCTTGGCGTTGATAGAAATAAAAAAATATTTTTTATTTTATAAAATTAACAGAACTATAGTGACTAAAAAACACTTAAGTCTGGATATGTGAGACGATTAATATCGTAAGTTTCCAGAATGAGGCAACTCGTTATTGTGCGAAAATAATATTTGACATAGTACCTGTAAGACTGGCCCAAGATCGAGTAGAATCTAGAAGGATGATTACCAGCCTCCGTTAGGAGTGACAAGTGAAAAAGAAAAGAATGGAAACACTATTCTAGAGCGGAGTCTCACGTCAAACGACATTCAATTTTTCAATATACGTAAATACATTATGAACAGATAATAAAAAAAAATCTCCCATTCCGCCCTTGTACGGTGTGTGGGAAAACATATGGCGGAGTTACGTTCATATTGTTATTGGTAATGTAAGGTCGACCTATAAAAATATTTTCTTTGTCGTCTCAAAATGGCTTTAAATAAACCCTAAACATTTGAAGCAAATGGCGGTGTTTAGTGATTAACAAAAACTCGAAAGTCTTTTTGATGTAAAGAAAAAGACTTTGACCCGAATGCACAGTCCTACATAGGTAACAAAATACTAACTCCTAACCTCACTGGAGTATTTAGTAATTTAGTATACTTAAGTTAGCAATTGCGTTGCTGAGACATCACTAACTAAATACTACGACAAACCTAAGGTCGATAGCGTAGCGTTTCACATTATTGCGTATGAAGAAAAGAGTTTTCTATGGGTTTGGACTGACGTTCAAAATGTTTTTTTTTTCATAACAACACAAACACATGTAATCAAGCTCACACTGACAGTTCGATGTCGCGATTTTTCCGAAATTCCAACGAATTTTCGGCATCTCATATAGATCGCTGAATAATCTGTTTGGTATTTGTTTTGACAAAATTATGAAACACATATTTGACGAAGTCGCTAAAATCATCATCCATCGAAAACATATCTTTTTTTAGTATTAAATCACTCGTAAGGTTCCTCGCGATCAACCTTACTTTATGACAGTTCGCAAATGTTAGTTCATGCTAGCGCGCATGCTCTAAGTATTTAGTTATGTCTCTGCAGTGCAATTCTCATACAATAACTTCAATATAATCAATAGCATCCTCTAGTTAGGATATTATTTGTGTCGGTGATACAGGATCTTGTTCATATATTTTGGGGGAATTAGTAATTGAGATAGGACAAGAGAAATTTTCACCAGGAACTGAGAACGACTTACCCAGGTTCTCGGCGATAATAATTATTAAAGACTTTTATTGAGTTAAACAACGTGGCGGACTTATTGCCCGCAGGCAATTTCTACCAGTTAACCACCGATGTACTGGATGTTGCCTTCCGCTTTCCTTGACCAGAGCTATGTACTTTTTTGACAAAGAAACACAAAAAAAAATAATGTTCTATAAATGTGTAAACATATTGATGGTTGATTAACAATATGATGGGTCGATGGCAGAGCGGTTAGCGCGCTGGGTTAGTAATCCAGTGGTCGCGAGTTCGAATCCTGCCTCGACCGATCTCGTTCACCTATAGCACAAGCATTTATGCTTAGTTTAGGGAATGTAGGAAGATGTATATGTACTTGTTTAACAAGGACATATTCATTTTTTATAAAAAAAAAAAAATATATAACTATAGTGTACGAGAGTAGCTTGCACTGACAAACTGTTCATACAGTTTAGTGCAAAATTTATATAACCAAATGTAAATTGTGTAAATTAACAAATAAAAAAAGAAAAAAAAAAGTAAGTGAGCACGTACTAAGGTAATTTTTTCTTGAAAAATGTAAGAATTTTTAATATGTCTGACACTTGCAATTGAAAATTGCGATTGACAGAAATGAGAAATGAAAAATTAATGTTTCGTTTTTTGAATTTTTCCAAATTAAACATAATTTCAATACTTGTGCCTCCCGTAGGTACGAATGAAGTGAAATGTTTCGGAATTATTGTTATATACTATACCCGCTTCTCAAGCCAATATGCAAGACCGAAACCGACACGGTCTCAGTCTTGCATTATTTGCTCATCACTATAGCGGTACTGAACACACGCTATTGAAAAAATACCCAAATAACTTTTTTATTGCGAAGTCGTAATAGCCTATATCGGTTAGGAGTGAGAATCATAAAAAAAATCTTGTATTCATTGAAAGTACAAATTATTTGTCCTTGTTTATTATCTTCCGCGAAGAATATAAATTGGATAAATATGGGCTTCGCAATTGGTGGTGATCGATCCTCCTTCGCTCTGACTCCCTAAGTGTCCATGTTTCCATACCATACAGGAACATCGAGAATATCAGAGCCCTGATGAGTTTAGCCTTCGTGTTTTTTTGTGATGTCCTGTCCTTACACACTCTTGTGAGCTTTCCCAGTGCTCCTAATACTAGACAAATGCAAAACAATTACATATATATGGGTATTACACGAATATTGCCTCCCAGATGATATAAAACAGATAAATGTTTTTTAAAAGGTTCAAACAAAGACCGAAAAACCATTTCATAATCTAAACTGGTGTATGTATGTAACGATGTATGTATTGATATGATATGACCAAAATTGTTTCGAATTGCGCGTTTTCTATTGTTTTTTTATAGTATATTTGTTTTTGGATTGTGCGTAACTTTTTTTCACCGTTATATAACTATGTATTTATTGTATTATCTAATATCAAATGATTCCCTCATCAAGCACAAGGTTTTAATCTTTTGGATGAGGTATTGCAACAATTTTACTATAGGTAGTTAATATCATTATGTATTTTTTAAATTTATTTGTAATACTGAAAAATAGATGGAAATCACGTAAGTCATCTTGATACCCTCCTCCCAAGAGGCTGGAAGGATGAGCTCACTTTTTTCCAATGTCTCATGTAGATAAGATGTTCATTTTAATTAATATATTCACATGTTCATTTCAAATACAACCCTGGTCCAATAATATTGCTTTTCAAACGTCGGAACGTTTATGTCACAAGATAAAATGTTTAAAATATCTATTTAAATAAATAATTAAAACAAATAAAATTTTCAATAATTTAGGACGTCACAAATTAAGATAGATAGTCAATATTGGACGTCACACGTTAAAATGAATAAAATAAATAACTTAAAAACAACACAGCCGAATTATTGTCACACGGAGAAAAACAAATTGTCACATATAAGTATATAGTTTTCTGGGGCACACATAATTTCCTCTTCTCGGCCATGGGCGTGCTGATGCACCGCCAATGCCGGAATGGACCGTCGTCGATGGGCGAAGGGGCAAGGCTATCGGCGAGAGCAACCTCGGGTTCCAGACACCGGCAGATGCCGGTTGGGTGACTGGCGGGAGCGAACAGCGGCGGCGCGAGTCTCAAGGAGATGCAGGCCGTTGCTCCAGGGTCCAGCGCGACCCAACAGCGTTTGGAACACTTTCCAAACTCAGCACCCGCTTCGGTCCAGGAAAGCGGCTCTATCGCCGAATGGTGGTGCGCCGATCCATCTCGGCACTCCAGGTGTCACTTCCATGGCTTCTGATGTTGAGCGAGCCTAACCGATACCCTTTGGTGCGGCTTGCAGCTGCTCTAGCCACGAGAGAGCGTGGTCCGTGCCGACACGACGCGTGTTCAATTTCGACTGTCAAAAATTTTTTCACTCGTAAATGTCACATTTTGGAGGTTATCTGTTATTGTCAAATTTTTCTTTTTATTCACACACTATACTTTTCACAAATGTTTGTTTGTGGTCAGCTGATTTAGCGCCGGATTTAAATAAAAATAACGCGAACAGGAGAGGTCGCGTCAATCTTTTATTTTGAAACCCTTCATCACTCAATTACTATTTCTATTTCTGACTGATTAACTTATCAAATTGCAATATCTTATTTGATGATGTATGTTATTGGGAAGTAATATGAACACGCACTTAAATTCGCAACCTTCTGATATATTATGTTATATTTTCAATAAATAACAACCCTAATAGCATCCATTCCTATAAGATGTACTACTACAATGATAATATTTTTGTAGCGAATAAAATTATATAGTTGGGGTGCTTGGGCTTTTTTCGATATTTTTAAATACTTTTAAAATATAGGCAGTTAAACACATAAATTTATCATTAAAAAAATGTGTTTCTTAATAAAAAATGTTTGAGGAACTCTGGAATTTTTTGACAAAACAATTTTTAGATTTTGTTTATAGGTATGTATATACATACCAATTTACAGGTTTCTTCTATTCACGTTTGCTTCTCATAACAATATATAAAAAATGGGGGTTGTGACCAACACTAAACTCCTTACAACGTTGATAATCAGTCATATTTAAATCCATTTCCCATTGTCCAGTCGTGCAGAAATTTTATATACTTTATGCAGACTTGATGGCAACATATAAAAACGAATATGGGTTGTGACCAATACTCTTTTCAACGACTAAATGCAATCAAATTTCAAACCACTTCCCATCTTACTGAAATTTTGTATGACAATATTATAAAAACAATTGCTTATTCCTTCACATAATATTTACATTCGTGGCCAACGACCGGTCATTGAAGCTGATAAATAAGTGAAATATTTTTTGTAAAACATTAACATCTCAAGAGAGACGAATTTGAAATATTATAGGAGAACCAGGAACTCAAGGTACCTACATGGCTTTGAGTTCCTGGTTCTCCTATAATATTCCAACTTCGTCTCTATTGAGATGTTAATAATTTGTCAATAAATATAAATAAATGGGTCGATGGCAGAGCGGTTAGCGCGCTGGGCTAGTAATCCAATGATCACGAGTTCGAATCCCCTGCCTCGACCGATTTCGTTCACCTATAGCACAAGCATTTATTTGCTTATTTTAGGGAACGTAGGAAGATGTATATGAAGTTGTATAACAAGGACATTAGTATTCATTTTTATTAAAAAAATACTTAAATAAATAAATAATTAAATAATAAAATAAATAAATAATAAAAATAAATAAATAAATAAATAATTGAATAAATAAATAAATAAATAATGAAATAAATAAATAATAAAATAAATAAATCTAAAGTAATAAAGCAATCAAAATGTTAGTGTATGTGTGTGTGTGTGTGTGTATGTGTGTGTGTGTGTGTGTGTTTGTCTCACGCCTTCTGAAAAACCAAGAGCATCTAAAAATCTAATTTATGTGCGAACGTGTACCTGTATACCTGATGCAGTGTCACGCTAAAAATAATGCGATAAAAATGCTGAATTTTAAAAATATTTCAATAATTATTTTTTTCATACAAAATTTTCCAAGTCGTATCTGTCAAAAAAGTGTACATTTTGCACGCAAATATCTGTTAGTTTAAAAGTTAGAAGTACGCATTTACACGAAGAAAATATATTTTCAAATATAACTTAGCGTTTAAGTGAAAAACATGGTGAATATTTTGTATAATTATAATGTTAAACTTATTTTTAAAGTAAGCGTTTTGTACATAAACGCCGCCATTTTAATATCTTTTCATACAATATTTCATTTTCCCACCGAATGAATATGTTCTTGAAAATAATAAACCTTTGAAATAAATGTAATTATGAAATAATAAAATGAAACACAAGACATTACGGCAAGTTTTAAGACATATATTGTAAAAATGTGTTTATTATTAGTTAAGATGTAGGCATAATAAAATTGCATAATTTGTAAATAATATTTGATTTTTCTGACAATTTTCATTTTTATGGCATCGAACAAACCAATGTAGGTACCTACATATTCAAAAAAGTCTCAAACCATTTGATATTTTTAAAGTATTGGAATGGTTACTATGGTAACGGAAAGATTCTGATATTCAAATTAAATTTGTTATGAATAGAATTTCTTTAGAATATTGTTGTAGGTAGGTACCTACCTATTACTATTTACTTACAAATCTAAAGTAATAAAGCAATCAAAATGTTAGTGTTTGTGTGTGTGTGTGTGTGTGTGTGTGTGTGTATGTGTGTGTGTGTGTGTGTGTTTGTCTCACGCCTTCTGAAAAACCAAGAGCATCTAAAAATCTAATTTATGTGCGAACGTGTACCTGTATACCTGATGCAGTGTCACGCTTAAAATAATGCGATAAAAATGCTGAATTTTAAAAATATTTCAATAATTATTTTTTTCATACAAAATTTTCCAAGTCGTATCTGTCAAAAAAGTGTACATTTTGCACGCAAATATCTGTTAGTTTAAAAGTTAGAAGTAGGTATTTACACAAAAAAAATATATTTTGAAGTATAACTTAGCGTTTAAGTGAAAAACATGGTGAATATTTGGTATAATTATAATGTTTAACTTATTTTTAAAGTAAGCCTTTTGTACATAAACGCCGCCATTTTAATATCTTTTCATACAATATTTCATTTTCCCACCGAATGAAT
The DNA here is from genome assembly GCA_963576475.1 of Molanna angustata. Taxonomy (NCBI): domain Eukaryota; kingdom Metazoa; phylum Arthropoda; class Insecta; order Trichoptera; family Molannidae; genus Molanna; species Molanna angustata. Next base: position 18,009,411 of record OY754989.1, read on the forward strand.
ATGTTCTTGAAAATAATAAACCTTTGAAATAAATGTAATTATGAAATAATAAAATGAAACACAAGACATTACGGCAAGTTTTAAGACATATATTGTAAAAATGTGTTTATTATTAGTTAAGATGTAGGCATAATAAAATTGCATAATTTGTAAATAATATTTGATTTTTCTGACAATTTTCATTTTTATGGCATCGAACAAACCAATGTAGGTACCTACATATTCAAAAAAGTCTCAAACCATTTGATATTTTTAAAGTATTGGAATGGTTACTATGGTAACGGAAAGATTCTGATATTCAAATTAAATTTGTTATGAATAGAATTTCTTTAGAATATTGTTGTAGGTAGGTACCTACCTATTACTATTTACTTACAAATCTAAAGTAATAAAGCAATCAAAATGTTAGTGTTTGTGTGTGTGTGTGTGTGTGTATGTGTGTGTGTGTGTGTTTGTCTCACGCCTTCTGAAAAACCAAGAGCATCTAAAAATCTAATTTATGTGCGAACGTGTACCTGTATACCTGATGCAGTGTCACGCTAAAAATAATGCGATAAAAATGCTGAATTTTAAAAATATTTCAATAATTATTTTTTTCATACAAAATTTTCCAAGTCGTATCTGTCAAAAAAGTGTACATTTTGCACGCAAATATCTGTTAGTTTAAAAGTTAGAAGTAGGTATTTACACAAAAAAAATATATTTTGAAGTATAACTTAGCGTTTAAGTGAAAAACATGGTGAATATTTGGTATAATTATAATGTTTAACTTATTTTTAAAGTAAGCCTTTTGTACATAAACGCCGCCATTTTAATATCTTTTCATACAATATTTCATTTTCCCACCGAATGAATATGTTCTTGAAAATAATAAACCTTTGAAATAAATGTAATTATGAAATAATAAAATGAAACACAAGACATTACGGCAAGTTTTAAGACATATATTGTAAAAATGTGTTATTTATTAGTAAAGATATAGGCATAATAAAATTGCATAATTTGTAAATAATATTTGATTTTTCTGACAATTTTCATTTTTATGGCATCGAACAAACCAATGTAGGTACCTACATATTCAAAAAATGTATCCGAACCATTCGATATTACTTACGTGTTCGAATCGTTTCCATGGCTACAGAAAGAATGTGATATTCACATAAAATTTGTTAGGAATCGAATTTATTTAGAAGGTTGTTGTAGGTAGGTACCTACCTAATACTATTTACTTACAAATCAACAATAATATACCTATACTGATTTCCTATAGGAAAATTATTTTATTTATTTATTTACCAACCGTTTGTCCGATTATAATGAAACTTTGGTGAATTGTCGAGCGTATGCCCAGGATGGTTTTTGGATTTAAACTTTTTTCTTATTCTTCTTCTTCTTCGTGTATTTGGTCGTTTTACCTATGAAGGGGGAGTATCCTGGGAAAAGAAGGTCCGACTGTCCCTCCATCTCTTCACAGGTCTTCCAGGACGGGTTCTGCATATAAACTTTTTTCTTCTTTTTCTTCAACGTGTACTTGGTCATCTTACCTATGAAGATGAACTATCCTGGGAGATGAAGGTCCAATTTTCCTTCCATCTCTTCGCAGGTTTCTGGATTTAAACTTTTTTCTTCTTCTTCTTCATCGTCTATTTGGTCATTTTACCTTTGAAGGTGGACTAACCTGGGAGAAGAATGTCCAATTTTCCTTCCATCTCTTCGCAGGTATCTGGATTTAAACTTATTTCTTCTTCTTCTTCTTCATCGTGTATTTTTGCTCATTTTACCTATGAAGTTGGAGAATCCTGGGAGAAGAAGGTCCAACTGTCCTTCCATCTCTTCGCAGGTATCTGGGTTTAAACTTTTTTCTTCTTCTTCGTGTATTTAGTCATTTTACCTATTAAGTAGAGCATCCTGGGAAAAGAAGGTTCTTTCATCTCTTCGCGGTTCTTCCAGGATGGTTTCTGGATTTAAACTTTTCTTAACCGACTGATGGGACGGGATGTAATGAAGGGAAGGGAGGCACTAAAGGGCCTGAAGGGACGGGAGGTATAAAACTGCCTGAAGGGACGGAAAGTACTGAAGGGCCTGATGGGAAGGGACGTAATGAGGGATTAAAGGGACGGGAGGTACTGAAAGGCCTGAAGCGGCGGGTCCTGGAGTCTAATTCTTTTTCTTCTTAATTTTATGTAGACCTTTAGGGCAGTTTTTATACAAACTATTTCCTATTGTCTAATTCATCTTCTTCTTCTTTTATGTATACATTTGGGTCATTTTTTTATAAAAATTATTTCCTTTAGTCTAATTATTATTCTTCTTCATTTAAGTACGTAGACTTTTGGGAGAGTTTTAATACAAACTATTTCCAATAGTCTTATTCATTTTCTTTTATGTAGACCTTTTGGTCAGTATTTATACAAACTATTTCCAATAGTCTAAATATTCTCCTTCTTCATTTTTGTAGACCTTTGGGTGAGCTTTTATACAATCTATTTCCAATAGTCTAATTCTTCTATTAGGTATATGTATTTTTAATTATTTTATGTAGACCATTGGAATAGTTTTTTATACAAACTATTTCTTATAGTCTTATACTTATTTTTCTCTTTTTTATTTAGTCTTTTGGGTTAGTTTTAAGTCTAATAGTCTATTGTGCAGAAATATTATTAACGATATGCACACTTGATGAAAATACATATGAAATGAATGGGATATGGGATGTGACGATATAACCTGCACTAGAATCTTTTCAATACTTTTGTTTAATTAAATTTAAACCATTTATATCATCCTATTTTGAATAATTTTCAACACCTAATATTTAAAGAATGGGGGTTGTGGCCATTACTGAACTCTTCACAACATTTATATTCAAATTAAAAACTATTTACTATAGTTCAAGTCTTCTTCTTCTTCGTTAATGAAGACTTTCAGTCAAATTGAGCAAAAATATAATGCACACTTGATGAAAAAATATAAAAACGAATGGGATGTGACCAATACTAGATCTTTTCAGTACCTACGTTTGTTTAATCAAATTTTAACCACATCCCAGCATCGAAAATTACTAAATTTTCAATACGTACACATTACAATTTGTTTTCGATGATAATATTTAAAAATGGGGGTTGTGGCCAAACCAATCTCTTTACAACGTTGATAAACAGTCATATTTAAAACCATTACGCATAGTCCATGCGAGCAGAAATTGTATAAATATTATACTTCATTCGCACTTTATAGCAATATATAAAAAAGAATGGGTTGTGGCCATCACTTGAACATTTTACAATACTTAAACTCAATCAAATTTCAAACCACTTTTTATAGTCTGATATTGCAAAATAATTGGGTGACAATATTATAAAAACGATTGCTTTTTCTTTCACAATTTTACATTCTTGGCCAACGGCGGGATATAAAAGCTAGTCAACAATATACTGATTTCCTATCGGAAAATTGTATGCGATGTGTTCCTAAACCGTTTGTCCGATTACAATGAAACTTTGGTGAATTGTCGAGCGTGTGCCCGGGATGGTTTCTGGATTAAAACTTTTTTCTTATTCTTCTTTTTCTTCGTGTATTTGGTCATTTAACCTATAAAGGTGGACTATCCTGGGAGAAGAAGGTCCAATTTTCCTTCCATATCTTCGCAGGTATCTGGATTTGAACTATTTTCTTCTTCTTCTTCGTGTATTTAGTCATTTTACCTATGAAGGTGGAGTATCCTGGGAAAAGAATGTCTTTTCATCTCTTCGCGGTTCTTCCAGGATGGTTTCTGGAATGAAACTTTTCTTAACCGACTGAAGAGACGGGATGTAATGAAGGGAAGGGACGTAATGAGGAATTGAAGGGACGGGAGGTACTGAAGGGCCTGAAGGGACGGGAGGTACTTAAGGGAACGTGTACCTGTATACCTGATGCAGTGTCAGGCTAAAAATAATGCGATTAAAATGCTGAATTTTAAAAATATTTCAATAATTATTTTTTTCATACAAAATTTTCCAAGTCGTATCTGTCAAGAAGTGTACATTTTGCACGCAAATATCTGTTAGTTTAAAAGTTAGAAGTACGTATTTACACGAAAAAATTTTACTTTCAAGTATAACTTAGCGTTTAAGTGAAAAACATGGTGAATATTTTGTATAATTATAATGTTTAACTTATTTTTAAAGTAAGCGTTTTGTACATAAATGCCGCCATTTTAATATCTTTTCATACAATATTTCATTTTCCTACCGAATGAATATGTTCTTGAAAATAATAAACCTTTGAAATAAATAAAATTATGAAATAATAAAATGAAACACAAGACATTACAGCAAGTTTTAAGACGTATATTGTAAAAGTCTGTTAATTATTAGTAAAGATAGGCCCAGTATTTCAGTCGGCCCTTAGGAGTTTAACTCAAGTTTAACAAAAATATTGCGTATTTCAGTACCAAATCTTCCCTTAAATACGTCACTAAACGACAAATATTTAACTCAACGTTTCTGGCGGATCGCGTGTCTTAATCTTGAGTTAAGTATTGTTTCTAGTCTTTTTCGCCAGGTGGCGTACTAATCGCCGCACGCTTTAATGTTTCATTTCATTTTATACTACAAATAACTATGCATAATAATTATAATCATGATTTATTTTTGTTGTTAAAATAAAAGACTTGATATAGAAGTGGTTCATGTATTTAATATTTATTTTCTTTTTTACATAATTATAATGTATTGCCTGACAACAAACGAAATAAACTGTCAGCCATAATGAAACGTCAGGCACGCAACTTTATTTTTGCGATGTTTTTTCATCCCACTTTTTAAATTGATCCATCCTGTTTCTATATATATAATGTGTATTCTTAAATTTTCTACATAAGACACTATTTTACCATTATCACTTAGTTCCATATCCATCTGTAAAATGTACATACATTTTGCATTGTAGTACTACGTACGTAGTTCATATTCAATGACATTTTTTCACTACAATGTTTGATTTTAATTAAAAAAAACATCGATCGGTATAAAAAATTGAAAAAGTAACATGCTGTGTAATGAAACAAATAAAATAATGTGTTGTTATAATAATAAAATAATATTTAGTCACAGCTTCGCGTCACGTATCATTTAAGGTTATTACAATTTTGACAGATGCGTTATAGACAATAACCATAGAAAAACGTAAAATATATCTATAGTTGAAGATTACGTAACTGACGTTTCATTTTGCACTGAAATACGCGAATGAAATTTAATCTTCCCCAAACTTTTAACTTGGATTACCAAATCCAACGATTTAAGGGCTAACTGAAATCTCGGGCCATATAGGCATAATAAAATTGCATAATTTGTATATAATATTTGATATTCCGGACAATTTTTATTTTTATGGCATCGAACAAACCAATGTAGGTACCTACATACATATTATTCAAAAAATGTCTACAAACCATTTGATATTTTTTACATGTTCGATGGTTACTATGGTAACGGACACATTATGATATTCAAATAAAATTTGTTATAAATCGAATTCGAATTAATTTAGAACATCATTGTAGGTAGGTACCTACATACCTAATACTACTTGAAAACCAACAATATACTAAGTTCGTATAGGAAAATTATTAAACTATCTTAGGTTAACTACAATACACATGTCATTCAATCTACAAACTATTTCCTATAGTGAAATTCTTCTTTTATTTAAGTAGACCTTTGGGTGATTTTTTATACAAACTATTTCTTGGAGTTTAATTCTTCTTCCTCTTCTTTTGTGAAGTCATTTGGGACAGTTCATAAATAAACTATTTCCTATAGTCTAATTTTTCTTTTTCTTAATTTATGTAGACCTTGGGTGAGTTTTTATACAAACTATTTCCTATAGTCTAATTCATCTTCTTCCTCTTCTTTTATGTAGCCCTTTGGGTGAGTTTTTATACAAACTTATTCCTATTATCTAATTCTTTTTCTTCTTATTTTATGTAGACCTCTGGGCCAGTTTTGATACCAACTATTTCTTTTAACGTATTTCTTCCTTTTCTAATTTTATGTAGACCTTTGTTGAATTTTGTATAAACTAACTTCCTATAGTCTTATTTTTCCTCTTTTATGTAGACCAAGGGAGAGTTTTCATGCAAACTTTTCCTTTAGTCTAATTCTTCTTCGTCTTATTTTATGTAGACCTCTGGGCCAGTTTTGATACCAACTATTTCTTTTAACGTATTTCTTCTTTTTCTAATTTTATGTAGACCTTTGTTGAATTTTGTATAAACTAACTTCCTATAGTCTTATTTTTCCTCTTTTATGTAGACCAAGGGAGAGTTTTCATGCAAACTTTTCCTTAAGTCTAATTCTTCTTCGTCTTCTTTTATGTTTTACCTTTGCGTTAGTTTTTATACAATCTATTTCCTGCGTTAGTTTTTATACAATCTATTTCCTGCGTTAGTTTTTATACAATCTATTTCCTGCGTTAGTTTTTATACAATCTATTTCCTGACGTATAGTTATTCTTCTAATAACTATTCTAATAACTATGGGTCAGTTTTTATATTAACTACTTTCTATAGTCTAATTCTTCTTTTTCTTATTTTTTGTAGATCTTTTGGTTAGTTTTTATACAAACTATTTCCTTTAGTCTAATTCTTCGTTTTCTTATTTAATGTAGACGTTGGGTGAATTTTATATAAAATATTTCCAATATTTCAATTCATCTTCTTCTTCTTTTATGAAGACCATTTGGTCAGTTTTTTATATAATACATTTACTATTGTGTAATTCTTCTATTGCATCTTTTATGTAGACCATTGGGTCAGTTTTTATTACAAACTATTTGTTATAGTCTTATACTTATTCTTTTTTTTCATTTAGTCTTTTGGGTTAGTTTTAAGTCTTATAGTCTATTGTATAGAAATATTATAAACAACATGCACACTTGACGAAAATACATAAAACGAATGGGATGTGACCATCACTAGAATCTTCTCAATACTTTTATTCAATCGAAATTTACACCATTTATTATATCATCATATATTGCTTAATTTTCAATAACTACATATTTGATTTTGATGACAATATAATAAAAAATCGGGGTTGTGACCATTACTGGACTCTTCCCAACGTTTATATTCAAATTAAAAACTATTTAAGTCTTCTTCTGTAATGTAGATCAGTTTTATTGTGCAAAAATATAATAATCTATAGGTATGCACACTTGACGAAAAATATAAAAACGAATGGGATGTGACCAACACTAGAATCTTTTCAGTACTTTTGTTTATTTAATTTTTAAGCCATTTCCCATCATCCAAAATTACTAAATATTTAAAACACATTTGCGTTCGATGACAATATATAAAAATAGGGGTTGTGGCCAAATCCAAACTCTTTACAACGTTGTCTCTTTATAATCAGTCATATTTAAAACCATTGACCATAGTCCATGCGTGCAGAAATTGTATGTACCTACTTATATATAAAAACAAATGGGTTGTGGCCATCACTTGAACATTTTACATCGCTTAAATTCAATTAAATTTCAAACTACTTTTCATACTACGAATTAGCAAATATTTTTTGTGACAATATTATATAAACGATTGCTTATTCCTTCACTAATTTACATTCTTGGCCAACGGCGGGACATAAAAGCTAGTAATTAAATAAATAATCAAATAAATAAATACATAATCAATTAAATAAATAAATAAATAAATAAATAAATAAATCAATAAATAAATAAATAAATAAATAAACAAATAAATAAATAAATAAATGAACAAATAAATAAATAAATACATAATCAATTAAAAAAATAAATGAATGAATGAATAACGATTTCCAATAATATCGTTTTTTGTTGTACTTTAACAGAAAATATTTTAAAGTGATAATAAATTTTGTTTCAATAAGTAGTATTTTTTATATGTAAGTTATTGAATAAAAAAAACAGAATTTTACATATTTAAGTTAATGTTCAAAACTTAAATAGATACCTAATATAAATTGAAAGACAAATTCATTAAAGTTCATGGTTTACATTATCATGGTAATATATGTATTTTGGTAAAGATTGAAAGGATGATAACAGTTTGAGAACTGGAGGCGTATATTCATGCATGCGGGGTAAGATCGAAATATCGAATAACTATTATTTGAATTTATGCCATTTTGAGAATAATTTTGGTTAAAAAAATATTCGATTTGGTTAATAGGGGAACAAAGAAATTATATTAAAACAATTATAATAATTTATAATGTTTATTAAAGATTTCAGAAGATATTCCGATCTTGCCCCTCAAATTACGATCTTACCCCACAGAAAATTAAAATAAAGTTATTTTCTAAAACCTTTTTTTAAAGAAAGTATAAATGCTATGATGCTCTAAATATTTTTATATTGTTGAAAAATTTGTTTTCTTAGCTTAAATAACACTTTTTGTTTACTAACTCTGATAGATTATGTGTGAATAAATAAACAACAAACTTCACGCACTTTGCTAAAAAATCATCCGGTCTTCCCCCAACTCACCTTACATGTGTTGTATAGAAAAACAAATATCTTTAAATATTAAATAATTTGTATTTATGGGTCTACAGTTTGGTATTTATTCTTCAACTATACGTACTATCGCTATCGACAGTTGGATCTCATGTGTTACATGCAACTAGTTGATATAAACAATTCATTTGTAAATATATTGTAGTTAATGGTTACTTTAAAACAAACAACTGGTGATATATTATGATTTAGGTATATCGGAACAGGTGTACAAAATGTAAAAATGTTACCTAACTACATATATTCCAGTTTCAATTCACAACCGCACAAATATTTCATTGTTGGTTTAAATATTTACCATTTTGTAATTCAACGCCTACCGTGAAATCACAATACACGTTAGTGTGAAATTGGATAAAAAAACGCGTATATCAAATCTAACTATCATCAGCACAGCACAATGCAATAGTCGTACCAACATTAATATATGCAAGTGAGACATGGACATGGCAGAAGACGCATGAAAGTTAAATTAACGCTGTGGAAATGAGGTCCCTAAGACGAATGTGTGGTAGAACGATCTATGATAGGATAAGGAATGTGGACATCAGACGAGAATGCAAGATTGAAAGAGATATTGTGAGTAGAATGAAAGTAAATAAACTACGATGGTTCGGACATGTGGAGAGAATGAACGATGAACGCCTGACAAAGAAAGTATACAAGGCTGAAAAGAGTGGAATGAGAGGTCGTGGCCGCCCGAGAAAGAGTTATTGGCAAGATCATATAAATGAGATTTTGAAAGATGGTAATATACCAAGTCAGAATAATAGGAGAGCATGTATGACGCGATGCATGGATGTAAATGAGGCAAAACATGTATGTCAAGATAGAGGTGTCTGGCGTTCGGTCCTCTCTGCCTACCCCAAATAGGGATACGGCGTGATGGTATGTATATAACTATCATCAGCCCCACATCTTCATTTCCAAGTCTTCGACATTCCAATCTGTCGGTGGCTCCATCTCTTCATTGACTACGCCCAGGGTGTCCAGCGTCCCCTTGGACTCATTCCATCCATCTTAACTTGGTTCTCCCCCTACGATTCACACCAACATGACTATGGTGGAGTCAATAGGTATTGCCCCTCCAAATGTCAGAAGAATGTTAGTTGCAGTCTCTGAAAGAAAGAAGCAAGAAACGGACCGAAGGCATCCTCTGTTTGGTCACATATCTCCGATCATCATCATCATCAGTGGCTCCACAGCCCAGGATGGGCCTTGACCTCCTCAAGGAATCATCTCCATTGCACCCTGTCCATGGCCTTTTCTCTCCAATCTGAAGGTCCCTCTCAACTCCATCCATCCATCGCAGTTTCGGCCTTCCCACACCCCTTCTACCCTCGGGACGCGTTGTGAGGATTCTTTTTGGTGTCTGGTTATCTTCCATACGATGCACGTGTCCTAACCAGCTGAGCCTCCCTATTTTTATCGTTTGGACGATATTTGTTTCCTTGAATAGGCTCTGTAGTTCGTGGTTAAACCTAATTCTCCACGTGCCTTGATCGCAGAGGGGACCGAAAATTTTTCTCAAAATTTTCCATCCCATTTTACATGCCTCCGACGGCGAGATTAAAATCGAGGAAAAGTTACCTGACAACGACATCCCCCCTTATTCTTATTCCCATTCACGTGTTATATTTTGCGATAAGTTCCACTAATCATTACAATGTAAAATGAAAAAAATAAAATGAAATTAGTGAAAGTTATGTATCAGGAACTGTCATTCATAACTATAATCTGTGAAATGGACGAATGTGTGTATCTACGCGTCGCTTTGATAATATATGTATGTCTTAACACAAAACTTAACACCACCTCGATATGCCATAGGTATTTTGCTCCAATCAGAATACCGCGTTACGAACAGCGAACGGAGGTTTTATCGACATTATGCGCGGTAGTTTGCGCGGGCTATACAGTCCGCGGAAAACAGAATAACGAGCGATGCTATAAGAAACACAAGTAGCGTAAAACTTGGGTATATTGCCGCGATAACCGAACCGGAATAGGCCCGTTGGTGAACAGCCTTATTTAATTAGCTCAACTGTTTTTAAAAAGTAAAACTTTTTATGTTACGTTCTCTCTAAACATAATGAGTGATAAACCGCCTCGTACAATTAGCTCAACTGTTTCTAAAAAGTAAAACTTGCTATGTTTCGTTCTCTATAAACATAATGAGTGATTAACAGCCTCGTACAATTAGCTCAACTGTTTCTAAAAAGTAAAACTTGCTATGTTTGGTTCTCTCTAAACATAATGAGTGATAAACAAAGGGCCAGGATGCGACAACATACCGGGTATCTTCCTAAAAAAATGCGCTAAAACCCTAGCACTCCCAATATCAAACATATTTTCCAAATCTATAGATCAGGGAATATTTCCAGTTAAATGGAAAACTGCTCTAGTAACACCTATACATAAATCAGGAGACAAACATGACGTGACAAACTACCGGCCTATCTCTAAACTTCCAATACTCAGTAAAATCTATGAGAAAATCGTATACGACCAATTATATCCTACCATAGCACCCTTCATTTCAAATAAACAACACGGTTTCATGAAAAAAAGATCCACTATCTCGAATTTAACCGTCTTCATACAATTCCTACACGAAACGATGGATAAAAATATTCAAACTGATTGTGTATATACTGACTACTCCAAGGCGTTCGACCGTGTGAATCATAATACTCTATTTAAAAAACTACTTCATATGGGCATTTGCGGAAACCTATTTAATCTACTCCATTCTTACTTAAGCCAACGATACCAAACAACTGTTGTTAAAGGGTTTTCCTCATTGCCAGTTAATGTTACATCAGGTGTACCCCAGGGCTCTCATCTCGGTCCATTGCTTTTCCTTGTGTACATAAATGACATTGGGAAATGCTTCAAACATTGCAAATTCTCTGTGTTTGCAGATGATATGAAAATATACAAAGAAATTAAGTCGGGTGCCGATTGTTGCGCTCTTCAATCAGATCTAGACAGACTTATGATTTACTGTAAAAATAACTACCTCTCTCTAAATGCTTCTAAATGTTTTGTCATATCGTACACAAGAAAAAGGAATAAAATTTGCCACAATTACAATCTAGATAATGTGAACATAAAACATAAAAATGAATGTAAAGACCTTGGAGTGCACCTTGATGCAAAACTTACCTTTACTCAACATATAAACACTGTTATTACAAAATCATACAAACTACTTGGATTCATATTTAGAATAGGTAAATCTTTTAAAAATCCGCAAACCTTAAAAATATTATATTTCTCACTTGTCAGAAGTACACTGGAGTTTGCATCATTTATTTGGAACCCGCTGTATAAAATCCATATAAAAAATATTGAAAACATCCAACGCAAATTTTTCAAACGACTCAACTATAAATACAACAATAATACAACGGTTAATAATATTCAAAGTTTAGCGAACCGACGAACAATGACTGATTTATCTTTTATTTATAATGTTTTAAATAACCATATAGACTCCGCCGATATACTCACACTTATTGACTTTAATATACCTATAAGACGTACAAGACATACACCATTATTTAAATGCAAATATTATAAAACAAATGCTGCAATAAATTCACCAATCAATAGGGCCATGGATGCTTACTCAAGGTATGTGGATATTTTAAACTTGGACATTTTTTACGACTCCCCAAACGAATATCGACGGAAAATATCCCAAATAGATAAATTAGAAAACAATAGCTAACCATGGCCCATCACTCTTAAGTCCACATACTCTCTTTTACACACACACACACCCTCACACACCCTCACACACCCTCACACACACACACACACCCTCACACACACACACACACACACACACACACACACACACACCCTCACACACACACACACACACACACATACATATACACACCCTCTCTCTTACATAAGCGGAATAATAATTAAATAAATAAATAATAAAAATACTTTACTACTTACACTACACACACAAACCAAAATGTATTTGACACATGTAACTGACATTAGATTTAGATAATTGATGTATCATATGTATTAATCCATGTAATAAACTATCTAATGTTGTATGTGTTAATTAAAAAATAAAATAAAATAAAAATAAAATAAAAATAAACAGCCTCGTACAATTAGCTCAACTGTTTCTAAAAAATAAAACTTTTTATGTTACGTTCTCTCTAAACATAATGAGTGATAAACAGCCTCGTACAATAAGCTCAACTGTTTCTAAAAAGTAAAACTTGCTATGTTTCGTTCTCTCTAAACATAATGAGTGATAAACAGCCTCGTACAATTAGCTCAACTGTTTCTAAAAAAGTAAAACTAGCTATGTTTCGTTCTCTATAAACATTATAAAATTATGATGAGTGATGAACAACCTCGTACAATTAGCTCAACTGCTTCTAAAAAGTAAAACTTTTTATGTTACGTTCTCTATAAACATAATGAGTGATAAAAAGCCTCGTACAATTAGCTCAACTGTTTCTAAAAAGTAAAACTTGCTATGTTTCGTTCTCTCTAAACATAATGAGTGATAAACAGCCTCGTACTGTTTCTTAAAAGTAAAACTTTTTATGTTACGTTCTCTATAAACATAATGAGTGATAAAAAGCCTCGTACAATTAGCTCAACTGTTTCAAAAAAGTAAAACTTGCTATGTTTCGTTCTCTCTAAACATAATGAGTGATAAACAGCCTCGTACAATTAGCTCAACTGTTTCTAAAAAATAAAACTTTTTATGTTACGTTCTCTCTAAACATAATGAGTGATATACAGCCTCGTACAATTAGATCAACTGTTTCTAAAAAGTAAAACTTGCTATGTTTCGTTTTCTATAAACATATTGAGTGATAAACAGCCTCGTACAATTAGCTCAACTGTTTCTAAAAAGTAAAACTAGCTATGTTTCGTTCTCTATAAACATAATAAAATTATGATGAGTGATGAACAACCTCGTACAATTAGCTCAACTGCTTCTAAAAAAATGAAACTTTTTATGTTTCGTTCTCTCTAAACATAATGAGTTATGAATAGCCTTGTATAATTAACTCAACTGTTTAAAAACATTGAAAGTAAAACTTTTTGTGTTTTGTTCTTTATAAACACGACAAAATGATAATACAAAAATTATTTGTGGTTAACAAAGAAAAAGTTGTAATTACCTTGATGTATAATATATTCATACTAATGATAAGTACAACGCAAGGAAAGCGACATTTTCTGTGGCATTACCTGAAAAAAAAACAGAAAAACACATCTTTAGTAGGAAATTGATATGAAATATGTTGCAAACTGTAAAATAATTACAGAAGTAGGTAGGTAGTTTCATTTAAAGTTCACTTCGTGGTTAAGTTGGTATTATTGCATTTGGTGGTGTTAAAAATCAAAAAGCCAGTATTGTTTTCAATAATTATAGAAGACATGAATCATAATAAACATTAAAAAAAGAAAAAATAATAATAATAAATAAAATAAATAAAAAATAAACTCAAGATTATTTTCTTTTCAAGAAAATTTCTCGTTTTTATCTTTGGAATATGAGATTAGAGGATCTTGTGTAATATGGAGATATGGCAACATATTCAGTTTATTTGAAATTCACTTATGTAAGTGAAACGCAGAATACATAAAACATTGTACATTTTTTTATGTTTGAAATATAGAGGAGCTTGTGTAATATGGAGATGTGGCAACATATTCAGTTTATTTGAAGTTCACTAAGTGAAACGCAGAATACAATATAAAACATTGTACATTTTTTTTATGTTTGGAATATGAGATTAGAGGAACTTGTGTAATATGGAGATATGGCAACATATCCAGTTTATTTGAAGTGCACTAAAGTGAAACGCAGAATACATTAAACATTATACCTTCCTTCCCCTTAGCGCTTTTGTCCCGTTTCTATCGGGGTCCGCTTTGACCATGATCTTGGAATTGGCGATTCTGGTTATTACATTGAAGCGACTGCCATCTGACCTTCGTAACCCTTAGAAAGGGGAACCAGACAAATTGGATCATGGCTACACATAGCTAGTGATATAAATCCGCACATAGATTTTTTTAAAAATCCAGAGGTGCGTGTCCCGCCCGGATTCGAACCGTCCGTCGACCTCACGCATGTCATGCGACGACATTACCGCTGGGCTATCACCGAACACCGAACAACAATAAAATATAAACATGCATTATGGCTATTCATTATTTCGACGGTTACCTTGTGGTATTCCATAATTCAATTTAATTATAATATTAAATTTCTATAACCACTTGACAACGAAAATAACCAATAGTAATGACTCACACACCCCCACCCCCGCTCCACACTACAATTTAGGTACCTTATACAAACGTCCAAAATTACTAAGGTGTAATTCGCCTGTCGATGGGAGGTCAGATTTTCCCGAAACTAGTCGCGTTATACTCAATTCAAGTGGTTATAGCAATTTAATATTATAATAAAATTCATTATGGCATTCAAAATCTCTGTCCGTATTATACAATTAACAATAAATGATAAACAAAAAATAACAATCAAAAAACAACAATAAGCAATAAACGATTAACAATAAATAACAAACAACAACGAACAATAAACAAAAAATAAATAATGAATAACAATCAACAAACAAAAATAAAAACATTAATAAACGATAAACATTCATAATGACATTTAAAATTTCTGTCCGCACTATACAATAAACGATAAATTTAATAATAAATAACAATCAATAAACGATAAAAGAAATCAAAATATCAAACAAACTGAGTCACGTAGGTCGAAAGTCGAAACCGTGCTTAATAAATCGCCCAACATGAATACTAAAGCATTTATTATCAAATATTTTTTGTACGACAATACCGTAAGTTTCATTTTTCAATATTGATTTATTTTGGATTAAATTTATAACAGGTGTTCGTTCCAGCAAAACGAATACAATATAATAGTTTATGTATCATAGGGCCGGTATTACAATCGGCCCTCAACTCATTGAGTTTGTTAAACTCAAGTTAATGTTGAGGGGAGATTGAATCCATTTCCATATCACAGTGCAATATGACATGTCAGTTACTAAATCTTCAATTATAGACATATTTACTTTTTCTGTGGTTATTATCTGTCAAATTTTAAATAACCTCAAATAATACGAACTACAAAACGGGACGCTACGACTTGAAATACTATTTTTTTACTATCCAACATGGTAAATTTAATTTTTTTCACCAAAATAATGCTTTTAAATGCCCATGTTCGTTTCAATATGGCTGTCAGTTTGTTTTGTTGTGTGGCGCCACCGTCGATACAACTAACGCCTCTAGTGATAGAACACTGAAACTACACTCGTTGCCTAGCAACGAGTCGAGAAACGAGAGTTGACTTATCGTTAAGTACTTAATCCGCCAGAAATGATGAGTTAAATATTTGTCGTTTTAGTGACGTATTTGAGGGAAGATTAGGCCTAAATGGACACTGTAATACGCTATATTTTTGTAAAACTTGAGTTTAGCTCTTAAACTGAGACTGTAATACCGACCCATAATCAACATTATAAATTTAAATTAATTCATAGGTTTTGAATAGTCTCCAATTAAGTATAATTAATACTAATTAATAATCAATGGACCAAGAGGTTGGAGGCGCCCATGAAAAGGATTACCTGACCGTGTGAACGATATTTTAAAAGACGGAAATGTTAAAAGCATGAATATAGACGAAGCATGAATGTTGACGATGCGATGAATTAGTGTCAAGATAGAAAAATGTGGCGTTCTGTTCTCTCTGCCTACTTCGTGAAGGACATGGCGCTATGGTATGTATGTAATAAATTAATAAAATTAAAAAAAATCAATATCTTTTTAGGCACTCTCCACTAAACCCTACGAAATGAAGTAAAAACGAGTGGGTTGTAAAAAAAGGTTGGGTTTTTTAGTTCCCGTGTTTTTTACTATCCCGGGATCCCGGAATGAATCGGGAATTTACAAAAAATTCATTATAATATAACACATGAGATCCAACTGTCGATAGCGATAGTATGTATAGTTGAAGAATACGTACCATACTATAAACCCTTAAATCCAAATTATTGAAAATATTAAGATATTTTGTTTTCTATACAGAACATGAAGGTATGTAGGTATGTAATTATAGGATAGCATGGAAGTCAGTCATTTTTCCTACCCAGAATAAGAAAACAGCATGATGGTATGTATTTATGTTTCAAGATTAAGTATCAAACTATTGGGAGTCCCTGTAGATTGATGCGTCCGGATTTGCAGTGACCAAAAGTCGAGCCTGCTTACGCTACGGTCGCTTCTCAATTCGGTACCGACCGTCGCCGTACCACGTGACCGAGCCGGACAAGCCAGACAGCCAATGAGAACGCGAGGCAGACAGCCAATGAGAACCCGCCGGCGATCGTCTTGTACCGGCTCGGCGACGGACCGGTGGTCCGGTTAAGAAGAGGCCGTTTTCCGCTCCGTAGTCAGTTAGCAGTAAGCAGTCAGCAGTCGTCGGGAATCGTCATTCGCAGCAAGAATCAACACATTCGCCGCCAGAGAAGAACCAGTCTACACCCACAAGAGGAATACGAACGCTGGCCGCGGCCTGCTGGCCGCGGCCCGGTGTGCTTTATATCTCGGCCACCTCGTTCACGTTCGCCCTCTCCACTACTGAGGACCCTGGTGCAGGATGGCACACGTCTCGACCAGCTGACACGGAAGATTCCAGGACTCACCGGTTGCACCAAGGGCGGTGCACGCTCCGGAGCCCTGGCCCTGCTGCTGGCCGAGCCTAACCTCCGGCCTTGGCCTCCCTCCTCCGTCATCATCCACGCCAGGTTGACCGTCGCCTGGGACTGAGACGGATGTCTAGTCCCAGCCTCATCATCAACGTCGGACCGTCCACTGCAGACGAGTGGGACGGACCCCAGAGGCACCAGACCTGCGAACCCGTGGCCTGCCCGCTAGACGCCTGCCGCCGCCGCCGCCGCCGCCTGCTGCCGCCGCCGCCGCCCGCCGCCGCCTCTAGCCTGGCCGCCACCACCGCTTCGCCGTCTGGCCTGGGCCGTCACCGCTGTCTCAGGCGTGTGGGACACGCCATCATCATCATCCGACCCATCGCACCGTTTGCGACGTCCCTGGCCAGCATGATGGACATGCAGTAGTGTTAAGTGACTTTAGTGTATTACTTTGACCTTTCTCATGTGTTTATTTGCTGTGCTCAATATGTTTATTTTATGTTCCTTGTCTGCTTCTTCTTCAATTTAATAAATTGCGACACGTCAACCTTCACTGGTGTTTCACTGCTCTGCCCCTTTGGTTGTAGGGAACGGCTATGGCCTCATATTACGCCTTGCCCTCATTTCCCCGCATATCAATTGGCGGCCCAGCAGTGGGACTCTAAATAAGAGCCAAGGACTCACGACCCCTGAGACAATAGTGAAAAGTGACAGAAAAACAGTGTGAATAGTGAAAATGCCGGTTACGAGACACTCGCCGAGGTCAGTGGACACCGAAGCCGGACCTCAAGCTCCGATGGAGCCTCCGAGCAACACCACCGCGCCTCCGCCGTTTCTGGATTCGGCGACGGAAAATCCAGTGGCGCCCAGCTATGTGATATCTACCACCCGCCCACCTCGTCTGACGGCCACATTTAATGGCCACCCCGAAGAGAGCCCACGCAGGTTCATCAGAAGGTGTGAGGAATACTTCGTTGCAGCGGGAACTCACCCTGAAGACAAGGTATACGTCTTCGAAGAGCGTCTACGAGACGAGGCGGAGTCATGGTGGGAGATTCATCGGCAACAATATAGGCCATGGCCTGAAGTCGTGAAACTATTCACGCAATATTATGATAATCCAAAGACGATGATGGCCCTGCAGGGCAAATTCTTCATTGCGGAACAGTCGGAGTCCGAGTCGGCATACGACTTCCTCTGCAGGAAGCTGCGCCTGAGGCAGAGGGTGGACCCAGACTGCACTGAAGGAGACCTGGATATGTACCTCCCGGGTATAATATCGCAATTACGACCGCCTCATAACACAATTGAGGTGAGCTCGATGAGCGAGCTCCTCAAGAAGGCCCTCACTTGGGAAGGCCCTCGGCATCTACCCATGGAGGAAAGACAACGAGAGGTGCCGCGGCGCGACAAGCGCTCACCTCGGCGGTCACTAAGGTGGCAGTCACCTCCACCCGAGCGGGATTATCACCGGAGAAGCGGACGATCACCTGCAAGAGAGAGGGCCCAGTCTCCAAGGCGGGAACACAGGCGTTCGCCGTCCCGAGACAGACGACGCACCCACTCGCCCAGCCTGCGCGTCAACCAGGTTGAATCGAGGAACACTCGACGGTATTCACCATCGCCGGACCGCGCCTATGATCACCGCTCTCCAAGACGGGAGCAAAGACGCTCTCCATCTCGGGAACATCGCCGTGCCCGCACACCCAGCACACGCACCCACGCCTACGAGCACCGTTCTCCAAGGCGGGAGCATAGGCGCTCCCCACAACGACGCGCCCGCTCACCCAGCCCACGCGTCAACCAGGTGGAAGAGAGATATGCGTCTCCCCGTCGAGACTACCGGCGTACTAACAATGAGCACGCCTCCAACGCCGAGTACCCCCCAACACCAGAGGACTGGAGTTACGAGGATGAGCCCGCCCCCCCTGTGAGGCCGGCTCCAAGGAATCCTCAGCGGGGAGGATACCGGGGAGGACACCGAGGCGCCGCGACGCAACACGTGCAAGGACGCCGCCCACGAGATGCCCCGGCTTCGGGAAACGACCGGGCCCCGGCGACGCATTAATTCCTGATCGTCGTCGGGGTGATTCCGCCGTATGCAACGCGGCGGTCAACGAGATCCAGACTTTGCCCAGGGTACGGGCAGAGATATCTGGCCAGGAACGGCGGGTCCTCCTGGACTCCGCCTGCTCTCACAACCTTGTGCGAGAAGACTTAGTGCCCCACCATCTGATTAGGCCCTCGGAAGTGGAGTCCTTGGGCCAGGCAGACACCCACACCAGGGTCAGGGTGGTGGGGGAGACCGCTCTGACCATCAAACTTGGTGACCAGCAGACGACCATCGACTTCCTGGTGATGGAAGACCTCCGGGAAGAAGCCATTCTCGGAATCCGATGGCTGAAGGACGAGGAGGCCGCACTGGACTTCAGACGCGGCTGCGTCACCTTCGGTAGGAGCGAACGGGCTAGCTCCTTGTTTTACCCAGAACCTCGACCAAGGCCGCGAGATGCCGCCTACCCGGACCTCACCAGGAACCTGGACGCCGTAGTAGAAATGCTCACTGCTGAGGCCAGTGAGCCGCTGCCCGCCGGAAGCATTAACTCGCCGGTACCAGCAGCGTCGATGGGGCACGGACCAATTCAGGAAGATCCCGCGGACGTAACCCCGGTCCAAGGGGCAACTCTGGCCGAAACAGTCCGGCTCACCCAATCACGGGACACCACCGTCCAGAAGAGGATACGGGTGTGGCTCCGCCTTCACACCCGCCCGCCGCGTAGGACAACGGGCAGGCAACCACACTACCACCGTTACATGGTGAGGGACGACGTGTTGTGGAAGAGGGACACCGGCCGAGAGGATCGTCTGGTGGTTCCAGACTCGGTGGTTCCTCAGGTGCTCGAGGAGTACCACGACTCCCCAACAGCCGTACACCCGGGAGCAAGGGAGACGACGAGGGCCATCGGTGCCCGCTTTTGGTGGCCGAATATGGCAACGGACGTTGCCACTTACGTACGACACTGCCTGATTTGCGCCAGAACCAAGGGAGGTGGAGGACCCACAGCCACTCCCCAGGGAGCTATCGCTCCCCGCCGGCCGTTTGAGATAATCGCGGTGGATTTAATGGGCCCTTATCCGGCGACAAGGCATGCAAATAAATACATCTTGGTGGTCACCGACCTGTTCACGCGGTGGGTAGAGGCCTACCCATTGCGGTCCACTAAGACAGTGAAGTTAATCGAGGTCATAGAAAGAGAGTACCTCCCCAGGTACGGTCATCCGCGGAGGGTGATAACAGACAATGGCCCACAGTTCGGGCACAAGCTCTGGCGGGAGGCAATGGACAGATGGCGGTCCGAGCACTGGACTACCGCCGTCTACCACGCCAGAGCCAACCCGGTTGAAAGAAGAAATCAGGAGGTGAAGAAGTGTCTTCGGATCCTCCTGCAAGACGCGCCCCACACCACGTGGGACGACAGACTGCCCGCCGTCCTGGCAGCCCTTCGCAACCGACGGAACGACGCAACAGGCATCACCCCAGCCGAGGCCCTGCACGGCCACGACCTCCACCGCCCAGGAGAATGGGATGCCATACCCCTGGCAGATGAGCAGCCTCCGGATTCTGCCCCGATCCGAGACCGCGAACCAATGGACGAGAGAGTCCGAAACCACCAGCGTGCGTACCAAGAGCGGTACGCCCGAAATACCCAAGGGGCACCCACCTACGAAACAGGCCAGTTGGTACTGGTCCACGAACACCACCCTGCAGGCACGCAGGGACCGCCCGGTGTATTCGCCGGTTTCGCAGCGAAGTGGTGCGGGCCACACAAGGTCCTAATGTCGGTAGGACGTGGGAATGTCTACTGGATCGACCGAAGAGGCAAACCAGCAAAATATCATATATCCCGCTTGAAACCCGCTCCGCCTTCCTGGGAGGAAGCAGCGACTATGGAAGCGACTCCGGCTTCCGGCCAAGAAAGCGGGGGGGATTGATGCGCCTGTAATGGGTGACCGGACCCGGCGCCCTTCCATAGCGAAGCTAAAACGCACCCAGCCTAGCATGCTCACGATACGGTCGCATCCCGGATCGATGTCGACCGTATAACGATACCACGTGACATGCCTGGACAAGTGAGTCAACCAATCAGCGCGCACCGTGCCGGCCAATCAGAGACCGCGTTGTATCGGCGAATCAGAGCGAGCGGTCAGCACTCGCCGTACAACCGGCCAATCAGAGCGCGCCACAATCGGCTGGCGGCGTATAAATATGGGTCGACCGCGCTAACCGAGATCAGATCGCCACTCTACAAGCTACGAGCAAGACCTCCGCCAGACCACTTCAGTCGGGAAGACTCCAGCCGCAACAGTGTTGAACGGACCTGGCCCTGCCTGTCGTGTCGGATCGACGAAGAAGCGACTTCCACCCCGACGTGGCCGTCGAGTCTAAACACTTCGATATCTCTCGAGCACTCCGACCTCGCACCAGCCTGGACCTGCGCCCAGCGGCCAGCCCCAGTCACTGCTTCTGCCACTGCACCGCCTTCCCGGACTGCGCCCCTGGACTGCGGCACCGGACTGCGCCCCTGGACTGCGACACTGGTCTGCGCCCCTGGTCTGCACCACTGGTTTGCACCCCTGCCACTGCGCCCCTGGTCTGCGCCCCTGGTCTGCACCACTGGTCTGCACCCCTGCCACTGCGCCCCTGGACTGCGCCCCTGGCCTGCGCCCCTGGTCTGCACCACTGGTCTGCACCACCTGCCCTACGCCCCTGGTCACCAGCCTGAGTCACGCCCTGCAACCAGCCCCAGCCGCTGCCACTGCGCCCCTGCTCCGCGCTCCTGGTTTGCGCACCTGCTCTGCGTCCCTGGTTTGCGCACCTGCTGCTCTACGCCCCTGGCCACCAGCCTGAGCCACGCCCTGCAACCAGCCCCAGCCGCTGCCACTGCGCCCCTGCTCCGCGCCCCTGGTTTGCGCACCAGCTCTGCGCCCCTGGTTTGCGCACCTGCTCTGCGCCCCTGGTTTGCGCACCTGCTCTGCGCCCCTGGTTTGCGCACCTGCTCTGCGCCCCCTGGTTTGCGCACCTGCTCTGCGCCCCTGGTTTGCGCACCTGCTCTGCGCCCCTGGTTTGCGCACCTGCTCTGCGCCCCCGGTTTGCGCACCTGCTCTGCACCTCTGCTTTGCGCACCTGCTCTGTGCCCCTGCTTAGCGCACCTGCTCTGCGCCCCGGGTCTGCGCACCTGATCTGTGTGGTTAGTGTTTGTGATAGGACACATCTGGTGATCGTGATAGGACACGCTAGTGTTTGTGATAGGACACATCTTGTGATTATAATAGAACATACTTGTGCTTGTGATAGGACGCTATTTATTTGTTGTGAATTTGGACATTAAGGGATTCTCCTGCCATTGTTGACTATTGTGTGTATTTTGTGTATTGTTCTGTGTCTCATAATAAACATTATTGACAATTATACCGGCTTTTCACTGCTCTGTTCCTCCTTTTGACCCCGAGTGTGTGGTTAATCTCCAAACCATACGTCTCGGGCGTATCAAGATATTATTTATTTATTTATACATTATGTCGTAAATACTGCCATACAAATTGTATGAAACAATGTCGTCAGTAAATTATTTTCTTTTAAAAATTGTTAAAAATTTTGAGTAGAACTACATATTTTTTATGATGTACATATGTTTTATAGAAAATAAAATGAATAAGTTGGGGTATTTAAGCGGTTTTCGACATTTAAAAAAAAGGAAATATATGAAGGTACAAATTTATCTTTAAAAAAATTTTTTTCTTAGTTAAAAATGTTTGAGAAACTCTGGAAATTAAACATAATATAGGATTTTTTATTTGTCTATATTTATATCAACTTTGATGGTTTGTTGGATATGTGGATAAATAAATAAAAAATTCTAAAGATGATAACCATGACTGCAACAAAAATTCTAAATTTTGAGTAGTCTGATAAAAGTTTTTTGGCCTAAAATTTTCTATACTTTCTGAAACTTTAGCCTCTGTGAATCAAGCGGATCATAATTTATAAGGGATAGACGGACACACAGACACAATAAATGTTCTACTCAGAATTTTGAATAAATCTATGTATGGAACATATTTGCTGCGAAGCCTCTAAGTTGGTGTATGTGTAGTGATTTTACATCAAAGTTAGAAAAAACCGTGCAAAAACTACAAGCAATTCTCTTACACGGGACTAATGCAGATACCGGGAAGAAGAAATGGATCGAGATAGGAGATCACCAACAGCTGCAGTCCTGGGGGGCAATTCTGGTCCGGCGAAATCAAAACCCTCGTGATTACCCATATCATGGATATAATTATCATAAAATGGAGTTCTATGACATCTAAAGATAGAACTCCATATAATAATTATATCCATGATATGGGTAATCGTGAGGGTTTTGATTTCAACGATTGACCAGACTTGCCCCCCTGGTCTTAATCGCTCACCCAGTCCAACAAAAGACAAAAGATGAGTAGTCCACATGCTCAAAAACAGCACTATACATAATATGATGTTTCCTGTAACACTGACATTGAGCACTGAGCGCGACATAACGCATTCCGAATGGAATGCGTTCGAGGTCGACGGCAAGCAAGTACTGGTTTTTGGTTAAGGGAACGTAACAGTTACATGGTGGGGAGGAGGGAAAGAACAAGACGGGTGATTTGTATTCACGCCAAAATGTAAATATCGAATCGAGCAAAAAATTTCCATCACGGAAAAAGAATGCAAAGAAAAACAAGAAATAATCAGCACCTAGGCGACGAAAAGTGGCAAGACTAGATACTTATTTTACTATAGTTATAGATGAAAAACTTGGTAGTAAACACTATTTTGTGTACTTGCCAGGTAAGGCTGAGGCATTATTAAGTCTCGCCGATTTCTCGTCGGGTAGTTGTGTACTTTAAAATTATTATAAAAATATTATTCTTTGTGCAAATAAAGCGGTCTAATAAGTATGTTATAAGTTAATTAACAAAATATTAATAATGCTGGATCATTGGTGAGTTAAATTAGTGTGAACGAGAAATTAATATAGTCTTGACCGTGTATCTACTGAAACAAATCCAGATATTTATAAATTTATTGTTATTGGCAAAAGCTTAGGCGTTTGGATGTATCTTAATTACTCATGTATGAAGTTATAGTTCAAATATAATAATGCTACTTTAAATGCAACGGAACCAAACAGCATATTATGTGGAGATGTATGAAATAATTTCCTTATGTTAATTAATATATTCATCTTCGTGGGATCTTCAGTACTGGAAATGTCTAAACGTAATGTTTATACTATGAAGGTATATTGGAAACCAACTTACTACGAACAATTTACATTCTTTGAACTTGTACGAACAACATTGGAATATTAAGGCTTAACATCTCAATAGAGACGAAGTTGGAATATCATAGGAGAACCAGGAACTCAAGGCACCTGTAGTGCTTACGACCTGTCATCGGCAGTTTTACGTGATCACTCAATACGCTTGCGCAACGTTCATTAATTATGCCTTCATATTGAGTTCCCTATCACCAATTTTTGAAAGTTCTAACTATTTTAATCACGAAAAATTATTTGTTCGTTTGATAATCAGCTGATACACTATCGCTATCTGTGAAGTGATGAAGAAACTCTCTTGTAACGCCATCTATTGTTAAATTGGTTGAAAGCAACAGTCCGTATGCATAAGGTGACAATGCTTTCGCACAGATGTAAAAAAACGACAAAATTTCATTGACTCCCGACAGGGAAATAATACAATGTTTGCGTATATGCAAATAAAAAAATATTCTATATCAAATTCTAGTTAACTATTTACAACAGAAAATATAAGATCTGAAAAATTTATACTACAGTTAGGTACTGCCGTTTTCTAATGTCAATTGAATATTTTTGTGATATATAAGTTTTTACAAGAAATCAAAGAATATTTGAAATCGTCTTAATATATCAATCAAAATACAAAGCACATCTTTCACATACTTACTTAGGTACTTTTTTACAAAAATTAATTATTAATTAATTAATTATTTATTTATTTGTTATAATTTACAAAATCATACATACATACCTATTTAAAAAGTGTAGGTACACAAAATTTTACTATTTAATTTAATTATTTTCAAACTATATTAATCTTTTATTCTTTTATTTAAGAGGATGACTGCTGCCAACGTATCTATTTTTTTAAATTTGAATTTGTATCATTACTACAAAACGAATCATTTTGAAAAAAATAACCTAGTTAGTTTGGATATTAATAAAGAAAAATATAGGTACCTTAACTTTTCAATTATGCTCTGTATATATTCTTGTAGGAAAATAATAAGCATACCCCGATTTTTGACATTTTCTTAGATTTCTAAAAAACTATAAGGTATAGAGCATTATATTTTTTTATAAATTAAAGAAGATCAAAATATCCGGAAAAATACGATGTAACGTTGCATTTATGCATCAGGTTAAGTTAATAAACCAAAAAAACTTTTATTTCGCAATGGCGCTGATTGGAAAATAAATGTTTTTTTAGGTTTATTTACTAAACCTGAAGCATTAATGCAATGTCACATCATATTTTTCTAGATATTTTTGTCTTCTTTAATTTAAAAATAAAATATATTGAACTACGCCTTATATTTTATTAAAAATATAAGATAAACGTTGAAAATCGGGGCATGCCATTATTTTTCTACGAGAATTAATACAGAACTTTATCAAAAAGTACCTAAAGATATATTTTTCTTCATTAATACCAAAACTATCTAATTTTTGTTTTTCTAAACAATTTGATAAGAAATAATGATGGTATATCAAATTGAAAAATCGGTACGTTGGCAGCAGTCCCCCCCTTAATACTCTTTTCACCAAAGAAGTTTTTCCATATAAAGGTTTAGTGGGTTGTGGCCAAAGCTATACTCCTCACTAGCAAGTCACTCCACAAAGGATTCAAATTTTTATGGAAAATATTCAGCTATTTCATGGAATGAGTGTGTTGAATTATTTTTGATATAAATATTTAATTATAAAAATTTGATAATTCATCAACGCCATTTTATGAATGTGGTGTGCCTTTTTAGCAATTTAAAAATAAAAAATCAAATATTAGTTTTCAAAAACCATTGCCATTTGAGGTTAGGAAAAAGTTCATTATGAACCTATTCGTATTTGTCAAGCCATTTGATTACCTACATATTTCAAATCATTTTTATATGTCAACATATTTTTAAATTAAATTATCGCGTTTAATGTCAACTTGACAGCTCATCCGATATTGGCAAAATGACCTGTGCGTTTTCTAAGCTTTAGTGCTCGATTTATTTATTTCGGAAAACAAACAAGATACAATGATAAAATAATATAAAACAGTTATAATATATAAATATGGATGATACATTGCACCTCAATTAAATGTTTTCACTTAAAGTATAATTTGTGAAATTTGTGATGTTTTGTGAATAATTTGTGGAACGACGGTCGACATAGAATAAAAACTGAGATTTGAAATTGCGTGATGGGCAGTAAAAATTTAATTTAGATAGTAGTTAAGGTGAGTCTACACGGTTGCGGATAATTTTAAGCAGGTACATCATGTCTATAATAAATTGATGGAATGTATACTATGGCAAAGAAAGCGTAAGTTTGATGAAGAAGATTATGCGTACGCATTTTTGCTTTGCGTTTCGTGTAGTATTAGCGAACGCGTTGTGAAAATACTCCCGACATATCTAAAGATAGAAGACCACACTCTAAAATATATTTAGGTATGTTATGTTGTACCTACGTACATTATTATAATGTAAAGTCCCACAAATATAGTCAGCCTGGTATAATTAAACACGAGTGACCATCACCGTCATAATGTAAATACATTAACTGTTATTACTCTACATACACTATGTAGGCAAGGTATACATATTTAGAGGGTTGTGACCTACACTTGAATCTCCGCAACAAAATAACTGTAGGTATAACTCAATTTTCCCCAACATAAGGGCGTTAAGAGGACATATAACGCTAAAATTAGTGACTGAAAACATGATATATTAAAACCGCCCAATGCACTATGAAGTAACGCGTAAGTAAGGATAACAAAGGCTTGCGTTAAAAAAGGTTTATACGTGTTTTTTAACAGATTTTTAATTATCTCAATAGAGACGAAGTTGGAATATTTACTGTTGGAGAACCGGGAAATCAAGGCACCTACAGGGCTTACGACCTGTCATCGGCTGGTTTACGTGATCACTTTATGCGCTTGCGCAACGTTCACCAATTATGCGTTTTTAATGAGATCCCTATCAATTCAATTTTGAAAGTTCTATATATTGTAATACTGAAATTCTTTTCGCTTGAAAATAAGGAATTTTTACTACAGCCATCTATGTGTGAAATTATGAACAACATTCTCATTATATTTATTTATTTATTTTTGTTGTAACGCCATCTATTGAGAGAATGTTTTTTTTGTAAATAATGAGAGCAACAATTCTTATACCTGAGGTGACAAATGCATTTTTCGCATAGAAGTCACCCCTGAATTGCGCCAGACTTATACGGTCATTTTTGTCTTATTTACCTACTTGTACCAATGTGTAAGTTTATACGTGATTTAAATTATCGGAAACCCAAAATTTGTTGATTTTTTGCATTTTAAGAATAAACCTTTGTTAAAATGAAAAAACTTTATCGGTCATTCACTTTGATTTTATGCACTCCTTAAGCATATAAAACATAAATTTTTCATAAATTTTATGGAGTAATTTTAAAAAAATGCTGTAAAAAAGGATATTTTTAATCATTTTTATATGTGAATTTAGGCTGAATTTTAAAATTGTGTGACGAACATTCACTAGAGAAACGTTACAAAGACTTTACTATTTTTTCTAAAAACACACTGTTTGACATATTTGAGGGATTTCATTTGAAATTGAGGTGTTTAGGTTTATATGGCCCCTTAAAAACAAAGTGAATGGGTTCTAACATAGGGTCTTTTTTTCTTATTGAAAGGTTAACAATCCCCGAATGCATTTTCATGAAGTTGATATCTCTCCAAAAATACCTGATCTCTCTCCTTTTCCTTCCTTCCCTTTGCTACGTAATATTTATCCCTACACACCTGATCTCGATTTCCTTTTCTTGTTCCTTCCCAATCCCTTTTTTGTTGCTATGATTTTTTTTGTTATTTTTGTTTTTTTTTATTATTATTTATCTTGGTGTTATGTATATTATTTTCTTTGTTCTTTTGTAGCTTTAATTTTTTGTTGATGTACATGTACAATTCTTTCACTCTGTAATCTGGTTGGTTGTAAGAAATTGCCTTATGGCAATAAGCCCGCCAGTGTGCATTATATTTGTTTTTTGTCATTATATTATGTACAAAAAGTTAAGTAAATAAAAATGAATACATTTCTAATGTATGGATTATTTAAATGAAATTTAAAAAAATCCAGAACGAGAGATTATTTTGTAAATATTGATAGATGAAATCATACAGAAGAAATCAATGGATGTCTATGGAAAACTAATCGGCTCTTAATTTATGCACATTAAACATTGTGATTAAACATACGGTAAATAATAATACATTTATAAATCAGTACCAATACGTTGACACTATACTAAAAAAAAATACGTAATGGCCCTCTGACACTAGCATTGGACTAGTGGAGAATATTATCCAGAAATCATTTGCAAAACATAAACTCTATAATGAGAAGGGAAGAAAAAAAAATAATAATATAACGTGGTAGTGTCTCCAACACACACAGCCTTTGGGTTGGTGGAGTTGATACCATACACGCGATGACAATAAGACTTTTAACATGTTGTTTTTTTTTTATTTGATTATTATCTATATATATAAATGGATGTATGTATATTTGTTTGTTTGTTTGTATGTTCGCGATGGACTCCCAAACCAACCATCCGATTGCGATGAAACGTTATTATTCGCGTTATTTTTTTTTTGAAAACCAGTGTTATTTTTGAAAAAAAGTGGCGTTATTATTCGCGTTATTTGTTGGATAAGGGGTGTAATTAAAGTTGAAAAGAGGAGTTATTATTCGCGTTATATTTTGGAAAAGGGGTATTATTTTTGTAGAAAAGATGTGATATTATTCGCGATATTTTTTTGAAAAAGGGTGTAATTTTTGTAGAAAAGCGGTGTTATTATTCGCGTTATTTTTTGGAAAAAATGTGTATTTTTTGTAGAAAAGTGATGTTATTATTCGCGTTACTTTTTTCGAAAAGGGGTAGTATTTTTTTGTAGAAATCAGTGATTATTCGAGATCTTTTTTGGAAAAGAGGGTATTGTTTTTGTAGATATGTGGTGTTATTATTCGCTTTATTTTTTGGAATAAGGGTATTATTTTTGTAGTGAGGTGCTGTTAATATTTGCGTTATTTTTTTAAAAAGGGGTATAATTTGTGTATAGAGGAGGTGTTATTGTTCGCGTTATTTTTCGGAAAAGGGGTATTATTTTTGAAGAAAAGCAGTGCTATTATTCGAGATATTTTTAGTAAAAGTGTTGTTATTATTTGTTTTATTTTTTTGGAAAAGGCGTGTTAATAGTGCGCTGTGTTAGTAATCCAGTGGTCGCGAGTTCGAATCCTGCCTCGACCGATGTCGTTCACCTATACCACAAGCATTTATTTGCTTATTTTAGGGAACGTAGGAAGATGTATATGTACTTGTTTAAGAAGGACATATTCATTTTTAAAAAAAAAAAATTTTTTTTGTAGAAATCAGTGTTATATACGAAATATTTTTTGGTGAAGGGATATTATTTTTGTTGAAAAGTGGTGTAATTATTCGCTTTATTTATTTTTTAAAAATGGCTGTTATTTTTAAATAAAGCAATGTTATTATTCGCGTTATTTTCATGGAATAGGAGTATTATTTTTGAAGAAAAGTTGTGTTATTATTCGCGTTATTTGTTGGAAAAGGTTTGTAATTTTTATAGAAAAGTGGAGTTATTATTCACGTCATTTGTTGGAAAAGGGGAGTAATTTTTCTAGAAAGGAGGAGTTATTATTCGCGTTATATTTTGGAAATGGGGTATTTTTTGTAGAAAAGCGGTGTTATTGTTCGTGTAATTTTTTGTAAAAGGGGAGTTATTTTTTGTAGAAAAGTGATGTAATTATTCGCAGTATTTTTTAGGAAAATGGATGTTTTTTTTAAATAACGCGATGTTATTATTCGCGTTATTTTTTGGAAAAGGAGTATTATTTTTGTATCAAAATTGTGTCATTATTCGCGTTATTTGTTGGAAAAGGAGTATTATTTATGTGAAAAAGTGATGTTATTATTCGCTTTATTGTTTTGGAAAAGAGGTGATATTGTTGAAGAAAAGTGGTTTTATTGTTCGCGTTATTTGTTGGAGACAGGGTGTTTTTTTTTTGAAAAGGAGTGTTATTGTTAAAGAAAAGTGGTGTTATTAATCGTTTTATTTTTTGGAAAAGGGGTTTAATTTTTGTAGAAAAGAGGAGTTGTTATTCGCGTTATATTTTGGAAAAGGAGTATTATTTTTAAAGAAAAGTGGTGTTATTATTAGCGTTATTTGTTGGAAAAGGGGTTTAATTTTTGTAGAAAAGTGATGTTATTATTAGCTTTATTTTTTGGGAGAAGATGTGTTTTTTTTGGAAAAGGGGTGTTATTGTTGAAGAAAAGTGGTGTTATTATTCGCGTTATTTGTTGGAAAAGGGGTCTAATTTTTGTAAAAGAAGAGGAGTTATTATTCGCGTTATTTTTTGGAAAAGGAGTATTATTTTTGTAACAAAATTGTGTCATTATTTGCGTTATTTGTTGGAAAAGGACTATTATTTTTGTGAAAAAGTAATGCTATTATGCGCTTCATTGTTTTGGAAAAGGGGTGACATTGTTGAAGAAAAGTGGTTTTATTATTCGCGTTATATTTTGGAAAAGGGGTATTACTTTTGTAGAAAAGTGGTGTTATTATTCGCGATATTTTTTTGAAAAGGGGTGTATATTTTGTAGAAAAGCTGTGTTATTATTATGAAAAAATTTGTATTTTTTGTAGAAAAGTGAGGTTATTATTCGCGTTAATTTTTTTGAAAAGGGCTAGTATTTTTTGTAGAAATCAGTGATTATTCGAGATATTTTTTGAAAAGGGGTTTTATTTTTGTAGATATGTGGTGTTATTATTCGCTTTATTTTTGGAAAAAGGGTATTATTTTTGTAGAGAGGTGCTATTAATATTTGCGTTATTTTTTTAAAAAGGGGTATAATTTGTGTGTAGCGGAGGTGTTATTGTTTGCGTTATTTTTCGGAAAAGTGTATTATTTTGGAAGAAAAGCAGTGCTCTTATTCGAGATATTTTTTGTAAAAGTGGTGTTATTATTTGTTTTATTTTTTTGGAAAAGGCGTGTTTATATTCACGTTATTTTTAGGAAAATTGGTTTTGTTTTGTAGTAAAGGAATGTTATTTGTAGCGTTATTTTTTTTTTTAAATATGTGCAATTTTTGTAGAAATGCGGTGTTAATATTAGCGATTTTTTTTTCGAAAAGGTGTATTATTTTTTTATAATAGAGGTAGGTAATATGATTCGCCTTATTTTTGAAAAAGGGGTATAATTATTGTAGAAATGCGATGTTTTTATAAGTGTTATATTTTTGGATAAGGAGTATTATTTTTGTACAAAAGTGGTGTTATTAATTACTTTTTGTTTTGGAAAAAGGTTTTTTTTTGTAGAAATCAGTGTAATTATACGCAATATTTTTTGGAAAAAGAATATTATTTTTGTTGAAAAGTGGTGTAATTATTCGCTTTATTTTTTTTAAAGGGCTGTTATTTTTGTATAAAGCAATGTTATTCTTCGCGCTATTTTCTTGGAATAGGAGTATTATTTTTGTAGAAAAGTTGTGTTATTATTCGCGTTATTTGTTGGAAAAGGCTTGTAATTTTTATTGAAAAGTGGTGTTATTATTCGCGTTATTTGTTGGAAAAGGGGTGTATTTTTGTAGAAAAGAGGAGTTATTATTCGCGTTATATTTTGTAAAAGGGGAGTTATTGTTTGTAGAAAAGTGGTGTAATTATTCGCAGTATTTTTTAGGAAAATGGTCGTGTTTTTTATAACACGATGTTATTATTCGCGTTTTTTTTTTTTGAAAACTAGTGTTATTTTTGAAAAAAAAATGGTGTTATTTTTCGCGTTATTCTTTTGGAAAAGGAGTATCATTTCTGTAGAAAAGTGGTGTTATTATTCGCTTTATTTGTTGGAAAAGGGGTGTAATTTTTGTAGAAAAGTGATGTTAATATTCGCTTTATTTTTTTTGGAAAAGGGGTGATTTTGTTGAAGAAAAGTGGTGTTATTATTTGCGTTATTTGTTGGAAAAGGGCTGTAATTTTTATAGAAAAGAGGAGTTATTATTCGCGTTATATTTTGGAAAAGGGGTATTATTTTTCTAGAAAAATGGTGTTATTATTCGTTTAATTTTTTGAAAAAGGGGAGGTTTTTTTTGTAGAAAAGTGGTGTAATTATTCGCAGTATTTTTTAGGAAAATGGATGTTTTTTTTATAACGCTATGTTATAATTCGCGTTATTTTTTTTAAAAGTAGTGTTATTTTTGAAAAAAATGTTATTATTCGCGTTATTTTTTTTGGAAAAGGAGTATTTTTTTGTAGAAAAGTTGTGTTTTTATTCGCTTTCTTTGTTGGAAAAGGGGTGTAATTTTTGTCGAAAAGTGATGTTATTATTCGTTTTATTTTTTTTAAAGGGCTGATATTGTTGAAGAAAAGTATTGTTATTATTCGCGTTATTTGTTGGAAAAAGGTTGGAATTTTTGTAGAAAAGAGGAGTTATTATTCGCGATATATTTTGGAAAAATAGTATTATTTTTAAAGAAAAGTGGTGTTATTATTCGCGTTATTTGTTGGAAAGAGGGTGGAATTTTTGTAGAAAAGAGGAGTTATTATTCGCGTTATATTTTGGAAAATGGTTATTATTCTTGTAGAAAAGCAATGTTAGTATTCTCGTTATTTTTTTGGAAAACGGGTTTAATTTTTGTAGAAAAGAGGAGTTATAATTCGCGTTATGTTTTGGAAAAGGAGTATTATTGTTAAGAAGAGTGGTTTTATTATTCGCGTTATTTGTTGGAAAAGGGGTTTAGTTTTTGTAGAAAAGAGATGTTCATATTCGCATTATTTTTTTGCAGAAGATGTGTATTTTTTGGAAAATGGGTGTTATTGTTGAAGAAAAGTGGTGTAATTATTCGCTTTATTTTTTTTAAAGGGCTGTTATTTTTGTATAAAGCAATGTTATTCTTCGCGCTATTTTCTTGGAATAGGAGTATTATTTTTGTAGAAAAGTTGTGTTATTATTCGCGTTATTTGTTGGAAAAGGCTTGTAATTTTTATTGAAAAGTGGTGTTATTATTCGCGTTATTTGTTGGAAAAGGGGTGTATTTTTGTAGAAAAGAGGAGTTATTATTCGCGTTATATTTTGTAAAAGGGGAGTTATTGTTTGTAGAAAAGTGGTGTAATTATTCGCAGTATTTTTTAGGAAAATGGTCGTGTTTTTTATAACACGATGTTATTATTCGCGTTTTTTTTTTTTGAAAACTAGTGTTATTTTTGAAAAAAAAATGGTGTTATTTTTCGCGTTATTCTTTTGGAAAAGGAGTATCATTTCTGTAGAAAAGTGGTGTTATTATTCGCTTTATTTGTTGGAAAAGGGGTGTAATTTTTGTAGAAAAGTGATGTTAATATTCGCTTTATTTTTTTTGGAAAAGGGGTGATTTTGTTGAAGAAAAGTGGTGTTATTATTTGCGTTATTTGTTGGAAAAGGGCTGTAATTTTTATAGAAAAGAGGAGTTATTATTCGCGTTATATTTTGGAAAAGGGGTATTATTTTTCTAGAAAAATGGTGTTATTATTCGTTTAATTTTTTGAAAAAGGGGAGGTTTTTTTTGTAGAAAAGTGGTGTAATTATTCGCAGTATTTTTTAGGAAAATGGATGTTTTTTTTATAACGCTATGTTATAATTCGCGTTATTTTTTTTAAAAGTAGTGTTATTTTTGAAAAAAATGTTATTATTCGCGTTATTTTTTTTGGAAAAGGAGTATTTTTTTGTAGAAAAGTTGTGTTTTTATTCGCTTTCTTTGTTGGAAAAGGGGTGTAATTTTTGTCGAAAAGTGATGTTATTATTCGTTTTATTTTTTTTAAAGGGCTGATATTGTTGAAGAAAAGTATTGTTATTATTCGCGTTATTTGTTGGAAAAAGGTTGGAATTTTTGTAGAAAAGAGGAGTTATTATTCGCGATATATTTTGGAAAAATAGTATTATTTTTAAAGAAAAGTGGTGTTATTATTCGCGTTATTTGTTGGAAAGAGGGTGGAATTTTTGTAGAAAAGAGGAGTTATTATTCGCGTTATATTTTGGAAAATGGTTATTATTCTTGTAGAAAAGCAATGTTAGTATTCTCGTTATTTTTTTGGAAAACGGGTTTAATTTTTGTAGAAAAGAGGAGTTATAATTCGCGTTATGTTTTGGAAAAGGAGTATTATTGTTAAGAAGAGTGGTTTTATTATTCGCGTTATTTGTTGGAAAAGGGGTTTAGTTTTTGTAGAAAAGAGATGTTCATATTCGCATTATTTTTTTGCAGAAGATGTGTATTTTTTGGAAAATGGGTGTTATTGTTGAAGAAAAGTGGTGTAATTATTCGCTTTATTTTTTTTAAAGGGCTGTTATTTTTGTATAAAGCAATGTTATTCTTCGCGCTATTTTCCTGGAATAGGAGTATTATTTTTGTAGAAAAGTTGTGTTATTATTCGCGTTATTTGTTGGAAAAGGCTTGTAATTTTTATTGAAAAGTGGTGTTATTATTCGCGTTATTTGTTGGAAAAGGGGTGTATTTTTGTAGAAAAGAGGAGTTATTATTCGCGTTATATTTTGTAAAAGGGGAGTTATTGTTTGTAGAAAAGTGGTGTAATTATTCGCAGTATTTTTTAGGAAAATGGTCGTGTTTTTTATAACACGATGTTATTATTCGCGTTTTTTTTTTTTGAAAACTAGTGTTATTTTTGAAAAAAAAATGGTGTTATTTTTCGCGTTATTCTTTTGGAAAAGGAGTATCATTTCTGTAGAAAAGTGGTGTTATTATTCGCTTTATTTGTTGGAAAAGGGGTGTAATTTTTGTAGAAAAGTGATGTTAATATTCGCTTTATTTTTTTTGGAAAAGGGGTGATTTTGTTGAAGAAAAGTGGTGTTATTATTTGCGTTATTTGTTGGAAAAGGGATGTAATTTTTATAGAAAAGAGGAGTTATTATTCGCGTTATATTTTGGAAAAGGGGTATTATTTTTCTAGAAAAATGGTGTTATTATTCGTTTAATTTTTTGAAAAAGGGGAGGTTTTTTTTGTAGAAAAGTGGTGTAATTATTCGCAGTATTTTTTAGGAAAATGGATGTTTTTTTTATAACGCTATGTTATAATTCGCGTTATTTTTTTTAAAAGTAGTGTTATTTTTGAAAAAAATGTTATTATTCGCGTTATTTTTTTTGGAAAAGGAGTATTTTTTTGTAGAAAAGTTGTGTTATTATTCGCTTTCTTTGTTGGAAAAGGGGTGTAATTTTTGTCGAAAAGTGATGTTATTATTCGCTTTATTTTTTTTAAAGGGCTGATATTGTTGAAGAAAAGTATTGTTATTATTCGCGTTATTTGTTGGAAAAAGGTTGGAATTTTTGTAGAAAAGAGGAGTTATTATTCGCGATATATTTTGGAAAAATAGTATTATTTTTAAAGAAAAGTGGTGTTATTATTCGCGTTATTTGTTGGAAAGAGGGTGGAATTTTTGTAGAAAAGAGGAGTTATTATTCGCGTTATATTTTGGAAAATGGTTATTATTCTTGTAGAAAAGCAATGTTAGTATTCTCGTTATTTTTTTGGAAAACGGGTTTAATTTTTGTAGAAAAGAGGAGTTATAATTCGCGTTATGTTTTGGAAAAGGAGTATTATTGTTAAGAAGAGTG
Organism: Molanna angustata; assembly: GCA_963576475.1. NCBI lineage: Eukaryota > Metazoa > Arthropoda > Insecta > Trichoptera > Molannidae > Molanna > Molanna angustata. The sequence continues at coordinate 18,045,724 of OY754989.1, forward strand.
GTTTTATTATTCGCGTTATTTGTTGGAAAAGGGGTTTAGTTTTTGTAGAAAAGAGATGTTCATATTCGCATTATTTTTTTGCAGAAGATGTGTATTTTTTGGAAAATGGGTGTTATTGTTGAAGAAAAGTGGTGTTATTATTCGCGTTATTTGTTGGAAAAGGGGTGTTAATTTTTGTAGAAAAGTGGTGTTATTATTCGCGATATTTTTTTGAAAAGGGGTGTTTATTTTGTAGAAAAACGGTGTTATTATTCGCGTTATTTTTTTTTTGAAAACCAGTGTTATTTTTGAAAAAAAGTGGCGTTATTATTCGCGTTATTTGTTGGATAAGGGGTGTAATTAAAGTTGAAAAGAGGAGTTATTATTCGCGTTATATTTTGGAAAAGGGGTATTATTTTTGTAGAAAAGATGTGATATTATTCGCGATATTTTTTTGAAAAAGGGTGTAATTTTTGTAGAAAAGCGGTGTTATTATTCGCGTTATTTTTTGGAAAAATGTGTATTTTTTGTAGAAAAGTGATGTTATTATTCGCGTTACTTTTTTCGAAAAGGGGTAGTATTTTTTCGTAGAATTCAGTGATTATTCGAGATATTTTTCGAAAAAGGGGTATTATTTTAATAGATATGTGGTATTATTTTTCGCTTTATTTCTTGGAAAAAGGGTATTATTTTTGTAGAGAGGTGCTGTTAATTATTGCGTTATTTTTTTAAAAAGGGGTATAATTTGTGTATAGAGGAGGTGTTATTGTTCGCGTTATTTTTCGGAAAAGTGGTATTATTTTTGAAGAGAAGCAGTGCTCTTATTCGAGATATTTTTTTGTAGAAGTGGTGTTATTATTTGTTTTATTTTTTTGAAAAAGGCGTGTTTATATTCACGTTATTTTTATGAAAATTGGTTTAATTTTGTAGAAAAGGAATGTTATTTGTAGCGTTATTTTTTTTTTGAAAATATGTGCAATTTTTGTAGAAATGCGGTGTTATTATTCGTGATATTTTTTGGAAAAGGTGTATTATTTTTGTATAAAAGAGGTGTTATGATTCGCCTTATTTTGTGAAAAAAGGGTATAATTTTTGTAGAAATGCGATGTTAATATAAGTGTTATTTTTTTGGATAAGGAGTATTATTTTGTACAAAAGTGGTATTATTAATCACTTTTTATATTGGAAAAAGGGTTTTTTCTAGAAATCAGTGTTATTATACGAAATATTTTTTAGAAAAGGGATATTATTTTTGTTGAAAACTGGTGTAATTATTCGCTTTTTTTAAAGGGCTGTTATTTTTGTATAATGCGATGGTATTATTCACGTTATTTTCTTGGAATAGGAGTATTATTTTTGTAGAAAAGTTGTGTTATTATTCGTGTTATTTGTTGGAAAAGGGTTGTAATTTTTATAGAAAAGTGGAGTTATTATTCGCGTCATTTGTTGGAAAAGGGGAGTAATTTTTGTAGAAAGGAGGAGTTATTATTCGCGTTATATTTTGGAAAAGGGGTATTGTTTTTGTAGAAAAGCGGTGTTATTATTCGTGTTATTTGTTGGAAAAGGGTTGTAATTTTTATAGAAAAGTGGAGTTATTATTCGCGTCATTTGTTGGAAAAGGGGAGTAATTTTTGTAGAAAGGAGGAGTTATTATTCGCGTTATATTTTGGAAAAGGGGTATTGTTTTTGTAGAAAAGCGGTGTTATTATTCGTGTTATTTGTTGGAAAAGGGTTGTAATTTTTATAGAAAAGTGGAGTTATTATTCGCGTCATTTGTTGGAAAAGGGGAGTATTTTTTCTAGAAAGAAGGAGTTATTATTCGCGTTGTATTTTGGAAAAGGGTTATTGTTTTAGATTGATGGTATGATTGATGGTATGTATTATGAATAGATTGATGGTATGTACCTATGTATGGAGATTAAGTAAATATCAAAGTATTAAGAGTCCCCGTAGATTGTTAAAAAAAGTTTGAGATCTATTACTAAAATTCATATTTTCCTACTGTCGATTTGTTCAGGAGAACTTTATTCTCTTAACATATCGACAATGTTTCAAGCCAGGATACGCGAGAATTGTATGCACGGTCTACTTTTTTCACGGCTTTTCCAACTTTGAAGTCAAAAAACACCAACTTAGAGGCTTCGCAGCATATATGTTCCATATACGAATTTACTCAGAATTTGGAGTAGAACATTTCGTGTGGCTGTGTGTGTGTCTGTGTGTGTGTGTGTGTGTCCCCTCCCTTATAACTTTTGATCCGCTCAATTTACAGAACCCAAAATTTCAAAATATATAAATATTTATAGGCTTACAAAACTTTTATACTCAGAATTTTGAATTTTTGTTTCAGTCAGGGGTTATCAACTTTTGAATTTTTACTTTATTTTTCCATATATCTCAGAAACCATAAAAGCTAGAACACTAAAAATTTGTAAGAACATAGAAAAATACAAAATTTCAAATAAATTCTAGAGTTTCTCAAACATTTTTTATTAAGAATTTTTTTTTGTGATAAATTTATGTGTTTAACTGCCTATATTTCCAAAGTTTATCAAAATGTCGAAAAAAGCCGAAGTGTCGAAAAACACCCCAACTAGATATTTTAATTTTCTATAAAAATTATAAAAATTGTTGTAGTGCATCTCAATAATTTTTAACAATTTTTATATATAATTGAATTTAGTGACGACATCGCTTCATACAATTTGTATGGCAGTCGCCTATACACAATATGCAGGAAGACTTAATAGTTTGATACTTAATCTCCAAACATACATACAGAATCATCATGCTGTTTTTATATTCCGGCTAGGAAAAGAGGACTGACCTCCATACTGTCCTATCTTAACATACATAGCAACTAAAATAAATTAAAATTTTCAATAATTTGTATTTATGGGTTTATAGTTTGATTCTTATTCTTCAACTATACATACTATCGCTATCGACAGTTGGATCTCATGTGTAACATGCAACTAGTTAATAGAAAATTAAATTTTCTATTTGGAGTGGTTCATCGGCGTTTATCGATATTAAAAAAATGGAAATATAGGCGGTAATGGCACATTAGCTTACCATGAAAAATGTTCTTCGTAATAAAAATAGTTTGAGAAACTCTAGAACTTTTTTATAAAAATCAAATTGAGATTTTGTATTTGTCTATACTTATACAAATTTCCAGCGTTATAGCTTTAATGGTTTTTGAGATGTATGGAAAAATGCAATAAAATTCAAAAGATGATAGCCCCTGACTGGAAAAAAAAATCAGAGTATAAAAGTCCTTAAATTTTCTATACTTGTCGAGAATTTGGGCTCTGTGTATCAAGCGGATATAATGTTATAAGAAGCACGAACACACACAGGCACAAAAAACACAAAATGTTCTACTTCGAATTCTGAATTCATCCATATATTGAACATAATATATGCTGCGAAGCCTCTAAGTTGGTGTTTTTTTATATTCAAAAAGTCCACTTTGACATATAAAATATTCCTTTCCAGAATCCGCGTCTTTGTTTTATACTGTTGATTCATTAAAATAAATAAATTCTCTTGAATTAATCGACAGTTGGATAAAATGCACACAAAAATGCGAATTACTTGACAGCCAAGAGAGATTATTGTTATAATATCAATATATTTTTTTGAACTTGTAAATTTTTTAAATCATTCTAAATAATGATATCGTGTCAAGCACAATGATGGTATGGGTTATCATGGATATAATTATCTTTTGGGGTTCTATAATATCTTAAGATGTTGTTATAGAACCCCATAAGATAATAATATCCATTATATGGGTAAACATGGATGGTTTTGATTTCGCCGGTTGACCAGACTTGCCCCCCTAGTCTCAGACCGGATTGATTCACTATAATTCACAAGTGTAACAACAGCGATTTTAAAATCATTTAAAATTTACGAAGAAATCAATCAATGTAATTGTATTTAAAAAAAATGTCAAAGAAATAAATTGAAGGTTGCATACCTTGTATATCTTATGTGTATATTTCCGTTGATATGAGTGTGTTCCAATTCCACGCAGACTTGAATAAATTAGGATCACACACTTTAATCAAAGATGTATTAATAATAACATTTATCAATCACTTCACAATGCACATAACACTCACAGCGATGAATTAGATTCGTCACAACTTCAATTGGGACAAAAATGCTTCAGCACGAAATAATCATCAACACATAAAAAAAGCTAATTTGAATATTATTCAAATATAACATAATTAATTTCAATGAATAGGTATTTTTCCGTCATCACAAATATCACTTTTTTCAATCGATTTTTGAACTATGATTTCACAATAATAATTATTATCAACACGAGAATTTCATTTGATTTTTTCTTACGACGAAGACAACAATAACTATTTATACAATTATTTTCAGGTGACAAGAAATTTATTAAAAATAACCGACCCCACTACACACGCATTTACATTCACACACACACACACACTTATGAAAAGTTTACGCATCTTTCGCGGTTTAAAAAACATTTACCGTGTCGTACTTTTTAAACGTTTTTTAGCAACAAAATTACGTAAGCTTTTTTTTTAAAAATGCTTATTTCTGGATTGCCGCGGTGCGCGCGACACATTATGTTTCAAATGCAAACCGCGCGTAACTTAATAAATGGTCATCGGCGGACAACACGACTATAATGATCTTCTTGATGCTCTCGCTTTTAATTTTAGACAAACACTGAAGTGTCTTCGTGGACGCGCGGGAAAATCGCGTCCCGATGGCGCAGGCTCACGCATCTAGTCATTTACGTTCCCATTGGCCCTTCTGTTGAATGGAAGGATGGGTTTCAGAAGCAACAAGCTTTTCATTTTCGAAATCCACGAAAACTCGCAACTAAACACACTTCCGCCATCTCACGGAAATGTGCGTAACTTAACGTCCGCCATCTGTTGAAATTTTCCTTTCACTAATGATAATAAGCACCTAACAATATGGCATGTTGCTTTTCAACGTGAAAAATGGTTCGAATCTTCCTAAAATGACGCGTATTTGTAACAACCATGTAATAATATTAAATTTCGGATTATCGTTTAAAACTTACCTAATTGTCGCCTGCGTACAAATAACTAAATTGGTGTTGGTCAAATAATTTTCAGGGAGGCAGTACCAAAAACATCATGTATTGTATTCATAAAAAATAACAAATTGTTCGTTTCACATATTGCAAAATGTACCTAGGTACAATTATAATTGTTTACTATTTGTATTGTTAAACAACTGCCGTTGACAATTATTGACTAGCCCTTTTTGAAATTGCAAATATGAAAGTAAAAAAAATATTTTGTTTTGACGTGAAATTTTTTTATGTTTAATTTTTAACATATTATTACCTACATACTACCTTTAAATTTTATTTGTCTGCAAAGGTTTAAAATAGAAACCTTAAAGTACCTTATTTTTTTATTTTAAATAAATATTACAAAAGTACTCACGATTTTTTTTAATATTAAATTATTTTTTTATTTTTAGCGATATCTATTTACGATTGACTATATTAAAATTAACATGGTAACGAAATTCATAGAAAATAGAAGATTTCTGTTTTATTGACGTTGCGAACACCGTCGGTAAAAACGATTTCTCTAAAGAAATGAAAGTTCCAACAGGGCACCTCCGATCGATGATTTCTGTGTCAAGATTGTAAAAGAAAATATTAAATATAAATATTAATTTAGTTTCCGGCGATATGTTCTGATTTTTTTGGGTAAGTGAAACGTGCAGTTTGCACAGCGCAAAAGTGTTTTTCTCTCGCCGGGGGTTGTTGGACCGCGAAAGTTGGTGAAAGTTTTTCAGTAGCTGTGTGCCGATGTTGTATTAATGACAGGACATTTTTTAGCATATGTCCGTGAATTGTAATGATCGTTACGTAATTTGATTGCAGTTTTGGCCATGTCTTGGATGAAAAGGCCCCGCGGTAGCCCCGCCGCGGGCCAGGGGCCAAGCCAGAACGTATACAATCCAACTCAGGTGAGTGACATACGAGATGACCTTTCTAGGTTATGTTTGTTGTTAAGTGTCTTTTCAATTGTATCTATTCGTGTTTAGGTGACGTATTGACATTAAAAATAAATTGAACAATTGTTTTTGGTTTATTTGAATAATAATATCGCCGTTCTGTCGCTCAATGCCGCGTGTGGTTCGTTTTAATTTACATAACATGGAAATAGAACAAACACAAGTTAGTAATTATTGACATAATATATAATTAAATAATAAACTAAAAAGTCATAAGCGCTACAATGCTCCGATTTTTCTGAAAGCTATATGCGTTTAAATTCTGAAATGTTTTCATGGGAGTAATTTGTACTTGAATACGAATAAAATTTCAAAGATCTAAAATGTATGATAATAAATTATGCATTATTTATAGTTAAAATGCACAATAGCTAATATGCAACAAATTTACACATCCTTTTTATTAATTACTTACTTGACGTTTCAAATATATGTGTAAAATACAACTAAAGCTTAGTAAACGCACAGATCATTTTACCAATGTCGTATGAGCTGTCAAAGTTGACATAACGCGAAAATTTTAACATAAAAAATAATTAATAGTGTTCAAAATCATAAAAGTAGGTAAAAATATGTTGACATATATAATTTATATGAAAAATGTGTTCAAATGGCTTGACAAATATGAATACATAATAAACTTATTCCTAACCTCAAATGACAAAGGTGTTGATAACATTTTTTCCTGCAACCAATTTCTATTCAATTTATAAACCAACTCGGTCACGCGAGTCACTATTGTCATTAAAGGACTAACTAAACAACCCAAAATTATACGGGATGGAATAAAATACGACAACGAAATAATAGTATGATGTGTACGTAAATCTCCATTCCTGTTCATATTTAAGAAAGGATTTAAGCCAAATACAAATCTATGTAGGGACACAGATGGAAATATCTTAGCTGATTCAGAAAACATAAAATGTAGATGGAAGGAATATTTCAAGCAACTGCTAAATCCGAAAACACATTTAAGAAACGAGACAACACAAATACCCTTGGAGGACGACCAGGAAATCATTCCCCCTTCACTCATTGAAGTGAAGCAGGTGTTAAAGAGAATGAAAAATAATTAAGCACCTGGAATTGATAACATGCCATCCGAATTACTGAAGTATGGGAGCGAACAACTACACAGGTTACTACACAGCTTGCTCAATAAGATTTGGGATTTGGAAGAAATACCTGAGGAATGGCAAACAAGTATCGTATGTCCTATATATAAAAAAGGGGATAAACTTAAGTGTGAGAACCATAGGGGGATTTCACTGTTGAGCAAAGCTTATAAACTACTGACTACAATACTGAAAGGAAGAGTGGAATGTTATGCAGAGGAAATCATAGGAGAATACCAGGCTGGTTTCAGAAGGGATAGGTCAACAAGTGATCAACTTTTTACAGTTCGACAGTTACTTACCAAGTGCTGGGAATTCGACATTGATATCTACCAACTGTTCATTGACTTCAAACAAGCCTATGATAGTATAAATAGAGAAAAACTGTATGACATATTATTAGCATTCAAGATACCGACAAAACTAGTCAGACTGATAAAAGCAACAATGTGTAATACAAAATGCAAAGTGAAGATTGGAGGAGAGCTTACAGATGAATTCATGGTGTCGCAAGGACTCAAGCAGGGTGATGGATTGGCCCCTACATTATTCAATCTTAGTCTGGAATACGTCATTCGTAAAACATTCCACGGTAATGCAAATCCTAACATATACTTCCAAAGCAGCCAGATAGTAGGATACGCGGATGACCTCAACATAGTGGCAAGATCATTGACAGCTGTAAGAGAGGTTCTTGAACCATTGGAAACAACAGCATATGAGGTTGGACTGGAAATTAATGAAAGCAAGACGAAACTAATGAAACAATCCAGAAACTCAAGAAATAACCCTCTACGCAGCATTCAGTTTGGGGATCGAAACTTCGAGGTAGTTGATGAATTGTCTTACCTGGGGTCCACCATAACTAAGGAAAATGAAGACCACATAGAAATAATAAGAAGGATCACAACTGCATGGTAACAAAACATTCTTCTCTCTGCTCCCGGTGCTTAAATCAAAAAGTGTTCACAGAAAAACAAAAATCACCCTGTATAAGACTATAATAAGAACAGTGGTGACATACGGGAGCGAAGCGTGGACGATGACAGCAAGATCCGCAGAGATGCTGGATACATTTGAGAGGAGAGTGCTACGGAAAATACTGGGACCCGTGAATGATGGAGAAGCTTGGAGAATAAGGTATAATGATGAAATATACAGCATCTATAAGACTCCTAGGCTCTCTGTACATGCTAGACTGAGCAGGCTGAGATGGGCTGGGCATGTACAGAGAATGCCGTCATCACAGGCACCCAAGAGGATCCTTGAGGGACATCCGGGTGGAAGAAGAAAGGTCGGCAGACCCAGGCTGCGATGGGAGGATGAAGTGAAAAGGGATGCGGAACAATTACTGCAAGTGGCAGACTGGAGGACAGCAGCGGTAGACAGGAGGAGTTGGAGGCGACGATTGATGGAGGCCAAGGCTCGATATGGGCTGTAGAGCCATCGGAAGAAGAAGAATTCGTATTTGTCAAGTCATTTGATTTTTTTTTGTTGTTTTTATTCTGGTGTTGTTTTGGATCTATCAAAACATTTTTATATTGTCAAACCAATTTCATTTTTTCTTTGTCATTGTTGGTTAGTTTAAGTTAGCACATATATTGTATGATATAGAAACCCACTGATAACCATATATGGTTAGTGGGATCTTTTATAAATGAAATTATGTTGAAAAAAAAATAGATAAAAAAAAAAAATCACATTTATCAAATATATAAAATTTCTCAACATAGTATTTAAGTAATTGTATGATATTTACTATTTTTAATACTATAGTCTGTTAAATATAGCTTGATACGCGTGACAGTTGTCAGATTGAGATGTCTAGGGATGGGGTAGTGTAGATAAATCGATTTTCGAACGATGTTAAAAAAACGATCATCGAATGTTCTATTTAATATTCTAATTATAATCAATCTTATGGTGATTTTTCTGTACCTTCGTATACATTAGAGTGAAACAAAACAAGATAAATATGTGATTAAGCGTTTTTTATTGTACTTACATGGCATCATTTTTTTATTATATAAGCCCTGCACAACCCAAATCATCGTCGTTGTATTCGGATTCAGACTCACTCGAACAATCTAGTAAATTAATTATCAATTCATGATCTGACAAATTGTCGAATCGAACTTCGCGTTCCCAATCTTCATGAATAATTTTTCAGCATTTACTTATCTAAAACTTTCGGCATTTATCGTTTTGGTTCTCGCGCTCAAAATATTCACATAATCTAATTACTAACTCGCGGCATTGACTATATTTGACGATATACTTGGTATGTACCTGTGGTATGTACCAAATAATTTGTAGTTAATTTGTAATTTAACTTTTAATAAACTTAAATTACCCATTGGATATATCTTGTGGAACCATTTTAATTATTTATGAACCGAGTAGTATTTAATGTGTATATCTTATATTGATTTTTTACATTTTCATTATTGATTTGTTAAGATGACGCAAGGAACATCTCTAAAGTTTGTCAATGCCAATAAAGTACGACATTCTCTTGCGTACATTTTGACAGTAAAAAATACGAAACTTCATGCGTGTGATTTTGATGAGAATTGTCACGCGTATCAAGCTATATTTAACAGACTATAAGTATTATCATTTGTGTTGAAAATTTTTGCGTTTAGTGTCAACATTGACAGTTCATAAGACATTTGTACAATGACCTGTGCCTTTAACATGCTCTAGTAAAATACATATTTATAACCTTACTTCAACAGTATAAAAGGGAAGATTTTTGTACAATATCCTAACAAAGGAACAGTACATTTTTTCTTCTCAAATATATATATAGGTATGTTATAAAAGAAAAGTTATCTTATCATATAAGAGAACGATCTTAATAATTTGGCACTAATGACAGCACAAAAGTACCAGATTAGCTAAAAATTCTGATTACTGGAAATTATATAGGTAAAAAGTAGATATTAGGTATATACTGTAATATATTTTTATAGATGAAGATGTAAGATGAAGAAAGATGTCATTACCAGAATGAAAGTGAACACATTGAGATGGTTTGGTCACATGGGGAGAATGAATGAGGAGCGCCTGACGAAGAAAATATACAGAGCGGAAAGGAATGGAATGAGAGGTCGGGGACGCCCAAGAAAGGGATGGCACGACCATGTGAATGAAATTTTGAAAAACAGAAATGTTAGAAGTGTGAGCAATAGACGAACATGTATGAGACGATGCATGAATGTGGATGAGGCGAGGGATGCCTTCCAGGATAGAAAGATGTGGCGTTCGGTTCTCTCTGCCTACCCCGCAAGGGACATGGTGTGATGGTATGTATGTATGTATGTATTTTTATAGATTCATATCGAGGGATGAAAGGATATTTGTTTTAAGCGACATATTTCAATATTGTCTTAGAAGCCCGTTCGCGTGTTTACGTTTCCGTGTTGATTAGGAGGCAAGTACTGCCTCGAATTAGGCTCTGGTTTGTAGCGCTAATGCACTTAAAAACACGGTTTAGCGACGCAAACTGTTCCTGCTAATACGTGTTCAATTCGAGGCAGTTAATTATTGAATATGGAAAATATAATATAGCCATGAAGTTCGCCCGCTATTTCATTTCGCTCGCATTTCATCTGTTATATTAAATAAATAAATGAATTTTAATTGCTAAATGTAAAATAGATAAATAAATTTAGTGGTGAAATATGAGTTGTCGAATAAACAATTACATTGTGAAATTTTACTAAGTGTTTTTTAATAGCTCCTCATATCCACGACTTTAGTTTATTACTTGATAAGGAAATTGTGCGCAAAAGTTTCTATATATAAGTTGCATACTTTAGATGTTTGTGATATATAATATTGCATTATTGATTCATCCTGACATATTATTTGGGGTGATTCTGTGCTCTGCGACCTTTAAGGCTTATTGTACTCCCATTACTAGCCGGGTTACCGGTTACAGTGTCCCCTCAAGTCCCAAGTCTCTTAGGAAGATCAGGATCCATTGGGGACTTAACAAGGACACAAGAAGTTGATATCTATATAGTAATTACCCAAAGTACTCACTCTTACCCGTTTCACTGCATCGTACTCCACAAGAACGTTATGGTGCATAGTAGGTACCTATATTAGAAATCGCAAAGCACTTTTTTTGTATGAGATAAGATGTTTGTGCTGAGCTCCATTCTCCAACAAATGTCTAATCCCATACAAAAAAAATGGCCCTTTGCAATTGTGTAAAGAGTTTTGTCATCTTGGTTATAGTGCCTTATCTCTATATTCTCCAAAAGCATAGTAAAATAAAATAATGTTCAGATATAAATTGACAAACACTTCTAAAATGCACAATTGTTTTCATTTTAATAAGATATTTATATTAATTTACGTTTTCAGCCTCCGTTGCCTCCCGGAGCGACCCCATTGCAGGTTACCAACCAATGGCCACAACAACAGAACCAAAGTCAGCAACCGAACCATCCAGCTGCGACTGCTTCCAATTATCAACCGCAGCAACAGCAACTGCAACAACATCAACTGCAACAACAGCAACTGCTACAACAACAGCAACCATATCAGCAGTATGTTTGGGAACCACAACCACAGACGACGCCGGCAGCCAACGTGTACGCCAACCAAAACTATCAACAGCAGAACTATCCACAGCAGAACTCGTATTATCAGTATGATCAACAGTATCCAGGGCAGCAACAGCCTTATCAAAATTACCCCAATCAACAGTATGCTCAGAATAAAACCCAGCAACAACAGAAAGGCTATCAGAAAAATTCGGAAGCGGACTCCTGGGATTGGGACTGGCAGGACGACCCGTCGGCCAACGTTCAGACCAACGCCAACCAACAGAGAAACAACACAGCTCAAATGCCAATCGAACCGTCTCACCAACAAAACATTCCTCCAAACCAACAGATGAATACTTTACATCAACAGAACATTCCACCAAGTCAAGTGATCAATCCTGCTAATGTGACGCATCAGAACAACGTCAGGGTTCCGAGTGTTCCGCCAGCCAACAATGCCAACGTCCTGACTGAGAGTTTCACAAATTCCAGCGACTCATGGAATTGGTCAGTGGAGGAAAAGGCGCAAATCGACGCCCAGCAGAACAGGGAAGCGACGATGATGCATCAGTCCAATGATTCAATGGTGATGCATCAATCAAGAGAATCATCGATGATGAATCAATCCAGGGAGTCGTCGCACGACAGCGGCGTCCATAGACAGAACATTCACTTCAAAAGCTCGCCGAGCCCTAAACCCATCAATTATCCATCGCACGCTAGTGGACCTTTTGCTCAGATAGATTCAAATAATGTTTTTGTACCACACGACGACAACAAAAACATCAGCATGGACAGCAATCTAATCTCCAGTATGATCCAGAGCGTTCCGGCCAATCTACCAGCCACCGATCCCAACGTTAAAACTTTAAACGATCGTGATGCTATCCTGGAACACAACCTTTTGCCCAGTCTCGGAGGAACCGGACGAAGGTTCCATTCCGACACACTGACCCCCCAGTGGTCTATTGAGTCCCAGCCGTCACAGGACTCTAGCGACGGGATCCTGTCTCACACGGAGAGCACCAACAGAAGTGACGAGCCCTCCAAGAGTTCCAATAAGAGTAGTCCCGGCTACAACACCAGCGACAATACAAACTTCAATTTTGCTCAAACCCCCGTGGAAAATGTCATGAGTGACAACGCGTGGGATAATCAATCTTATGTCGATGTCGTCCAAACCGAGGGGAAAGTAGAACTGCCCCAGGAGAGTAGCGTTAACCAAGAACTGATAGATAGTGTTAGGACTTTAAATATTAATAGAAACAGTGTATCTTCTAATGTTCATAACCCTGAGACACATTCGTTTAACAGCATTTCTGAAAATAATGTTGTACCTCCACATGCTATCACACCACCTCTGGCCAGAGCCACAACTCTACCTTTGCCTCCTACCAATAAGCCGCCCCCTTCAACCTTCGGGGCCGCCAATCAAAACCCTTTCAAGAGATCTGGACAACTGTCCCATAGAAACACCAATAAGACTAGTTTGTCGCACATGACACCCCCCCCTGACAATGTACCAATACCAGCCGATCCACACCCCGCTATTTTCCCCCTCCAGGAACAGAATATTAGACAGCCATCTCCGGGGCTTATAAATGTGCAGAGCACCGCATCTCCATCCCCCAGGATCATGCAACAGGCCAATTATCCGACTGCAAACTTAGAAACCACACCGGACAACTCAGAACGACCAGACATCCCACCTCCAATGAACTATAGACCGATGCAATATACCCATCAGACTGCAATCCACCAGAATGCCGTGGAAAACTTTGAAGTCGCCCCCAGCAATGACAGGAATGAATATCTTCAAACTGGGCATTTGTCGGATGCTAACTATGACAATACCAATTTCGCTGATGATACCCTGGCATCGAGAAACTCCCAGGAGAACTATCCACCGCCGGGCCTGCGTCGAATGGTCCTAGGCCAACCGGAATCCGAATTCAGTCAGAATTCCAGTTTTGTCAGTGATGAACCTCCCCCGGGCCTCTCCAGAATGGTCCCGGGTCAAGTCAACGACTCGAACAATTTGAACATACAGCCCAACGACGATTATCTTGACCGACAAATCGACGGCCAAACCACTGAAAGCGACAGCTTAAATAACTCCGCTTATCTAAACAGGGTTCCCGCCGTTTACAGGCAAGTAGACGGACAGCCGACCGACGACGAATCGACCTACAATCAAAACGTTTCTAGAATATCATCGGACCGAAGGCCGGTCGGCCTAGACAGAATGGTCCCCGGAGAGCCCAGTAGCTTCGTCATGCCTGGCTTCCAGGGACAGAACTTTGGCAACGCCAGCGAAGAGAGAGTAGTAACCGGATTCGACCAAAGTAACGCCACAGAACCGCGCGAGCAGAATATGGACGGGTCGGATTACTCTGAAATGGATCCGAACCAGATGAGGAACATAGTGGGGCGAGTGGAACCGACGTCCGACAGCCGGAGCGCGATTCAAGAGATCCAAGAGATCATTGAGCCCGAGCTGAACCAGCGAGACTTGAACATGGAGGGAGAAAACTTGCAAGACTTGAGCGTCATGTCCATAACGGACTATTCGCTGGTCCGAGATCAGCATATGGACGGCGCCGACATCCAAGACGAGCCCTCGCAGAGGTCCGCGGACGTACAAGACTCTGAATCTGACCGCCAGCACTCGAGTCAGAAGGTGACCTCTAGCAAGGACCAGTCGGAAAAGGGAAGAAAGTTCCGCGACGACACGACCGGAGACGAGTCTGAACGAGACAGGTATAAGAAGGGAAGGAAAGAAAAGGACCGTTTGAGAACTTCCAAGGAGAGGGACAGCAGATACGTGGATAAGAGAGATGAACGCAGATCAGACAAGGACAGGAGGGGCGACACGTCGAGAGCAGAGAGGGACAGAGATGACAGACCGTACAGAAAGAGCAACAGAGATGCAAGATATGAAACTGAGGACACTGATTATTATTCGGACAGGGAAAGAGAGAGAAGGTAAATATAGTTTTTTATAGTGAATTAATATTTCGAAATCTGTAAACTCTGGAATTCCTATTGAGGAAAAAAGGGACGACGATCAAATAAGTTATAAAAATGTTCAAATTAAGTTTTTTTTTTTAAATGAATATGTCCTTGTTAAACAAATACATATACATCTTCCTACGTTCCCTAAAATAAGCAAATAAATGCTTTTCTATAGGTGAACGAAATCGGTCGAGGCAGGATTTGAACTCGCGACAACTGGATTACTAGTCCAGCGCGCTAAACGGCTCTGCCATCGACCCATCTAAATTTGAGAGTTTATTTGCCAATTTCATGGCACCAAGAGTCATTACAACCATTTGGCTTACAAATCACTGTACAAATGCAGATCAGAGAAGCCAGCCCACTGAAGATCTTGAAGTACATTCGAGAGATCGGACTGTGGCAAGATCTCTAAATGCCACTCCATTCACAATGACCTGCACAGTAATGTTGACGTTCGGAGGCAGTTAGAAGAAATTAAAAAAAAAAGTCATGTAGAATTTACTTGTATTGTGAGTTGAACATATCAAAACTCAAGTTCATCCGAGCTTGACTTTGGTTTGACTCATGATTATCATTTTCCGATCCTCTAACCCAGTTCGTCAGGGGCCAGGCCTCCTAGTCAACAGTCGCCAGATCTGCGACTCTGAGTTGTCCCCTGTGGGACACCTTGCGCCTCCAGCTCCTTCTCAACACTCGTCCACCATGTTATTCATAGTCTTCCTCTTCCTCATAATATATAAATATGCATTACATTTGATACTTGTCAGTATTTTTCATATTTTTATAACATTTATTTTGCATGTCAAACATGAATAGCATTATTTATCGACATTCCTTAATTTGTGGTTGAATCACGGTTCAAAGTCTTATTCCAGGTTCAACTGAAACCTTATATATTAAAATATTTGAACCCTAGTTCAGTTGACTCGATTTTGAGCTCTGTTTCTTACAACAGCACCAATTGTGCGCGTCACACGATAGTTTTGTCAAACTCTTGCTATGGCACTTTTTGACATTCAATATTTTTGTTAGAATTCAATGTCAATCGAAAATTCTAACGGGTGTGCATATTATGGTAGAAATAATATTAGAATAATAACATATCAAAATTTACTGTATCAATTTATACTTTTGTGTTAAGATATAAGTATGTAACTATGTAATATTGTAATTTGTTGTGTAGCTATGTCTGGTGTCCGTTCTAATATTTTTTGATGACAAAATAACTTACTATGGAAAACCGAAATGTCAAATATTTGGCTTGGTATAATTGTAAACTGCTAGCCCTAGAACAGGGTTACCTAGTTGGGCAGCAGTAATCTTCATAATAGTCTTTGTGATAAAGGTGTGAAAATAAATATAATATATTGGGTAATAAATATAATATATTGGGTAAAACTTAATAAAATAAAAAAATAAAAAAAATTAATAACAAATTTGTTTTTGTAAACAATGAAATTTAGTTCTCCTATAATATTCCAACTTTGTCTCTATTGAGATGTTAAAAATCTGTCATAAAATATCATCGACTCCCGACAAGGAACAAATCCAATGTTTGCGTATATACAAATATTAAAATATTTGATTCAAATGTTTTCATTTTCAGGCGAGGTTACCGCGAAGGTTCTTACGCGTCCCGTCCCCCCAGACCGGAGACCAGCTCAAGGAGAGGCGACGAAGAGGGCAGCAGGCGCTCCTACGAGCGCTCCAGGGAGGAGAGGGACAGGAGAAGGGGCAGGGGTGCCGAGGACAGCTACGAGAGCGAGAGGGACGGATACTCGGTGCGGAGGCGGGACAAGGACAGGGGATACGACCCGAGGGACGACGACAGGGACAGGAGATACGGAAGGGACGACAAGGGCTACGGCAGTCTAAGAAAGAGCAAGAGCAGAGACGAAAGAAAGAGAGGTAGAGCTTTTCCATCTTTATCACTTTTGGGCGGGTATCATAGTTCAGCATCGAGTTTGATATATGTAATATAGCATTTAAATAGGATCAATTGTTGCTAAAAATGGGAAGAAAGGACACTGCCTATGTCCCGAACTAGTAGTATACAGATGATCATGGTGTGTGCGCGCGGGTTTGTGTGTGTGCGCTGGTTTGTGTGTGTGCGTATGTAAAACAGGCCATATAACAAGGGGCCGCCCATACCTTAAAATTTCTACAAAAATAATGCAACCAAAAACCCCCTAGTATGAATTTAGTCACAAGTTACAGTATTGACAATAATAAAAAGACAAAAATAAGTACTTATTTTACCTAATGGCAATATTGAAGTAAGCAAATGACCCTGGAGTTAGAGATGGGCTCAAACCAGACAAATATTATTTTAAAATTGAATCTTTTTCAATTTGCAATTATGATATAGCATATAATAATATATATCATTTTCTACAACAAATGTCTCATATATTTTACTTTGGTTATGAATAATATGGATCATTCATTAAAAATAAAATCTTGTTTAAAAACTCATTTACGTAATATTTTTACTTACGCAGCAATCAATTGCTTCCAGGGATATTCAATATAAGTTTTCAAATAGAGAAAAAATATTCATACAAGGATCGATTTGGGTTACTATGACATCAATTGAATTTCAGCGTCATAATATTCCGCTGATTTTTGAAATAAATAGTTCTATAACGTGAAGTTTAAATCATTTAATAATAAAAGTTTAAATAAATGAATTTAATAACACTTGGGTGTACCGTGTGCTATGGTGGCGAGGTTATCATCGAATGGGGAGATTTTCGGTTGCATTTTTAATGTACAAAAGCAGCCTCCAGTCTATTATTATACCTTCATGCCATATTATGTCTGATATTGTATATTATTTCATTTTACATTATACGCTTGCTATAATGTTTATTAATTTTGCACACACGCACACCCTTGATGGGGCACATACTTTAAATATATTGATTGGCATATGTGTAGTGTTGGTACAACAAGAACAACAATAATTGTAAAGACATTAGTTTCACAAACAAATACAATTGAGTAGTGAAAAAATACAACATTGACCAAGTCATAAAAAATAATCATATTTTTAAGAATCGAATGAATAATCATTTGCTGACTGTTTCCCTGAAATACGCTGATTATCATAATATACCTAATTATAATGACAAAAAAATATGCAAATAAATAGACATAAAAAAGAAGAAGAAGAGAAAAAATAGCAGAATTATTCTACGTAAAAAAAACAATAACTCAAAAGTATAATAATAATAATAATAATGAACACTTCCTTGCACCCTGCGCAAGTGGCGAGTTTATTGCCGTATGCTGGGCAGAGAAGCAATATTTGCATGAGAAATGAATTTAAATACATTTCTCCTCTGCTGGGAATCGAACCCAGGATGCCCGCACAGAAACCGAACGGTTTACCAACTCTGTCACGATGGTCGGCAATAATTTGCGTTAAGCAGCCTTTTTACTGAGAATTTAGCCCCTGACACTGAAGTAAAATGCAGAATAGAAGCGGCCCGATCGGCATTTATCAAAATGAAAAATCTTCTCGACGACAATATTAACTTAAAGCTGAGATAAAGAATGGTCAAGTGTTAAGTGTGGTCAGTTCTGCTTTATGGGGTGGAGGCGTGGACTCTCAAAGTTAATAACTAATTATAAACCGCCTTGAAGCATTTGAACCATGTGGATCCACCGCAGAATGTTTAGAATATCGTGGACTGACATGATCAGTAACACTCAAGTACTACGTAGAGCCAACACCAAAAGAGAATTATTCAGCAATATTAAGCTCCGTAAAGTGTTGTACTTCGGCCATATTCTGAGAGGTGAAAAGTATGCCATCCTTCAGCTCGTCATGAAGGGGAAGATTGAGGGTCGTAGAGGGGTCGGAAGAAAACAGCTTTCCTGGCTGCGAAACATCTGCGAATGGACCGGTATAAGAACTGTGGAGGAGCTGTTTCGCACTGCACATGACAGGGAGGCTTTCTCTATGGTGGTCGTCAACGTCGGGGGGACCTGATATGACACAAGAAGAAGAAGAAGCAGCCTTTTAAAACCATCTATATTGTGTACATCAACATCACTATACTGGGGGGGCAAGTCTGGTCAACCGGCGGAATCAAAACCATCCGTGTTTACCCATATCATGGATATAATTATCATATGGAGTTCTATAGTATCTTAAGACATAATAGAACTCCTAATGATAATCATATCCATGATATGGGTAATCGTGAGGGTTTTGATTTCAAATTATTGTAGTAGGTATTAAACCAGTGTATGCTCATTACCTTTTTACATAATGTAAAGTCATCGTCATCATAAGCTCGACAGCCCTGGGTGGGCCTTGGCTGAATCCAGGAATCTCCTCCATTCTCGTCTTATCTATTGCCCTTGTTCATTAGATAATTAATTAATTCCAATTTACCTGAATGTGCAGTAGTGCTGTGCAATACTTGCAATATATCGTTGGAGTACTTACATAACAGATCCATTGTGTTTTTTCTATCGCTCTCCAAAGCATGATGTGACTTTTCAATATCTCATTATTTATTTATTTGTTTGTTTGATTTAGATCCCAGGTATCCACCGCGTCCGGACTCTCGCGATCCGGAACCCACTGAAGATGACGACCTCAACGTGGAAATGGATGCAGGGGCGGCCAACAGTGGCTCCCTGGAGAGGAATCGCAGGAGAAGGAGGAGTCTGGAGCGGGACAGGGATAGGGACCCGAGGAGGCACGGCCACAGGAGGGACAGAGACAGAGAGAGGGCGTACAATAGGGAATATTATGAAAGTGAGAAATTTACATATTGTTATTTATTTATTTATCCCAAAGACTCACCAACAGGCAAAGAGTACATGTATATTACAATGATATGAACGCTGTCATCATTTCTCCACAAATTGCCCAATTAGTGGTGAATACAATTTTAGCATAAAAAAAAACAATTTTATAACTTAAAAACTAACATAGATAATTAACAAAATGTAAGAAAAATAAAATATTTAAAAACTTAAAAGCTAACATAAAATACAAAAAATACAAAAATACAAAAATCGTAAGTACCATTATTATTATATTTCATTAATTTGTTTTTAGCCGATTGGTAACCAGAGGAGTTACCAATCAACGTGTTTAGTAACCAGTAATAAATATATGTGGTAACCAGAGGGGTTACCAGTAAAGAGAGTTTACTATATCCCAAGTGGATATGATTTGAAATAAGAACACAAGGACAGTGGTTGAGAGAGAAGAAGAAAGAATGGTCAAAAGTAACAATGAGTATATTGATCACAATTAATAGTTTGCTTAAAGGTAAATTTACAATTGATGAAATAACTTACAAAGGAACTTTCTCACGATGAGTAGGTATAACGAGTGAGTTAGCGGGTGTGTTCGAAGTGTCCGAATCTTCTCATGGTGAAGTACCATCGTGCTCGCGGGGTCGAGAGTTGACCGGTGGTCGAGAGATGAAGTGTCGGCGAGACGGCGTGGTCGAGAAGCGACCAGTGGTCGCGTGGTCGTAACGCCGGCGTGAAGTGACAGATGAAATACGGAAATGAAGTGACGACGTGTAGAGGTGTAGACTCCCTTAAATAGTGCTGCGCTGGGGGTAGCAAGTTCAATGTCCTCGAACATTCTAGACTTATTTCATTGAAGTGTCATACCCAGTTGAGGAGTATTGTCACTTGTTTGACGTTGCGGGCGATGAATTCGGCAATACAAATATACTTGCCGTCGCTAGGCGCGCGCTAGAAAGAAATTTCGAGATGTGGTCTGCCACATGTTTAAAAAAATATATTTTACCTACTTTTCAATAAGATGAAGAAACAGCCCCACTCGTGATTTTTTAATGTCCAGACACAGACATCTGGGAGCTATCACACTAAGACCCAAGGACTCTGGGGGAGTCTATTGCAAAATCTGAGGATTCGTTTATAATATTTATTTACGCCCTAAATGGGCTTTTACATACACAATTACAAATTATTAAAACATATGTTCTTGAACCACGAAGCATAATACATACATAACAAATAGGTATATATAACAACAAAAAAATATCAAAAAAAATGTATTAATTTACAAAATATATAGATACTCTTTAGCCTGCAGTAAACGCGACTGCTTTATGTTGACTAATTTGGTCAACATTTTGCTACGAGCATTCAGTAATCATTTGGCCGTTTGCGTGATACGTTTTTTAACTGCTTGCAAAATTTTTTACGCAGTCATAACGAGTAGTACTATATGAACAATGTCTACCAGCAGAGTCATACATACATATATTGACACGAGCCGGCCAATAAAACGGCTTCACCTTTTCAGCGAGGTATTGTATGGGAATGAGTATTCTATAGTTTTATTATTATTCTATGGTAGTGGCGTACAATAAAAATAAAATTAAAGAAAAACAAGCAAAATATTAAGAAAAAATAAAAAATGAAATGAAAAAAGAAGAAGAACTCAGAATTTATACAATCTTTAAAAGTTTTTCTTTATATTCATATATTGAACAGCAAAAGACATCAACAGAGCCAAACTCATTACCAAGTCTATGTAATCTCAGAATAGGCGAGTTAATGTAATTATTACTAGATTTTATGATAAAAAATTGTGATAAATATGGGAATTATTCGAGAAACCAAACTGTTATTGAATAATACAATAGATCAAACATGGTCACAGTGCAGGGGCGTTAAGGTACCACTTCTAGCTAATAATAATACACCTTTTCTGATTTCCCAAGAAATGTACTCCATCGTCTGTTGCGTTTTCCAGGGTACGGCTATCCGATGGACTCTTACTCCCAACAGCAGCAGTTGTATCAGCAGAAGCTCTATCAGCAGCACCAGCAGAGCTACCAGTACTACGAGAACCTGAGGAGGACCAATCCTCAAGCTTACCTCGAGATCTACAACAAGTACATGTCGGGACAGGCCACAGGGCAACAGGATGTGGCCAGGGCAATGGCTGGACATTATGCTGAAGGTGATTTATTTATATATTGTATGTCATTATCATTCCATCTTCAGCCCATGCTTGATTTAGTGGAATAAGGTGTGGGTGAACCTTCATCAAACACCCTACTCTACATCACGGATATGCTGCCTGGCTTCGATCAACCGAGAAGGATCTGGTCGGCTACAAATGATCAGAACCGGTTATGGCTGGTGCACTGATTTTGCCTTCAAATGTGGATGATGATGCGACCATAGAACCGACAGGCAGACCATTACCCGTATAGTCCGATTTGCTGCCGGTAGCTATTGATTATGTACTGGAATTTTGTATTTGATTTTTAACTAACTTCCCGACCAGTTAAAGCTCTAAAAAATTCAGAATTTGTGTATTCCCGATGACAATGCATGTCAAACTGTTTCCAACTTATTCATTTGATATTTCGTTAAAATTGAGCAATGTCGACCGCCATGGCACTATTGGTTAGCCTTTTGGATTCTGTGTGGGCGTCGTGGGTTCGATCCCCAGCAGAGGGAGATTTATTAATATTTTAAATCTCGCACAATTCTTGCTTTGCTCTGGGCTGGAAACACAGTTTAGTTGGAAGAAATTGCCATACGGCAATAAACTCACCACTAGCGCGGGGTGCAAGGAAGTGTTTATTATTATAATTATTAATTGCGACTGCTACAAATGTTGCATAATATTCAGGCGTTTATTATATCGTTATTAGATAGATTTCAGTTTTCTTTGACTTCACTTCACTTGTCCGTTTGTCTGTCTGTCTGTCTGTCCGTCTGCCTGTCTGTACTAGAATTTCGCATTTTTTTCTGTTTACTTTTGACATACCCGTTTTTTGTGTACGAATGCCATATTTTTTTATTTATTTTTTTCATTATGATTTATGCGGCTAAACATTAAATTAAATTTTCAACAATGCTTAAAAAGAGTTCTCAGAAATCCTCAAACAATGAGTTCATAATTTATCTTTTTTAGGTTACTCGTCGTTGCAGGGATATAATCAGAGCACTTCCAACCGTTTGGGAGACGAAAGAGCCAGTGTCCATTCCGGGAGGTCCTCGGCAAACGGTGAAGGAATGAAAGACAGGTACGTAGGGGAGACTCCCAATTTTTGCTTAGTTTTATATGCTTTTATATTTTTTCATTGCTCGTTGTGTTCTGTTTCGTACCAGAGCTACATATCTACGTTTTTGTCAAAATTGTTGAAAAAGAAAAAAATAATCGAAGATTTAGGTTTGGTATTCAGTATTTAATCAGTCTTGTTCTTACGCGATGTCCTACGTAGGTGATTCAAAGCGATCTGAAGTGGTTACACCGCGAATTCAAAGCGATGTAGTGCGACGCGGCCGCTCTGTCCTACGTGCATGCGAATCGTGCTTCTGACATTATACTTAACCAAAAAAATCTATGACACCGCTTCCAATTCTCGCGAAAATATCAAAACACTGCATTCACTTCAATCGCGCCGCGCCGCATCGTACCCTACTCGCGGTTGGTAACGTAGGACCCCATCATAGTTACAGAATGTTTGTTATTTTTGCGCCACGCCGCGCCGCTTCGGGTTCGCTTTGAATCGCCTATGTAGGACGTCGCGTTAATCATTGAGTTAAGGTCTCACAGTACTTAATTAGAAACGTGACCTCAAGGAGATCAAAATTAATTTGATGGATATTCTGATTCATATCTTTGTTTTAAGAATATGGCATATTATTTAGGTTTTTTATTAATTTATAAAAGCATTTAAAATAGCCGACTGGGGTTCAATTGAAGAAAAACGACATACCTACTTTTTGAATGAGATTTCAAAAATCATTTATATCTTTTTATATACCGCATAAATAATTTTTGTTTATTATTATTTTTAAAATGTGTCTGGATATATAGTTTGCTTACAATAATTTCTTAGTGCTTTTCGTTGTAATATTTTCTGGCTTATTTTATTTTTCTGTATTTATGTTTACAGACTATTTATCCCCGCTTAGCGAAATTGCAATTATGTATTTGTGTAGTCTGCTTTCAATCTGGGTTGGGTAGATAAAGGGTGGTTGGTCAAAATTGTCACGTGGCAGCAATATTTCTGTCCTCACGTAGTAAATGTTGGGATTTTTTTTTTAACTTTTCTTTTACGAGCCTTCAGTCGGTTGTTTTAAATGCTTTTTATATATTATATTCAAAGTAATGACTATCGTGAGTCAATAACGTTTTACTTACATATTTTATATAGATATATTTGATGTATGGCAGATCACCTACATGAAATGTATTGAAGTGCTTTTGCACGTACCTGGTGATAGCAAAAAATATTAACACTCGGCCGAATTCATCGCCCTCGGTAGAAAACTAGTTATAAAACGTTTGAATGGCGGTATGACAGTACCAACAAGTTTTTTAGAAAGATCTATATAAGGTAGTGTATGCTCATACACAGAACACACAGGTCGACTAATCTACTTAGTAGTACTTTTTTTTTTAACATGTCCACTTAGGGGACACCAGC
Source organism: Molanna angustata (assembly GCA_963576475.1). Classification (NCBI taxonomy): domain Eukaryota; kingdom Metazoa; phylum Arthropoda; class Insecta; order Trichoptera; family Molannidae; genus Molanna; species Molanna angustata. The sequence continues at coordinate 18,069,922 of OY754989.1, forward strand.
TATTAGGATTTGGGTCCATTTTACACTTCCGAAGAAGCGCACTACGTAGCGTTGGGAGGGGTTTGCAATCTAGAAAAGAGTTTATTAATTCGGATTTTAAAAAGACCCGGGGTAGTACGAAGGTGGAAACACAGAATTCGGAAGATCATTCCACAGTCGGGCTGCTGTATTAATAAAGGAGTTCGAGAAGCGTCTTGTTCGTATATATTGAAGGTCCACTGTGAATGGGTGCTACGATTGAGTAAAGCGAGTGCCTCTGAGTGACTACCCATCACATGAAAGTTCTCGATTCCTCAAGATCAAGGGTTGAGAGTTTATTGCCGGCGGTCTTTCTAGAAATACTGTCAGTACTGTCATACCACCATTCAAAAGTTTTTTCAAAAGTTTTCTACCGAGGGCGATGAACTCTGGCGAGTGCCAAACGATTATTTTTTGTTATCACCAGGTGAGGGCGAAAGTACTTCTATACATTTCGTGTAGTTGATTTGCCGTAGATGTGTAAAACTATCTTAATTTTAAAGCATAAATAAATAAATAACATATTCAATTCTTAATAAATTATTGAGCATATTTTTTTAATTAAAATTAAAAAAATAACATTATATAGAATTTTCGAATTCAGATCGATAAGGGAAATCAATAAGAAGGTATAATTGGTGAACGTTGCGCAAGTGCATAAAGTGATCACGTAAACCAGCCGATGACAGGTCGTAAGCCCTGTAGGTGCCTGATTTCTCCTATAAAATATATATTCTAACTTTGTCTCTGTTGAGACATTAAATTTGTCAGAAAATAACAATCTACCAAGGGTTAGTTGGAAGATGTCAAATTTTCATTTCTTCAATGTGCTACAAATTTAACTTTAATTTAATTTTTTCTTATAGATTTCATTATATCTTCACTAATGGTTTGTTCAAAAAGTCATTTCATTTTTTACCCAATATTTTATTATAGCCAACTTTACACCATATTAAACTTACTATTAAATTAATAATTTCTCTTTGAATTGTTGATACCAAAAAACGACTTGCCAATCAATTAAGATGGTTTTACACAATCTTACATAAAAATGTTTTTACAATATATATTTTATGTCTTATACTCTTGTTTAATATTTTCAACATTTCGAACAGATAGCACTGTCCATTATCATAGGAATTTTCTATTTGTATTTCGGGTTCTGTTTGAATTTGTGGCGAGCACACCGGCAACTGGTTGATTGTATTTTTGATCATTTTTGGAAGTGCAATTTTTTCCTTAATTAATAATAAATTAATAGGTAGTTAAACAATAAAAACAATATAAGATATTTAAACAAATGTATTAACCTTTTTAAGACGAGCGTCATCTATACATGCCCTCGTGGCTATACACAATTTTGTGACCCTTCATATCTCAGTAAATTCATACTTGATTGAGACGAAAATTGGATGAATATTACTCCCATATATTTGATTTCATAACATCTATTAGTGAATCAACAAAAAAATTAAGAACTCTGAACATTGTAATTCATCGATCATCGCCGGCCAAATTTACACTCTCCCACGCTTTGTAAGGATCTAATATGCATGCGCGTAGGAAAGAGGGGTACTGCGCCAGTTCATTTTGTTGTTTCGCGCTCAACATTCTGTTTTGAATTTGATCCTTACTAATACACAATTGGCGCATATTCCTCATTTACATCAAATGCCGGAAGGATCACGTGACATATTGATGCCGCCATGTACTTTTTTATATGGAGATAACCACAATAACATTATTCTTCATTTATCTTATGTTTATATTATGAAGTGTTCAATTTCATTGAGTATATTTGATCTTTTGTTTATCTTTGATCTTTTTATGATATATCAACATCGTTAGATTTTTTTACTGTTATTATATTCAATTAAAACGAGATTAAAAAAATTTTGTGTGCTATGCAAAAATCTTAATCTAAAAATCTTAAAAAAATCTTAATTTCAAATCATTTTTTAATTCAAAATAAAAACTGTGTCCGATATTGACGATTGGTAAAAATCAAGTTCAAACAAGGATAAGTTCACATTTGAATTAGTGCCGTTCTATTTTATAAGTAATATTGTTTTACTGATATTATCAACAGATGTCGTGAAGACAAATGCATGGGAGAATTATTCATACAATTTTCGTCTCAATCAAGTATTTATATACTAAGTATTTAGGTCTAAAGTTGTGTGTCAATATGTGACACTCATATTTTAGGCACGGAATCGGCTGCATGTCATGTATACGTGACGCTCATCTCTTTCAATACGTAAGGCCAATGAATTAGAGAGCGAGATCGAGGTATACATACTAAGTACGTCTAAGATATGATAAGCTCAGTGCAGCGCACGAGTCTGCCTTATGAATTCAGTACAAGTATCGCTATTTCATCTGCTAGGGGACCATCTCTTTCTCTTCGTACATACGCTGTATTAAAAAAAATCAATCTTGGTGCGATTTGAATATCTCATGCCATACATAATAATAATATTTGTATTGCTGTAGATTTCATAATATGATGTCGATTGCGAGGGTATATATTATAATAATCAATTGGTTTAGAAAAATAACAGTAATAAATTAAAGCGTAATAATATATTTAAAACATATAATGTTCCTTTGAAGAGAAGCGAGGTAGTTAGAGACCTGGGCGTAACTCTTGATGAAAAAATGCTGTTAAGAACCCACATTGATAATATTGTGGAAAAAGCATTGAAGCAGCTGGGTTATACCTATACTGAGAATATCTAAACCTTTTCAATCTAGTGACACTTTAAAATTATTATATCTTACTTATGTTCGACCCTATCTTGAATATGCATCAGTTGTTTGGAACCCCCAGTATGTTACCTATATAGAAAGATTAGAAAAAGTCCAAAATGAATTTTTGAAACACCTTGATTTTAAATGCCATCTTGCCTTGGATGATAGAATCCTCTCTGCTCGTCATCATAAAATAACATCATTAGAAAATAGACGTACCATTGCAGACATGACATACCTACATACACATTATTGATGGTGCCGTTGACTCTGAGTCTCTTGTTGGGAGTCTTCCAATTAATTGTCCCTTTCGTAGTACTAGAACAAATCTTACTTTTAGATTGCCTCTCTGCAGAACTAACTATGTCCAAAATTCATTCATCCAAAGGGCATGTAACATTTATAATGTTTTTTAAGAATGTTGATATTTTTAGTCATACTAAAATAAAATATAAAAATGCCATCTCTGAGACCCTTAGAGGTTTACGGTAGCTGATTCCTGCTTTGTCCTTTTTGACTGCGAGTGCCACAACCTTCCTTTCTCTCTTTTTGTTCTTTTTATTCTGAATTTTGAGTACCTACTAAATTCTAAATAGCAATTTGTTTTACACTGTGCAGCTTAAAAAGATAATGTAATATCCGCAAACAAAATTGGTCTATGATATATTGTTAAAATTGAATTTGTTGTAATATTTGTTTGTATGACTGTATGTTTGTTAGGTTTAAATAATATAAAAAAAATAAAAATATTTTAATATTCATTTTTAGAATATACTATTTAAAAATTGGTTGTGCAATTGATCCAACGCACTTCATATAGAGTCGCCGCTGCTCGCCACCAATTCAAACAGAACTGGAAACAAGTAGAATTTCCGTGTGATAATGAACAGTGTTATCTGTTGAAACGTTGAATGTTAAACAACAGTCTTTTTCAACACTACAATATGCGGGAGAATACTAGAAAATAATCCTTTAATTCATATAGGTATATAATATTTGTTTGAACAGCAATTATTCTGAGTTATCCGCCTATTTTCGTCAAAACTGTCCTTTTAGGACGAAAATATGCAAATAACTAGCAATCTACAATCTACAAATATTTTTATTCACACATATATGTATGAATATATATTTTTTTTTGTGTCAGATGTCTGTACATTTCATTACAATGCATGGATTTTCTTCGAAAGTCACCACGATCATGTGCACGCACGCATAACATTGCATGTTGCATATTATGTTCATCTCACTTTTGTATTATTTTTAATCATTTTTTTTCATTTGTTTATTTATTTTTTGTTTCATCCCCTGAATGTGCGTGGCCTGTTAATGTTACGCCTGTTCATTTGTGTCATCATCATCATCATCATTTACGCAGGTTTAATCACAAAGGTCTTTTTAATAATAATAGAAAACAATTTGGATACATAAACTGAATTAATCTTCTTTTGGCTTCTGTGCGGGCCTCCTGGGTTCAATCCTCAGCAGAAGAGAAATTTATTAAAATTCATTTTTTAAAAAAATATTGCTTATCTGCGTTGGAAACTCTGGTTAGTCAGAAGAAATTTCCATGTGGCAATAAAATGGACACTTATGCAGGGTGCAACGAAGTGTTTATTATTATTATTAACAGATGTACACCTCGGAACAGGAGTTCCTAGTGAGTAGATCGTTGTACCGTCAAAATTTCACACATCATATTGTATATTATACTCAATTTTATTATGTAATTCAATTATAATATTTCATTTTTGTAAACGAATACATAAATAAAATAATCAATTTATTCTAACATCGATTCCAAACAAGTAAGGTCGGTACTTTAAATTTTTAATTTTTTTACTTACGGTACTTTTAAGTTTTCAATTTTTTTTTGTAAACATAATGTTTCTATGAAATCTTAGCAAAATCTTTTGATCGTAAATATTTCATTCAGTCCAGCACTGTATATACCACATTGTGGGGTAACCAGCGACAGTTGTAAGTACATGAAACACAACACATTGGTGTATCCTCACACACCAGTCTTGTCTCACCTAAAAAGGTAACATTCAGATTCTTGAGAAGGCGTATAACGCTAAATCTAGTGACTGAAAACACGATATGTTAAAACTGCCTAATACACTATGCAGTTGCGTGTTAGTGAGGGTAACTATCGCGTGTGTTAAAAATGGTTTACACGTGATTTAAATTATCGTCGGAAACCCAAAATTTGACGATTTTTTTCATTTTAAGAACAAACTTGACTCGTAATAAATTTGATTGATTTATTTCTCTATGACTTATAGTTATGGAGTAATTAAAAAAAAAATGCTGTAAATTTTACAAGGAATGAATGCTGAATTTTAAAATTGTGTGACAAACAATCGCCAGAGAAATGTTGAAAATACTTGGGATAATTTTTAGAAACACACTGAACATATTTGAGAAATTTGATTTAAAATTGGATTTTTTAACAGATTTTTAATTATCTCAATAGAGACGAAGTTGGAATATTTATTGTAGGAGAACCGGGAAATCAAGGCACCTACAGGGCTTACGACCTGTCATCGGCTGGTTTACGTGATCACTTTATGCGCTTGCGCAACGTTCACCAATTATGCCTTTTAATGAGATCCCTATCAATTCAATTTTGAAAGTTCTATATATTGTAATACTGAAATTCTTTTCGCTTGAAAATAAGGAATTTTTACTACAGCCATCTATGGGTGAAATTATGAACAACAATCTTATTATTTTTATTTATTTTGTTGGAACGCCATCTATTGAGAGAATTGTTTTTTTTTGTAAATAATGAAAGCTACAATTCTTATATCTGAGGTGACAATGCATTTTTCGCATAGAAGTCACCCCTGAATTGCGCCAGACTTATAAGGTCATTTTTGTCTTATTTACCTACTTGTACCAATGTGTAAGTAATCGAATATTTTTAATATTGCATATGCGCAAACATTGGATTTTATATAGAACTTTCAAAATTGAATTGATAGGGATCTCATTAAAAGGCATAATTGGTGAACGTTGCGCAAGCGCATAAAGTGATCACGTAAACCAGCCGATGACAGGTCGTAAGCCCTGTAGGTGCCTTGATTTCCCGGTTCTCCTACAATAAATATTCCAACTTCGTCTCTATTGAGATAATTAAAAATCTGTTAAAAAATATCTTTGACTTCCGACAGGGAAAAAAATCCAATGTTTGCGCATATGCAATAATAAAAATATTCGATAAAATTGGATTGTTTTGGTTTTTTATATTCCCTCTCACATAATAATCTTCCCATCTTAAACTAAAAGATGTTTAAAATAATCACTTTTAAATTATTATTTTATTTATATTTTATTTTATTTATTAAGTTCTACGCTCATCAGAGCATTTACAATAATTTGTTAAACAAAAAAATAAAAATAAACATGTGAATTGCCATTATCACAAAAAAACAATAAAATAAAATAATACAAACAAAATAAAAAACATAAGAAAAAAGAATACTAAAAAAGCTCAAAAAACAATCAATGAAAAAAATCTTTGTTTTTAAATATCATAAATAAAATTCTCAGACAAAACAGCATAACGTAAGTTAAAAATATAGTAGTAATATACACAAATGAAAATACACTGACAAAAAATATACATAAAAAAATAATAATAAAATAATGTAATGAAAGCAAAGAATAAAACAGTAATTAAAAAAGTTACATGTTATTAAAAAGCGTTCTGTGCATCTCCCTCTTACAAAATCTAATACCTCTTCTTCTTCTGAGTCGCTTTCCTCATCACTGAGGGTCGTGATCCTCTCTTCTCTTCGCCATCATCACCTGGTGGACAGCACTCCTCCATCTCTCCCGACACTCCGCAGTTCCCATTGCACCTACTACTGTTAGGCCAGTAACAGCTTTGATCTGGTCAGTCCATCTTGTCTGCCAATACCAACAGAATACCAATACCAATAGTTATGTAGGATATAATATTACATTGAAGTAAAGTCTGATTTTTTTAAAAGTGCCAAAGCTCATAGGGTGACCATGGTGTAAAAGAAAAAAAATATTATGGGATTTTTTTATCATTTCATGATATAAAACGGTTGTAACTTGCACATGCATACATCTTCAAAACCTTCAAATCTACTCATACCTATACTTACCCCCGGTACCATGCGGCTTTAATGGGTCTACATTATTAGGTATTTTCTGCAAATGTGGGCATCTCCTGGGAAAGTAATATTTAAACAAAATATTTATGTGATACTTTTTATTAGGAATATAAAAATAATACATTATGAAGTAATTAATCATTATAATAATAAACAGTTACATATTATTTTACAAAATAATAAATTATATTATACAAAATATTTACATAATAGTTCATTGCGGCAAACACACATACATAAATAATATAACTATGTAACTAATACAAATAAATAATGGACACTTATTCTATACTAAGACGGTGATAACACATGTTTATAATAATAATTATATATCGATATTAAACTAAAAATGAAATACATAAGTTAGAAATAAAAAATCATCAATGAAAACAATTCCTAATTTAGAACACATGGTCACCATAAAAAATCAAATGTGCGCGCACTTCGAGAGATAGATATGTACTGTCGGGTTTGTTGATGTTTGTTGTTAAGGACACCAAATGGTGTAAACCAATCAGCATCCACGATTCTACTAATACATTTACATGCGTAAATACTATGCATTTTTTTTGTTTATGTATAGAATTGGCACTTTAAAAAAAAAATCAGACTTTACATGCATATAAAAAAACTCCATATTATATGACCTTTAAAATGTGATGTATACAATTTAAAATATAAATTATACGACCTTTGTGATTAAACTTTTGCATATAACCTCTTTTCCCCCCCTCATGACTGTGTTTTGTCTAACGTTGCACCACCACGTCTAGGATGTTACTGGACACGAGCGTTGGCAATTATTACTATTCCCTGCGGAGGATCGATAGGTCCGCAGCTTACGGGCACCAGACAGGGGGCTACCAGGGCGGGAGCCTGCGCCGAGCGGGCAGCGGATCTATGAGGACCGACCTGAGCGGAAGCAGGTGGGACTATGACGACGAGGAGTTGTAATACGTTTAGCGAAAGACGACCGTTTCGGCCAGTCGTTTGAGCCGTCACCATCGACCGTTGAAATATTGATGATTGTTTGAATTATCTTTTAATGATTCGGCGGATATTTTGTGGTAGTTAACCTGTTAACCGGGAAAATCCCTTTTTTACTACGCACCATATAACGGGCGTGAACTCTTTCACTAGGACGTTTCTGTACGTCACGCCCAGAGGATGTGATTTCATATTATTATAGGGGTAAATGTATGTTGGGCGGAAGCTTTATTATTTAATTATGAATATTAATATGATATCAGAAAGGTTGCGAGTTTAAATAACGTGTTCAAATCATCTCCCATTATACACACCAATATTTTAGATATTGCAATTTAATATAATCAGTTTAATTGAATTTAAATAGAAATAATTGAGTGATGAAGGGCTTCACAATAAAAGAGTACTTACATAATTATAATCATTATATTTTCAATTCAAACAATTTATAAAATATTACACTCGTATAAAATGTTCCGCGATGATGAGGTCGATATAATTCTTTAAAAGCAGAGCGCTGTGACTAAGCCGCCGGCTGATGAGCGAATGAAGATTCGTGCTGGGGGCTCGGTTCAGGAACCGGTGTCCTTCGGTCGTCCTCGGGAATCTCCGTAAGAAACGATATTACCCGACGCGAACGACGTCTTCCGTGGGGTGATCATATCACTGCCACATTATTATTTTTTTATTTTTAAAAGACTATGAAATTTACATTTTTTCGTTTATTTATATATAAAGGAAAAAGGAAAACACAAAATTACAAAGGAAAATACATAATTACTCTCAGATGACTCGGATGACATACTCATAATACGTCTCCTTTTTCTACTTGCCGGTAAATTGATTTCGTCATCGCTGCTATCGCTTTCATTAATTTTGATGGATACTTATAAAAATGTATTCTAAAATAAAAAGGTTGGAAATATAAAAAATATATGTAAATAATATATAATATGAATTATAATATAGACTATCTATAAACCACTTATTTTTGTGAGTCACTTTGCGACATGTTTCAGAAGTGCTGTCCTTTCGTCGACCGGCTGTCGAGTTTTCATAGTGATTTTTCTTTTACTGTCTAACACTGTTTTATAGTATTCATTCCAATTCTGAATTGAGCCACCGAGACCTACCCAGGGCTGATGAGCTTGTAATGATAATGTAGTTTTCGTCAAACTTCTCGAACATTTTCGCCATGAAGGGGGGCAGTTTGCACATATACCATCATTATCATCATTGGTGTTACAGCCCTGTGTGGGCCCTGTCCTCCACCGTTCTCCTCCAGTTTGCTATTCCCATCGCTCTTATGTCGTCTTCTGTATCGTCCAGCCATCTTAGCTTAGGCCTGCCTCTACTTCTTCTGCCCTCTAGAATGGTATTAAGAACCTTTTTGGGGACACGATCATCATTTATCCGGCTGACATGTCCCAACCACTGCAGTCTACATACTTTTATGACTTGTACAATGTTGGGTTCGTCATATAATGCCTGCAGTTTGTGATTATATCGCATCCTCCAAAGTCCATTATCAATTGCACATATACCAACTATGCAAAAAAAACAAATTTGCGAACTGCACACCCATGTTACTATCTCAAGGTGTTTTCCTATAACTCTTATAGGACTCCATTCATGTTAACCATAGATTTAAATTAATGTCTCTATATTGTGTGTATACTTAAACAGTTATAGTAAATAGTTTTTAGGATTCATCAAGATGGTGACGGATAATTTTAAACGACTGGCCGTATGTGTTAATTTTTTGTCTTTAATTTCGTACGGAGAATCGAAAAAACCCTGATTGTGTGTTTCATATGTTTGGACTTGAACGAATAAATGAATGAGATTTTTTAAGACGTCAACAAACACGGCAAAAAAATGTGATCTCAAAAAATCCAGAGAGATTCTCTCGTTCAGAAGAGACTCATATCGGTATTGACGGTACACTGGCTCATAGGAAAGCATGCCAAAAAGCTAGGGCTGGAGGCATACCATTACTGCAGAGTATGCCAAGACGAAGAGGAAAAAGAGAACTGTGGTCCACTTCCTCTGTCACTGTCCTGCTCTATCTAGAAATAGGAGAAGCTCCTTGGGAAGTTTCTTCTATGATGGTCTGATGGACATAGCGTCAGCCGATATTGGAGACGTTATGACATTAATTAGCCACTCAGGGTGGATAAGTGAGGGGGAGGACAGCCCCATTTGTGGTATCATAAAGGGCCAATTGGCCTATGTGCGTTCTCCATAAAAATCCCCAAAAAAAAGCTATTTTGAATTTTAAAATAATTTAAAATAAGCAGTCTGATGTTTGAATGAATTGTGTAATTAAATTATGTTATATTTCCTTCGATCCAATATTTTCAATTTGTCATTTTTTTATAGTTTATTTCATTTAGTTTTTTTTTCTTGGTTTTCTTGTGTTATGGTTTTTTTACGCTTCATATATTTGCTTTTCATTTATTTAAATGCTTGTTTTTTGAATTATATTTTTTTCTTGTACATTATCAGCTTAAAATGTTTCGTGCTTTTCTATACTAAGTAAGGTCTGATGGTGGTTCTTAGTTAAAATACAGGGCTTTGAACAAATTTTTTTTTAATACATGAGACATTGTTTTACTATCAATAATATTTCTGATGTAGTCAAGAGTTTGAGATGTAAGTACCTACTAAAAATAAATATTAAATTTATTTATTCTTAACATTTTTTTTTCCATATATTTTTTATTGTTGTATCAAGGTTTCAGAGTTCTTGGACTTTTATTGTGTTTCAAAGTTCTGCAAGGGGCCTCTGTAAGCAGAACGGGTGGTGGTGGGCTACAAATAGACCTTTATATAAGAAAAGAGCATTTCATACACGAAAATACAAGAACTATTGTTTCACCTTTATTTTAAATGGTGATAAAAAAAATGTTAATTCGGATCTGATGTAAAAACCAAAAAAATATTAAAGAAACAAAACTGTATGGTTCGAAGCCCTGCTTAAAACGGACTACATATAGGTTACTCTAAAGCATTTTTTTTTATCATTTTTGATTTTTAAGGTTATTTAATTTGCGGTTTTTTTATAGTCTAAAAAAAGATAGTTAAAAGATTTATCAAGTAATTCCTTATATTCCATCCTTTCTCCTTTCCTAACTGTATACCAATATATTTTGTCAAATTATGATAAAATATAATCTAATGATCACTTTATGCGCTTGCATAGTGACTTTTATTGAGGTCTCTTATTAATCTTTTTTAGAAGATGTACATGTCCTTTCAATCACCTTTTTGTTGTCGCATAATTTATCACGATTTTTTTTTATTTGATCCTGGTCACTTGTTTGGTGCCCAACATATAAATATCTGAAATAGATGACATTCCACAAGTTTGAATCTTCTATTTGTATTAGATCCTGGTCACTTGTTTGGTGCCCAACATATAAATATCTGAAATATATGACATTCCACAAGTTTGAATCTTTTATTTGTATTAGATCCTGATCACTTGTTTGGTGCCCAACATATGAATATCTGAAATAGATGACATTCCACAAGTTTGAATCTTCTATTTGTATTAGATCCTGGTCACTTGTTTAGTGCCCAACATATAAATATCTGAAATAGATGACATTCCACAAGTTTGAATCTTATATTTGTATTCTGCAATTGATCTTTTTTGCACTGTGGTGCGGAGATCGCTAATCAAGGGGGCTCTGTGAATCTGATTACAGTCATCTAATAGAGTACCTAATGAAATAAATATATCCTCTCAATACTAGGTGACTGATCATGGGAAAACAATGATTTAACACTAACACCATCTATTAAAGACTTTTGTAAACAATAAAACCAACTGTATTATATGTTGTGGATACACTTGTGTTATTTTTCCTTAGATGTCACCTTAAAAAAGTGCTAGAAATATTATTTTAATGAATTATTTTTCATTTTTTTCCCCCCCTTTTTTACCAACTTTTCTTCCTTTTCGAACTGATTCGTTAGTTTTTATTTATTCAATTATCATAGTTAATCAGATAGTCCTTTAAAGTAATATTGTATCAAAATTCACTGTAATATTGCCTAGTATTTGAAGCTTCATATTAGTTTTATTGGTTGGAACAGATTACCTTGTGGCAATAAACTGCCTTTATACATAAATCAATCATTTGAATGTTCTTTTCATTTATCTTATTTTAAATTGACTTCATATTGATTAAATCAGTCGGAAGAGGTTGCCGTACGAGACTTTAAAAATCTTATAGCAACAAAATGCCTTTGTACATAATTAAAATGAATTAATATATCATCATTTTTATTCATTTGTAAATAATGGTCATCTCTCATTCATTGTAAATAGTCTTTTCCCATTTTTGAATTGAATCGACGCATTATGTCGGCGACATTGCATCGCATCAGAATTTATATTATTTTGAACGTACTTCTCAGGGAGTTCAACACGGACGCTTCGATAAACTTTGGCATGGACAATTCTACCATGAAGTCTGAGAGACTGACACCTGTCAAATTTGCAGTGGCTCATATCAAGGTATAGTATTATGTTTTTAACATTTTAAATAATTTTAACCACTGCCGATGAAGTGAATGCGATTGCTATGAAAATGGCCTCTTAATCTGCATATTTAATCCATTTTTCTCACACATATATCATATTATTTGTATATTTTCTTATACATTATTAAATCATATATTATGTACATTTTTCTTAGGGCGGGTTTTTTTACAGAATAGTTAAATCATATCATAAGTTAAAATATAACTACGGGTTAAACAAGAAGTTGTTAAATATCTTAAAACAGTTTATTCAAGTGTATTTATGTCATAGTTAAGGTTACGGGTGTTGCAGGCATAAAGACGCTCAATATTCCGTACAAATTGTTAACAGTTAGGCAGTAAACTCCTACTTAATCTCCAAACATTCATACCATCATGCTGTTTTCATATTCTTGGTAGGAAAAACAGACTGACCTCCATACTATCCTATCCTGATATACATATATAGAAAAAAATATCTTAAAACATTTATTAATCTGTGTTTATAGTTTGGTATGTATTCTTCAATTATACATAATATCGCTATCGACAGTTGGAAATCATGTGTTACATGCAACTATTTATATTTTACTGTGTTTTGAAATGCATCAAAATTTGACGAAATCGACCCGTACAAATGTTTAACGTCAAATTTAACTAATACTACCGATTTTTGGCTGGTTACTTTCCTGGCTATAGTTACGGGCTAAATGTGCAGATAAATGTTGAAATAACCCATTTCTGTAGTAACCAGCGGTATCAATAACTATATATTTATTTATTTATTTATTATACAGAGACACCAACAGAACACTGAACAACAGAAACAAAGAAATCATGATACAAAAACATAAGAATCTCCAGTGCTCCAATAACAGGTATATCTGACATGGCTATTGTGCATAGTTTGGTAGGTACAATCAACGTCTCCTAACCATTCATATTATAACAAAAAAGACTTTACTTTGCACAGTTAAAAAGAAAGTTTAAAATACACATATACATACATATGTAGGAGAACAAAAAGAAAACAAAAGTTGAACTAAAAATATAAAGCAAAAAAAAGAAGAAGGAAATATTGAACTGAAACAAAAAAAAAATAGATTTTGGCCCATCATATTTTAAGGAATAAAAATAAACAATTTATCAAAGATCAATTTCTACAAAATATGTACGTCAGTGTCAGTAGGGTCCTATAATAATACATTAAATTGTCACAACGATTCAGACGCGACACGTCAGCACCACCCGTGCACTGCAGGCACAATGTCATTGTATTGGTAGGTGCATACGCGAGTGCAATATAACGACGGTCAATAGAAAACGTCGCGGAAAATATCGCGAACTCGGCAACATGCAAAATAACATACAACTAAAACCCACCCTTACCTATTGTTTTTCACTAAGATCCAGCTTAGCCTTATCTAACATAACCCTGACTTACAATAGAATGGTTTCATAATAATAGTTATTGCCGATCTTATCAGCTAAAGTGTAAATCCAAGTTTAAAATCCAAATGAAGATTCTCGGTACAGGCTCAGCCTAGTGAGGTGGTATATACCAAATAATCCTATAAAAAAAATGTTTCATATAACTTATTTAAATTGTACTTTTTTGTAATATTTTTATTGTTTGTAACTATATTGTTATATTTTGTTTGGTTTCAATAATAATAAAAAAAAATTAAGCATGTTTTATGTTTGGTGAAATTATTTGTAAAACTGACTTATCATTATTAATAGAAGTGGGAATCTTGTAGCCATTTGGATCTATTGTGCTGATCAATTAATTGGTTCATTTTAATAGCAGCTTGGTCTGTGATGAATTCCAGAATTCTGCTAGTTTGGGAGCCCTTAGGTGCTTGTGTCTGGCTTCCATTAATACTGGACATTCACAGGCAGTTTCTTCCTCGTGTTGACACCCTCTGCAGGTTGGGTCTTGAACTACCCTCATTACGAAGTGGTGTCCTTTCAGATGGCAGTAGCCAGTGATTAATCCGGTTACTGTCCTTAATTGGTCTGCTAAATTTCAACAGTTCCATAAAACTAAGTATATGTTATTATTTTCCAGGGTATGTTGTCCTCGACGAACTTTGTGGTTGTGAATCCCTCGTACCCCATGGACGGTCAGCCAGCGACTGTGGAAATCCTGGACCTGAACAGAATCCTCGTCAATGACCCGATGAGATGTGAACTTACAGCGTATCCTGGACCTCTTGTCAGAGGTAAATTATATAGATTAGACTTTGATTATGAAGAACGATTATTATATGTTGACAATAAGAGTTAAGATTATGACTGCTGCCAACGTACCTATTTTTCAATTTGAATTTACATCATTACTACAAAACGAATCTTTTTGAAAAAAAATAAGCTAGTTATTTTGGATATTAATAAAGAAAAATATACCTTAACTTTTTAATTATGTTCTGTATATATTCTTGTAGAATTTTAGACATTTATCTTAAACTATAAGGTATAGAGTATTATATTTTTTTATAAATTAAAGAAGATCAAAATATCTGGAAAAATACGATGTAACATTGCATTAATGCATCAGGTTAAGTAAATAAATCAAAAAAACTTTTATTTCGCAATGGCACTGAATGTAAAATAAATGTTTTTTAGGTTTATTTACTTAACCTGAAGCATTAATGCAACGTCACATCATATTTTTTCTAGATATTTTTGTCGTCTTTAATTAAAAAAAAAAAATATGTTGAACTATACCTTATATTTTATTAAAAATATAAGATAAACGTTGAAAATCGGGGTATGCCATTATTTTTCTACAAGAATTTATACAGAACATTATCAAGAAGTAAAGATATATTTTTCTTTATTAATACCAAAACTATATAAATTATTATATATTCAAAACTATTTGATTAGAAATAATGATGGTACATCAAATTGAAAAATAGGTACGTTGGCAGCAGTCCCCCCTTATTAGGAGAATAATTGTTTTTATTATTTTTCTGCCTCAAGTAAAAATAATTACACTTATTAAAAGTTGTGTTTTGCACAGATACATTTTCAATTTCAATGTTGGTGGGTTAAAAATGTTGTATTTACATGTCCCAGGAACGACACACAAGAAGACCGTGATTGAATACTGTGAAGGCAAGATTCGGGAGGCCATGGAGCGCTGCTCCCATAGTCAGATTACGGCTGGAGGAGGCGGAGGTGGTAGCAGCAGCCAGCACTCGGAGAGACAGACAGCGGTTTCCGTATCGGCCGTCCCGTCCAGTGCAGACCTGCCCAGCTACGTCCTCATGTGGGAACTGCTCATATTGCTGCTGAGACAGAATGGGGTGAGACGCTCATTACTTGACAGCCCAAACCATCAAATAATTCTCAAGACCGTTCTCCAAATGTGTCATCTCATGACCATACACACATTTCTAGCTTCCTTTACATCCATACATCGTCTCATACATGCTCGTCGATTGTTCAAGCTTTCTTATGTTTCCTTCTTTCAAAATATCATTCACATGGTCATGCCATCCCTTTCTGGGGCGGTCTCTGCTATTCACTCCATCTCTTACACCCATGTATATTTTTAGGTTGGACGTTCATTTTTGTTTCTTTCAATATGTCCAAACCACCTCAAGAAATTCACTTTCATTTTACATATAATAGTCTTCTTTATCTTGCATTCTCTCCTTATGTCCTCATTTTTCATTCTATCATATATCGTTCTATTACATACTCTTCTTAGTGATCTCATTTTTTCAGCATTTGTTCCACATTCGTGTCTTTTGCCACATCCATGTTTCACTAGCATACATCAAAGTAGGCACTACAATTGCATTATGCATGGTAATTTTGGTTTCCTTTGAGATGCTCGGATCGAACATTACTGGTCTGCGTGCTCCGTTTATTTCATTATTTTTATCAGGTCTTCCATTCCGTTCAAACATACTCCCCAAATATTAATATTCCTCAACTTGTTCTAGCCATTCGTTCTCTACTTTTATCATACATGCAGTTATACTTTCAGTCTTTTCAAATACCAATATCTTAGATTTACTAACATTCATTCTCAGTCCATTCTGCAGGCATCCTACAAACACTTTATTCACTAAATACTGTAACTCCTGCCCACATTCAGCAATGTTTTATTTTCATTCTTCAATATCCTAATGCAGTGATCAATATACAGATTGAACAGCCATGGGGATAATACGCAGCCTTGCTTCACCCCTTTATTAATAGGGAACCATGTTGTCAACACATCATTGACACGGACAAATATTTTTTATTTATATTTTTATTCAATAAGGAAGTAATAATAAAAAATACGGGTTGTGGCCAACACTGAACTCTTGACAACGTTTATATTCAAATTTAAAACTATTTCCCATAGTTTAATACTTCTTCTTATTGTAGACTTTTGTGTCAGTTTTAAGTCTAACAGTCTAATTGTGCAGAAATATTATAAACTATATGCACACTTGATGAAAAAATATAAAAACTAATGGGGTGTGACCAACACTAGACTCTTTTCAATACTTTTGTTTTGTCAAATTTTAAACTATTTAATATTGCAAAATTATCAATACAGATTCAATATACAAACTATTTTCCATAGTCTAATTCTTCTTCTTTTATGTAGACCTTTGGGTCTTACTTTGAGACTTTCCTTTTATAAATAAATTTTAAATTCATATTATTATAATTGCAACGTTCGTATATATCCTGAATAATGACGTCATTTTGATGTCAGTATAAATTTTTTTGCGAGTGCATGATTCATAATTTTTAAATATATTATTTTGTTTTTTGGTGTTACATAAGGTAATGTACACCCGCACACTTGTCGCTAGTTATCCCACATTGTTGGATATGCCGTGATGGTATGAATGAATGAATAAATAGATATATTTCATTTTAATTATGAATTAATAAAAATTTATATCAAAATTTCTTTAATTCATACTATTTTCGTGTTTGTTGCAGATGGTGGTCGGCACTGACATCGCCGAACTGCTGGTGAAAAACAAGCGTCAGTTTGAGTGGCGCAGCGGCACCAGTGCCCCTCCTACGGCCGCAAGGAACCTCAGCAGGAGAGGCAGCACTTCTTCAGTCACCAGCAGGTCCGCCCTCGATATGCCCAGCGAAGAAGTGGCACCTACGTGCGTGCCCGATGACAATCCATCAGGTTGGTATTGATCGTTGTATTACACGGTCAAATTCTCCATCCAACTCCGTATCTGATAATATTTTATTTATTTTTGAAATAGAAATATAATTAATACACACTCAACGTAATACAGTCAATCTGCGGTAATCCAATAAAAATTCGCAAGGCGGTGTCAGGTGATCAAATTTGTCGGATTATAGTCCTAAAATATCATTAAATACCCTATGACCCGAATGCACAGTCCTAGGTACCTTAATACTAAGTCCTAACCTCACTGGAGTATTTAATATTCTTAAGTTAGCAATTGTGTTGCAAACACATCACTAACTAAATACTAAATACTACAACAAACTTAAGGTCGATGGCGTAGAATTTCACATTATTGTATACGAAGAAAAGAGATAGATAGCTTTCTAACTTTCTATGGGCTTTGAAAGCTATGTATCTCTTTTCTGACGTTTTAACTGTTTTTTTGCTATAACAACACAAATATATGTAACCAACTTCACACTGACAGCTCTGTGTCACGATTTTTTTGAAATTCCAGCGATATTTCGGCATCTCGTATGGATCGCTGAATACTCTGTTTGGTATTTGATTTGACAAAATTAATTATACCTGACCTACTTTAATTACTCCTACCAAACAATAGTAATATTGACAAATTATTAACAAAGTGGCAGTAACAATGGACAGGGGCAGAGAAGAGTGTGAGAGGGATCTTACTCATGTTTTAAAATGACGGATCTTACTCATGTCTTAACACATGTACATACAATACGCACGGACTACATTTTGACTGACTAAATACTTGCACAGCTACTCATTTTGAATAGGTATTGCCTCTGAACAGGCTTTTACCTAGTGAGGCAATATATCCAAGTACCTAATATTGATATATATTTTCTATTTGTATTGTATTAATATTGTTATGTAATTATGGTTATATGACATCTTAACAGATTCTTATATGTAGTACATTTAATATGAATACATTTTGGCTCTCACAGCAGTCCATAGTATTGGCATCACCACATCCTGAAACCATTTATTATTATTAACACTTCCTTGCACCCTGCGCAAGTGGCGAGTTTAATGCCATTTGGCAATTTCTTCCAATTAACCAGTTTTGCCCAGAGAAGCAACATTAGCGTGAGAAAAGAAACCAAACGGCTTACCAACTGTGCCACGGCGGTCGGCTTTCTTAATCTTCTTTTTATCGAGTGTTTCATATAGAAAAATAATATTGTTTGTCGTACTTACTCAAAATATTTGTAATAATCTCGGGTCGCTGCATTAGCTCACACCAGAATGTTGCTCGAGAACTCAGGGTTGCAGTGCAGAAAAGTTCACGAGTTACAGTTGTGTGTGTCGCTGTTTTACACGATAAGAATATGTTTTATTATGTTTTCAGCGAGCCTAGAACCCGAGGAATGGAACAACGACGCGTCTGCGTCATCTCGAAGACTCGGAGCGCCCCGTCATACAACAGTTCCTCACAGAGCGCCGTCACATGCGACGCTGCTGGAGACTTCGTCTCGAGAGAAATACGTCACCGACAGGTTCAGAGAGTATCTGTTGTTCGGAAATGGCAAGGAAGCTTTGGGTGAGTTAAATATTCAACACTTAATTCTCAAATATTGACGCAACGCCGAGTAGTCTTTGTGAAAACGTCGAGTCATCAAACCTAAAGAACGTGAAAAATTGCCTGTTTTTTTATTTATTTTTTTTGTTTTGTGTAGATAGTTATACTATTCATGAATTACAGATTGGGTGGTTGTGCCAGTAGAGAGAAATCTTATCATAACACAGTATTCAGCTTTGAGGCACCCGCTTAAAATAGTGCTTCCATTATTTTCTATTATCATAGCTTTTGGGTGTCCCGTGGGTAATCGAAAATACAACAGGCAACAATAATATTTCAGTAATGAGGTTCACCACCCATTCTGAATGTAGTGCCTTTTTAGGTGAGACGAGACTGGTGTGTTGGAATACACACATGTGTCGTGTTTGTAAGGTAATACACACCTGTTGCTTATTACCACTCATTGTGGTATATGCTGTGATTTTTATTTGCGGGTGGCAGCTCTCAAGGAGAACACTCTTTGGCCAATTGGCTCCTTGTGACCACAAATGTAGTTGTCCTCCCCCTCACTTATTCACCCTGAACCAGCTTTAGTGGCTTATGAATGTCACAACGTCTCCGATATCGGCTGGCGCAATATCCATCAGGTCATCATAGAGGAAACTTCCCATGGAGCTTCTTGTATTTCTAGAGAGACCACAGTGGACCACAGTCTCTTCTTCCTCGTCGTCTTGGCATGCTCTGCAGTAACGGTATGCCTCCAGCCCTAGCCTTCTGGTGGCATGCTTCCCTATGAGCCAGTGTCCCATTAATACCGATATGGCTCTGGTGAGTTAGTCTCTCCCGAACGAGAGTATTTCTCTGGTTCTTCCGAGATCATATTTTGGTCATGTTTGTTTGGCAATGGAGCATGTGCTTTCCTCAGACCGTCTCTGGTTAGCACAAGGAATAATATGTGCTGTGATGGTATGACTGAGCAATGAACACCATGTATATTTTCAGAATGGGCAATGAACAACGGCCTTTGGGGCCACGCCCTATTCCTGGCTTCGAAGCTGGACAAGAGGACCTACGCCAACGTGATGATGAGGTTCGCCAACGGTCTCGCAGCCAGCGACCCTCTGCAGACATTGTACCAACTCATGTCCGGAAAGCAGCCTGCTTCAGTCACTGTAAGTCATATGTTTGAAGCTCTGTAGTAACCAAAAATCAGATTATAGGCAACTTAAAATGCTAAAAACTTAAGCAACTTAAACGCTCAAAATATGCATTAAAATCGCCAAAATGTGCAACATCGAATTTAAAAGATATATACTACAAGCATAGAATAATAAAAGTATAAAATACTCTTTAGCCTGCAGTAAACGTGACTGCTTTATGTTGACTAATTTGGTCAACATTTTGCTACGAGCATTTAGTAATCATTTGGCCGTCTGCGTGATACGTTCTCCAAATAGGGAATTTTTAACTGCTTGCAAAATTATTTACACAGTCATAACGAGTAGTACTATATGAACAATGTCTACCAGCAGAGTCATACATACATATATTGACACGAGCCGGCCAATAAAACGGCTTCACTTTTTCAGCGAGGTATTGTATGGGAATAAGTATTCTATAGTTTTATTATTATTCTATGTAATTGACATATATTTATTATTTGAGATTGTAAAATACATACCGTCTTACTAATAAACGTTAAACATCTATAGTACCTGGTTATAGAGCGTGATAAACAAAAAAGCTTACTTATAAACCTTAGGTATTACACCTTTATTTCATAGACGTCAAGTTAGGATAGGTCGAGAGGTTGAAAACGGCGGATCTTTCACATATGATTTTAAATGAGGTGACGGTGTTCTCGCACAGATGTCACCCCTGAACTGCGCCAGAAATATTATTTCATTTTTGGCTTGTTGACCTACTTTAAAAATCCAGTGTTTGCGTATATGCAATTAAAAAAATATTCGATTTACATACACATTGGTGCAAGTATTTATTTAATTTTATTTATTTAATATTGCATCTCGGGCATCTAACAGGTACTATGTCAAATATTAATTTAACATGCACCCAATAACAAGTTGCCACATTCTGGAGACTTCGATATTAATCGTCTCACATATCTCGAATGAAAACACAATTAAAAACTGTGTCTCCACCGGGAGTCGAACCTGGATCCTTTGGATCGGCAGTCAGATACCCGACCAAACGAGGCACAAAGGCCGACAACTTATACTTGTTATAACTTAAAAATGATTATTTGTTTCAGCATGTTCTGGACGACAAGTGGGGTGACTGGAGACCACACCTGGCCATGATCATCTCCAACACAACACAGAGGCCTGAGCTTGACAGAAAGTCCATCATGACCCTCGGTGAGAACTGATGTTAATGTATAGAATTAGCAATGTATTGATAGTGGTGAGTTGTGTAGAAACATTGTGGTTCATCATCATTAATGGCTTTGTAAACTCTCTGCACTTCATCCATGGGCCTAGGTTGGTGCCCCCTTCAATTGTAACTTACGGAAGAGCCAGCAGACGCCTTAATGTCTTGCTCGACAGTCACTCGTCAAACACAGCGTTATCTCGCCAACACAAGTACTAAGAAGTGTAAAGCCACTTGATCCAAGTTCGATTGTCAGGGATCCCGCTGAGCAGCTTGTCGGTACTTGATCCAAGCTCAATTTGGCGAGCCCCCACGTTTGAAGTTGGCCTCTAAATGGCAGAAGTATGAAATATGCTTGAAGGTAATCCTTGTGTTGTCTTACGAGCAGCCGCTTCGGGACAGGACTTGAAGTTCTATAACATTCCCAGTGGAGCGGGGTAGGAGACGGCGAAAATCCCATAACACACTTAATCCAGTCATCAGAGTTCGGGTCAACCGACACTACGTATACCTTGGGGCTTTGTCTCTTTAATGTTCGTTATTTCCAGGTGACACTCTGCTGTCTCGCGGGGACGTCTACGCTGCCCACTTCTGCTACCTGATGTCTCGCGAGGAGCTGGGGCCCGCGCCCGCACATCGCCTGCAGCTCCTGGGGCTGCCGCCGTCGGCTAGCACCGGTACGGCTGCTGCGAACTCGCCGCCCTCGCACGCCATCATCATGACGGAGATATACGAATATGCGTGTGCGCTCAACCAGCAGCATTTCTCACTGGCGCACTTGCAGGTTCGTCTCCAATTAGTTATTTTGGAATTTCGCCTCGGTGTCCATTTTTAAATTGACTTCATGGGTCGTGGCACTTGTGCACAACGAAATGTTGCTCAGGAGCTCATTGTCATTCTACTAGTATGTCAAAAGAACTTTAAAATGACTTCATGGGTCATGGCACTTGTGCACAACAAAATATCGCTCAGGAGCTCATTGTCATTTTACTAGTATGTCAAAAGAACTTCAAATGGTTATTAAAAACATACCACGTTTAAGCTGCATGCTAATTATTATTACTATCAAACAGGCATCCAAATCCAGGAAATATAATATAAATTCAAGATTTTTATCACATTTCTTTTATCGTGACACTATGTAAGGTATACTGGTACATGCACGAACATAAATTAGATTTTAAGATGCTCTTATTTATCCAGGAGCCGTGAGACAATCACACACACACACACACTATCATTGTTTTATTACCCAAGATCGCGAACCCTGATGTTATCACTGTATATTGTATCAAGTCCAACTGTCAGGACTAGCAACACCACCAACAAAAATCACTCACTCCTGCCATAGAGAATCATTCAAGGAATTTACATCCGATGGTGATTCAATCTGTTAACTAAATCTGCAATGAGGTGTTTGGTGACTGGCGCCCTACAAGGCGAGCCACACTAAGAATGATTGATCCTCAGTCATGGGGTAAAGTAATCTGATTGGTTGGAAGAAATTGCCCGCGAATGTGCATTATATTTGTTTATACTAGTTGCATGTAACACATGAGATCCAACTGTAGATGGTGATAGTGTGCATAATTGAAGAATACATACCAAACTATAAACACATAAAAACAAATTAATAAATATTTTAAGATATTTTTTTTTTCTATATAAAACATGTAGGTATGTATGTCAGGATAGGATAGTATGGAGGTCAGTATATATGTTCTATAAACGGATTTACTCAGAATTCGAAGTAGAACATTTAAGTGTGTTTGTGTGCCCCCCCACCCCTTATAACTTTTGATCCGCTCATTTCACAGAGCCTAAAATTTCAGAAAATATAGAAAGTTGTAGGCCTACAAAACTTTTATACTCAGAATTTTAAATTTTCGTTTCAGTCAGGGGTTATCAACTTTTGAATTTTTACTCTATTTTTCCATATATCTCAAAAACCATTAACCAAATCTCAAATTTGTTCCAGAGTTTCTCAAACATTTTTTATTAAGAAAGATATTTTTTTTTGTTTGATAAATTTATGTATTTAATTGCCTATTTTTCCAAAGTTTTTAAATATATCGAGAAAGCCGAAACACCCCAGCAAAAAAAATTCTATAAAAAATATGAACATTGCAGTAGTACATTTCAAACTTTTTAACAATTTTACAATTTGTAAGGCAGTACACAATATCTCGCTCAATAGTTTGATACCTACTTAATCTACAAACATACATACATACCATCATGCTGTTTTCATATTATGGGTAGGAAAAACTGACTGTCCTTCATATTATCCTATCCTGACAAACATACCTACATGTTTTATATAGAAATCAAAATATCTTTAAATATTTACTAATTTGTTTTTAAGTGTTTATAGTTTGGTACTTATTCTTTAATTATACATACTATCGCCATCGACAGTTGGATCTCATGTGTTACACGCAACTAGTTTAAATTAATGTATTTTATTTTATGGTGTTTCAGTATTACAAATATTTAATGGCGACACGTTTGGTGGACTGCGGACTGTACGAACGCGCCCTGCTATACATGGAGAGTGTGGCGGGAGCGATAGCTCTGGCTCCGCAGCAGTACCCTCCATCGCTGCTGGCAAGAGTCCTGGAGCTGGCCGAACGGTAATATATATATATATATATATGTACTAGTAAAACCTGGCAAACATTGTCCTTCCTGTTTAATTATTTACCTCCAAATATATATAAATGGTTGATCGTTATGTTTCCTTTTTATTATTTAACATTCATATCTATGTTCGCTAATTATAATCCCTTATTTTTTTCCCCTTCTGTCCCTATTCGTTCATTCATTTATAATTCTATTTAATAATGCAAACAAATATACTTGAACTTTTACCATTATATGTAATATACCATTTTTATAAATGGATATATTTTTTGTTTTTATACGGCGTTGGCCGATTTACTAATGATATTAATAACAATTAACCCTTGGTGTGTTTGACCTTGTGCGCAAATTGCTTAATGGTCGTCTGCTTGGGTATATCGTTATCTCGACAGCCCGTATGGAGGTGTTTACATTTATATGAAAATTAATTAATTATGCTTCGGGACGAAATAAATTTGCGGTTATTATCTAAAGCTAGATAACTAACCAACCTTTTACAATATTTTTTATTGTGAACACATGTTTTATTTATTTTATATAGGCCATTGAATATAGAATTCAACTTGTAACAGTTCCCATCTCAATAAACGAGGAATTTTCAATATATGTTTTATTTCAATTCGCGATTTTTCATGTTTTCTACTTGGAGCGATAATAAAGCAATCATATGATACAAAGAAAATAAATACTTTAGAGGAAAATGAGTTATTATTTCCGATTTGAAAACTGCAAAAAAAATACGCATTTACGCCATTTTATACTTCGTCAAACTTGACTTTCAGATACTCGCAAGACGTAATTATTTGGTCTTGGATGTTAGAAATCACTTTTTTACACAAGTTAGTTATCGTATTTCGTAAATACCACATAAAAATTCACAATCTAAATTGAAAAATTGATTTTAGGGCAAATAAACTGAACATAACCCCATTTTAGTAGTACAATTTGATATTGCCTCTTGTAAATGACCTTGATGTAAATTCCCAACATATTGTATATCATTGGAAAGAAGAAAAAAATATCTATCATATGACGTAATAAATTTCTAACCAGTCAATAATAAAAAAGTGAACAAAAAAACATTTGTTTCGGTTGTCTTTGGTCTACTACTTGCGTATGTATTGGTAAAATTTGAAATTGGCGCACGTTTGGTATTGGTCAGCAATATTTCAAGATGGCGCTGGCACAATGCTCGTTCGCTATTGGACGGGCCTTACAGAAGGGACTCACAAACAATAGCGGCAGGGATTCACAACATATTTATTTTGATAAATAATTGAAATGAAACAAACAACTAGAAAAAATACTTTTATTTTGTCAATATGTAAAATTTGTCAAAAATAAAATTCAATAGCACAAAAAGAACAAAATACAGTTGGCATTAAAAAAAAATTATAAATAAAATTTACGGGATAGACAAAAATTGTCAAAAAAAATTTACAACCCAAAATACAATTTACATATTTTTTTTATAACCCGAGTTTACGGGATAGTAAAATGTGTAGATGACAACTATCTGTCAAAACAAAAAAAAAATTATAACCCATAAAGTTATACTTAGTTTATTGTAAAATACAAATGGTTGAATTTTTTTTTGCAAATATTTATTTTGACAGAATTACTTTAGAACTGTCAAAATAAAATACAAAAGCTACAAAATACAATTTAGATATTTTTTATATAACCCGAGTTAACGGGATAGTATAATGTGTAGATGACAACTATCTGTCAAAAACTGACAAAAAAAATAATTTTTATATCTCATAAAGTTATACTTAGTTTATTGTATAATACAAATGGTTGCTATTTTTTTTTTTGCAAATATTTATTTTGACAGAATTACTTTAGAACTGTCAAAATAAAATACAAAAGCAACAAAATACAATTTACATATTTTTTTATAACCCGAGTTTACGGGATAGTCAAATGTGTAGATGACAACTATATGTCAAAAAAACTCTGACTGGTTGGTTGGAAGAAATTGCCGCTTGGCAATAAACCCGTCAGTGTAAAACTATTTGTATAAAAAGTTGAAATAAATAAATATATTAATAATAAAAACGGTGCCAAAAAATTTGGCTGGTTGGTTGGAAGAAATTGCCGCTTGGCAATAAACCCGTCAGTGTAAAACTATTTGTATAAAAAGTTGAAATAAATAAATAAATTAATAATAAAAACGGTGCCAAAAACTCTGGCTGGTTGGTTGGAAGAAATTGCCGCTTGGCAATAAACCCGCCAGTGTACAACTATTTGTACAAATAGTTGAAATAAATAAATAAATCAATTAATAATAAAAACGGTGCCAAAAAAAATAATAAAAATTGTTATGTAAAAAGTGAAAATAGAACAAAGAATATTTATTTGTCATGTAACTAAAATTTTGTATACAAGCTAAATAAATGTATACAAAATCAAAAACAATAAATATAACAAATATTGTGATATCCCTGCCTGGCCGTCTTTGTATACAGATAAGGAGCCGCCATCTTTGTTTGCATTTGTGTGTGTGTTGTTTGATGATGAATTTCTCGATTGCAAAATATTTTTATCACACCATTTGAATTTATTGTAAAAAACTTATTGGAATCTGTTGGATATTTGTTCACAACAAAATTATCTTCAAAATGAAATAAGTGGTTCACTCAAAGTACTCTTCTATACGTAGAAAACACTCGAACAAATTTGTACTACGCACTTCGTTTTTATCGTTTCAAATTTTTAACAAGATTTTTTCGATAATTATGACACAAAATTACAATTTTTATTTACGCACTCACTTTATTTTAGTAAATAGTAACGAAATATAACAATAACTTATATTTTCTAGTTATTTACGTCTTTCTTTTCCACAAAAACAAAACTTCGACTCGCAGTACAAAACATTCAAACTTTTTTTTTTTTTTTTGCGGGTGGCAGTTCTTGAGGAGAACACACTTAGGCCGATTGGCCCTTTGTGATACCACATTGGGGCTGTCCTCCCACTCACTCATCCCCCTTGAACCAGCCTGAGCGGCAAATGAATGTCATAATGTCTGCAATGTCGGCCGACGCTATGTCAATTAAATCATCATAGAAGAAACTTCCCAAGGAGCTTCTCCTAATTCTAGAGAGAGCAGGACAGTGACAGAGGAAGTGGACCACCGTCTCCTCCTCCTCCTCGTCTTGGCATGCTCTGCAGTAATCGTATGCCTCCAGCCCTAGCCTTCTGGCATGCTTTCCTATAACCCAGTGTCCCGTTAATACTGATATGACTCTGGCGAGTGAGTCTCTTCTGAACGAGAGTATTTCTCTGGTTCTTCTGAGATCATATTTTGGCCATGTTTGTCTGGCAATGGAGCATGTGCTCTCCTCAGACCACCTTTGGTCAGCACAAGCAATAATTTTCTCACTGACCCGGAGTTTACATGTTGCCATGGGGACTCCAGGTCTGTGTTTGATATTGTCTAGAGATAACAGGGTACCTGCTCTGGCAAGTTCGTCTGCCCTACAATTCCCCGCTATATTACTGTGACCCGGCACCCACATGATTTGTAGATTGAACCGCTCCGCTGCCCCATTTAAGATGTTGCGGCAGTTCAGGGCCACTCTAGAAGTAGTACTTACGCCTTTTAAGGCTTTAATAGCCGCTTGGCTGTCTGTGAGAATACGGACAATGCTGTTTGATACTGCATTGCCTTGTATCCATTCTACTGCTTCCTGGATTGCCAAGATCTCTGCTTGAAAAACACTACAGTGGTCCGGCAACCTGAAAGAAATGTTAATATTTAATTGCTCCGAAAAGACTCCTCCGCCCACCTTACCTTCCAGTTTTGACCCATCAGTGAAAAACACCTGAGCTTCATCGTGACGGATTAGATTCTCCTTCCACATTTCCCGCGAGGGGATTTGGGTTGAGAACCTGTTCTCGAAGAAAGGCTTGGGAATGACATAGTCGATACCTTCGGATGGCTTTTTGAACTCCTGAAGAACCATGGAGTGTCCAATGTGTGTCTCCCTCCAAGGGTTGACACAATTCATTCTTATGGCAGCTTTCGTTGCCATTTGTTTTCCTAGGAGGTCAAGCGGCATCAGATGCAGGATGGTGTCAAGGGCTTTTGATGGTGTAGTTCTCAGACAGCCAGTGGTTGTCACTTCTGCTAGTCTTTGAACTTTTGCCAGCTCTTTTAGGCGCACTCCTTTTTTCAAGCAGTGCCACCATACCACCACTCCGTACATCATGACTGGCCTTATGACCGCCTTGTACATCCAGTGGGTTATCTTGGGGTGTAGTCCCCATCGTTTTCCCACGATCTTTCTGCAGGTGTACAGTGCATTTGTAGCTTTCCGTACTCTTTCCTGCGTGTTAGGCTTCCAGCTCAGTTTTCTATCCAGGATCAGACCTAGGTATTTAGCTTGAGTTGAGATCTCTAATGTCACCCCTTCTAGGGTTGGCAATGTAAATGCCGGGATTACCCGTTTATTTGTAAAGAGGATCAACTCTGTTTTCTTTGGGTTCACTCCCAACCCACTATTAATACACCACTGAGTTATCCTGTCTAGTGCCCTCTGTAAGAGAGATGAGAGTATGTTGAGGATCTTACCGGACACCGCTATGGCGAGATCATCTGCATAAGCGATTACTCCGACCCCGGTGTCGTCTAACTCCATCAACAGTTTATTTAGGGCTAGATTCCATAAAAGAGGTGATAGAACGCCTCCTTGGGGTGTTCCCTTCAGCGGGTATCTTTTTATCTTTGAGCCCCCAAGTTCTGAGTTTATAACTCTATTTCTCAACATATTGTCGATAAATTCTATGAGCGAAGTCTCTATCCCCAATTTCCTCAGAGACTGAGTCATTGTTTCATATTTAATGTTATTAAAGGCTCCTTCTATGTCTAGGAAGGAGACCAGTGTGTACTCTTTATACTTCATCGATTTCTCGATTCTGTGTATCAGGGTGTGTAATGCTGTTTCTACAGATTTCCCTTTGCTGTACGCATGTTGAGACTCTGACCACTTTGAAGGTTCTATTTTACCCCTTATTCTGGTTTCTATGAGTCTTTCTAGCGTTTTAAGGACAAACGAGGATAGACTGATTGGTCTGAAATCCTTGGATGTATTATTAGATGTTCTTCCACCTTTGGGTATGAACACCACTTTTACTTCTCTCCATAATTTGGGGGTATAACAGAGTTCTATACATGCTTCGAAGATTGTCCCCAACCAGGGTATGACAGTCTCCGAGGCCGCTTGCAGTTCCGCTGGAATGATACCATCCGGACCTGGCGACTTGTATGGTTCAAACTTGTAAATTGCCCAAGCAATCATTTCTGTATTAAATAATTTCTGGGAGTTTTTCTGTTTCCTGGTTTGGTTTGTTGTCTCAGGCATGCCCTCTCTTTGCAGGTGGGTCTGCGCCCCCCCTATCGGGTGGACGGTTTCCCTAGGCATGTCGAGTTTACATCCAGGAAAGTGTGTTTCTGTTAATAGCTCTAATGTTTCAGAGCTGCTTGAGGTCCAGCTGCCGTCGTTTTTCTTTATATATTCAGGCATCTCTGGATCCGTAGCTAGGATTTTGCGAATCCTGTTTCCCTCAGGGATTGTTTCAATTTTTGTGCAGAAATCTTCCCATGAGGTTCTTTTTGCCGTTTTTACTTTACTCTTAAAAACTCTTTGACTAGCCTTATAAGTTTCCCATTCATTGTTTTTCTTGGCTAGGTTAAATAGTTTGCGACATTCCCTTCTTAGGGTAATTATCTCTTCTGTCCACCATGGTGGTCTTTTTCTCCCTTTAGCTATACGCACCGGGCACGATTCCCTGGTGGCTTGGTTACAAGCATTAGTAAGGGTCTTTACCATGTTATCCAATTCCTCTGTTGTTGAGGGTTTGGTTGGTATTTCAGAAAGAAATTCACTGAGGGCAGTGTTGTACTTATCCCATTGTGTGTTCCTTCTATTGCTGTACATGACTCTATCTGGTTTCTGAAAGTTTAAGTTAAATTCAATGTACTGGTGATCAGAGAAGGAGTGGTCAGCTGAGACTTTCCATTCTTTTACATATTCGGCAGCATATTCATTGGCAATTGTTATGTCTAGAACTTCACGCCTTATTGCGGTAATAAATGTTGGAGTATCACCTATATTACAAATTTCGAGGTTATGTGATAAAATATATTCAAAAATTAACTCACCTCTCTCGTTTGTGTCCGTGCTGCCCCAGATTGTGTGGTGTGCGTTGGCATCTGCACATGTCACCACAGGTATCCTCTCATCTTCTGCTCTATGTATGGCTTGTTGAAGGATACCTGGAGGGGGCGGTTCTTCGTGATCATGTGCTAGGTAGGCAGAAATCAGCCAAATGGTGTGGGACTGAAGTTCTACTGCCAGCACCGTGATGTCTTCGTTGCAGAACTCTGACACCTTAAAGGCATTGAGCTCCTTCTTTATAAGAATACAAGACCTTGGCTTACCTTTATTGTTTGTATATTTTGTACATTCAAACTTGGTCGAACTTCAACGGTATTGAATGACGAATTAGTCGCATATTTTGACCGGATGTTTTTTGTTTATGGTAAAATAATTCATTAGGATTAGATTCAAGCGAATCTAAAACTTATTTACTGCTTGCATAATATTTAAAATTGAAAAAAATAAACACAATACCTCTTGGTACGGATCCGTACCGTAAGCACACGACGGGGTATAATTTCCTTGGTACGGATCCGTACCGTGAGCACACGAGAGGTTAAACACTACAAATAATAACACTCAATTATTATTATTACCATTATACACTTCCTCAAAAGAATTAGCAGATCAATGCGTAAATTGTAAATTATTTAAAAGAGCAAAATAAAACGCAACAAACGCATCATCAAGCTTTCAATTGAATTTTTTACTTATTATTTTTTGATATAATATGTATTTATTCACTTATTTATTTCTTTATTCATTTATTTACTTATTCAATCATTTATTTATTTATTTATTTATATGGTAATTTTTTTATTTAAAATTTTCTTGCAATAATACCAAATAGATAATTTTTCAATAACTTTTCTATGAGAAATTAAATAGTTGAATTAAACTTCAAATACGCTTTCTGGTATGTGCTGAACGAATCCCTAAAATTAAATGACAATCTCAAATAGATAATTTTTGTAAATTCTTGTGTTACATATTAAATTTAATTCATAAAACTTTTTTAACAGATTTTTAATTATCTCAATAGAGACGAAGTTGGAATATTTACTGTAGGAGAACTGGGAAATCAAGGCACCTACAGGGCTTACGACCTGTCATCGGCTGGTTTACGTGATCACTTTATGCGCTTGCGCAACGTTCACCAATTATGCCTTTTTAATGAGATCCCTATCAATACAATTTTGAAAGTTCTATATATATATATATATATATATATAAAAAAAATCCAATGTTTGCGCATATGCAATAATAAAAAAAATATTCAATTACTTACACATTGGTACAAGTAGGTAAATAAGACAAAAATGACCTTATAAGTCTGGCGCAATTCAGGGGTGATTTCTATGCGAAAAATGCATTTGTCACCTCAGGTATAAGAATTGTTGCTCTCATTATTTACAAAAAAACCAATTCTCTCAATAGATGGCATTACAACAAAAATAAATAAAAATAATAAGAATGTTGTTCATAATTTCACCCATAGATGGCTGTAGTAAAAATTCCTTATTTTCAAGCGAAAAGAATTTCAGTATTACAATATATAGAACTTTCAAAATTGAATTGATAGGGATCTCATTAAAAGGGCATAATTGGTGAACGTTGCGCAAGCGCATAAAGTGATCACGTAAACCGGCCGATGACAGGTCGTAAGCCTTGTAGGTGCCTTGATTTCCCGGTTCTCCTACAGTAAATATTCCAACTTCGTCTCTATTGAGATAATTAAAAATCTGTTAAAAAATATCTTTGACTCCCGATAGGGAAAAAAAATCCAATGTTTGCGCATATGCAATAATAAAAAAATATTCATAAAACTTTTCGTTTGCGCGCTGAACAAACCCACTAAGATTCACTTCAATACAAAACTTTTTTTTATTTTTTTTATTGATAGATCTATATATATTATATAAAAATGGATGTGCGTATATTTGTTGGTTTGTTTGTTTGTATGTTCGCGATGAACTCCCAAACCAACCATGCGATTGTGATGAAACTTTGGGAATTTGTTCAGATCATTCAGGAGAAGGTTAAAGCATTATGATTTATTTATTCGATATCTCAAAAAAAAAAACTTGTTGAATAAAAGTTTTGTAATGAAGTGAAACTTAGTGGGTTTGTTCAGTACACAAACCAGAAGTTTTATGAATTAAATTTAATATGTAACACAAGAATTTACAAAAATTATCTATTTGAGATTGTCATTTAATTTTAGGGATTCGTTCAGCGCATACCAGAAAGCGTATTTGAAGTTTAATTCAATTATTTTACTTCTGGCAGAAAAGTTATTGAAAAATTATCTATTTGAGATTGCAAGAAAATTTTAAATAAAAAAATTAACATATAAATAAATCAAGGATCGATTAAAAAAAATAAAGATATTTTAAAAAAATTTACAATAAAAATAAAGAAATAAATAAGTGAATAAATACATATATCAAAAAATAATAAGTAAAAAATCATATATATCCATTTATAAAAATGGTATATTATATAAAACTGGTATAATGGTAAAGGTTCAAGTATATTTGTTTGCATAATTAAATAAAATTATAAATGAATGAACGAATAGGGACGGAAGGGAAAAAAAATATGGGATTATAATTTTCGAATCTAGATATGAATGTTAAATAATAAAAAGGAAACATACCCATCAACTATTTTTATATATTTGGAGGTAAATAATTAAACAGGCAGGACAACTTCTGCCGGGTTTAACTAGTATATATATATATTATAGCTATTTTTCCGGGTGGTGTCTTTACCTTTCCATGTTGATTAGGAGGCAAGTTCTGCCTCGAATTAGGCACTAATTTGTTGCGCTAATGCACTTAAAAACTAGTGTTGAATTCAAGGCACGTATCCTCCAAATGCACACGGTTTAACAAAGCAAACTGTTCCTGCTAATACGTGTTCAATTCAAGGCACGCGTCTTTCAATCGTACACAGGTTTATAAATTTTACCGTATTGATTGAGCGTTACAAGGCTGTGTTAGAGGAATTTTTTGTGTATGGTTGTTTTTGTTTTAATATATTTATCTACACAAATCTACATTATATTATAAAAATTTGTTAAGAGGGTGAGTGCTGCCAACGTACCTATTTTTTCAATTTGATATACCATCATTATTACTAAACGAATCATTTTGAAAAAAATAACCTAGTTAGTTTGGATATTATTATAGAGAAATACAACTTTACTTTTTGATTATGTTCTGTATTTAATCTTGTAGGAAAATAATAAGCATACCCCGATTTTAGACATTTATCTTAAATTTCTAAAAAAATATAAGGTACTAGCGGACCCGACAGACGTTGTCCTGCCCCAACTATGTGTGAAAAAAAAATGTGTAACATATATTTTAATAATATGGATGTTATTAAAACACTTTGAGGTTAGATGGATTGTCTTTTCGTATATAATTGCAATACATACATGGTCAGATTTCTTAGTGTTGTCAGATGAAAAAAAAAACAAACATTGCTTATTCGTCATTAGCGCCACCTATTATAATTTAACGGTATAAAAATTCGTGTTTTTATTTTCCTTTTATTATATTAATGTTTAAAGTTCCATTTTGTGAATGTAAACCATTCAGGGACTCACACAAACACACACAAAAATGTTCATCAAAATCGGTTCAGACGTTTAGGAAGAGTTCAGTGACATACACACATACAGAAGAATTATATATATAAAGATAGAACAATATTTTTTTTTATAAATTAAAGAAGAACAAAATACCTGGAAAAATATGATATATGACGTTGCATTAACGCATCAGGTTAAGTAAATAAACCAAAAAAACTTTTATTACGCAATGGCGCTGAATGGAAAATAAATGTTTTTTAGGTTTATTTACTAAACCAAGCATTAATGCAACGTCACATCATATTTTTCTATATATTTTTGTCTTCTTTAATTAAAAAAAAATATATATTTTTCTACGCCTTATAGTTTATTAAAAATATATTATAAATGTTGAAAATCGGGGTATGCCATTATTTTTCTACAAGAATTTATACAGAACATTATCAAAAATTTAAGGTATATTTTTGTTTATTAATATCCAAACTATCTAAATTATTTTTTTCAAAACGATTTGATAAGAAATAATGATGGTATATCAAATTGAAAAATAGGTACGTTGGCAGTAGTCCCCCCCATTAAGACAATTTTTTTTGTATGAGATTGATATTCATGAATTATTCAATGAAATAATCACACTTTGTGTCGTAATTAGGTACCTTCACAAGATATAGAGCATCGAATTTTACATTGGTAATTATCCTTGTCTCTTTTGTAATTTACAATTTTAAAATTGCCCAAAATACCGTTACATTTTATGTTCCATATTACTTAAAGACTTAAACATAATTACTGATTACTACCCTCCATATAATAATCTGTGAACAAAATACAAATGTGACAGTGACAGACGAAATGCGAGAGAAATGAAATAGCGCGCCAACTTCATGGCGGCTATATATGTATGTTCCATATTCAATCATTAATAGGCGTGATGACAGTAAGAAAAAATCATTGAAATTATGATTTTATTAGATAAAATATGTTATAAAGATTTGAAAAAATATATTTATTTTCATTTTAAAAGAGCGAATAATATTAATATTATTAAAATAAAAATACAAAATATGTTTGTCCGCCATTTTATGTGAAACACCAATCAGAGCGCATGACGTCACCATATTGTCACTGTCAATTGTGTTTGTTACTGTCAACTGTTGTGTTGTTCGAAATGGCTATTTTTTTCATAACAAGCTATATGGAATATGCTGCTTATTTTTAACATGCTATTTTTATTTATTGATTTATTTGGTTTATTTGGGACAATAAACCAAATAATATCGCTATCCGCTCTATTGAATCGTTGACGCATCTGTTATAACACGCACCGAGTATTGTAACGTGGTGGAGAATATTTAACGTTTCAGAAATAAATAACTTGGTGGCTTTCATTGCTTGATTATAAAATAAAATGATGTAATTATATTGTTTGTGGGAGTTGTACAGTGTTACATGAGGTTGAAATGGAAATACACAATGTATTATGATGAATCTAATATACATATGGGATAACTGTAATGATTCATATACATATTATGATTAATATATTAAAATATGTAATAGGTGTGATGACTGTAAGAAAAAAATCATTGAAATTATGATTTTAAAAAATAAAATAGGTTATAAAGATTTAAAAAATGTTTTTTTTTTAATTTATAGGAGTGAATAATAATAATATTATAAATATAAAAATACAAAATGTGTTAGTCCGCCATTTTATGAGAAAAAACAATCAGAGCGCACGACTTCATAGTATGGTCGCGTCAATTCTTCTGATAGTCTTCAATACAATATACGCATTAATTGTCGGTCTGGACTATGTTTATTTTGGTGTTATCGATATATTAATATTTTAATTAGATACTTAAAACTAAAACAAATTAAATATAAATGGAACAAGTATTCATCAAAGCAAATAGTTTCAATTTACCTAGATACTCGCCTACCTATCGGGGGACACTATGGGCCGGTATTACAGTGTCAGTTTAAGAGCTAAACTCAAGTTTTACAAAAATATAGCGTATTACAGTGTCCGTTTAGACCTAATCTTCCCTCAAATACGTCACTAAAACGACAAATATTTAACTCAACGTTTCTGGCAGATTAAGTACTTAACTGTGAGTCAACTGTCATTTGCTAGGCAACTCGTGTAGTTTCAGTTTCTATCACTAGAGGCGTTAGGCAACGTGTGTAGTTTCAGTGTTGTATCGAAGGTGGCGCCACACAACAAAACAAACTGACAGCCGTATTGAAACGAACACGGGCATTTAAAAGCATTATTTTGGTGAAAAAAATTAAATTTACCATGTTGGATAATAAAACAATGGTATTTAAAGTCGTAGCGTCCCGTTTTGTATTTCGTATTATTTGAGGTTATTTAAATTTGACAGATAATAACCACAGAAAAAGTGAAATATGTCTATAATTGAAGATTTAGTAACTGACATGTCATATTGCACTGTAATACGGAAATGGATTCAATCTCCCCTTAACATTAATCTTGAGTTTGGCAAACTCAATGAGTTGAGGGCCGACTGTAATATCGGGCCTATGTTAATTGTATTTTGTATGTAACTTAGTTTTTATTGAATAAATAAATAAATAATGAACGCTCGCAACGTATGGTAAACTAATTTAGTTTTAGTATTCTACAATTTTGTCACGCGATGGTGAGCTGACGAACGTTCGACATGTTATGATGCTGGTCACTGCCAAACTAAACTAGCAAGCTATATTTTTTTCATGCAATGAAGCGATTTGCGAAACGACGGCGATTACGCGAAGCATGCGTTTTAAAACATCGTTACAATTTTAGCAGCATACGAATTATTACATAGCGCTCGTTATTTGTATTGTGTTCATAACAAGCTATATTTATCTGCTATCGTTATTTTTAGCAATAGCAGCCATAGTAGTTATTTTTCTGCCTGTCTTAACTACTCTTAACTAGAATGGAACTTTTGATGGTCGGATATTTCTTTGCGTCGAACAAAGACTTTTGTTCATCAGAATTTCGAAACGTAAAAACTTAATAATAAGTACATATAAGTACTTTATTTATCTGTAATTTAAATACAACTTACATCTCGAAAATCGATAAAATATGCTCCTTCTTCTCTCTACATTATGTGTTCATAAGCTAAAATCATACGCGGGAAACTTATGATGGCCTATTTTGACGTTTGGACATTAATGAAGTTCTTTATATGCTTATTGCCTAAATAATGGTAAATATTATATTATTGAGAGCTAAAAGTGGGGGAACAAATACTGTACTTCATTGTAAACGCGTACTTAATAAAATTCACTTGTGTCTCGCCGTGCCAAATTTAATCACTTATTTCTCTTTTTTTTCGCGTGGGATGAAAACAAATACCTCAGTAGGTGTTTTTTTCGTCGTGTTTGTACATTTAGGGACCGCACAACACTTATGCACTTTTGAATTGATTATAAATACACAAATCGTCTTAGAACAAATATATTACATATAGTAGTGATATGCAGTTTACGATACCATGACGTCACCGTCAGGGTCGGCAGCCGCCATGATACTACAAGCTTTTTTTGGCGTAAATGTCAAATTTGATTTTAAAATGGCGATTTTTGCTACTAAACCTTTATTTTATGTAGAAATGTATATATATTTGAAAACAGTGAATGCGTAAAAACATCATGAGATAGTTTTTCAAAATTAGTCATCATGCCTATTGCTTTGAATTCAACATGTGTTTTTAAGTGCATTAGCGCAACAAACTAGTGCGTAATTCAAGGCAGTACTTGTCTCCTAATTAACACGGAAGGGTAAATATGCTTCCGGATTATCCGCTTGTTTTCGTCCTGAAAAGGACAGTTTTATCAACGTTTTGGCCGAATATCATCGGCCATTATCGAGGCCGACAGAAAAAAATATATATGTATTTGTTTTTAGTTTGAAGCACTTTGATCCAGAGGAGAACGTCGGAGATTTGCTGGACGACGTCGATCAGTCTCCTTATGATCATGTTGAAGGTCTACTTTCGCAGACCGGCAATAGAGATAAACCTTGGCTCACCAGCCTCAGGGATACACTGCATCATTTACAGGTAGAAAAACATTTCATATGATATACAATGATAATTGTAAGAGATACCATCAAACACTCTCTTCACTATGGTCACTAGAATACCCATGACCATGTAACATTGAAAAGTATTATAGCTCTGTAAAATATAGTCATCCTACTCTTACCATTTGTCATCCTTTTCTCAGATATATTATTAGTTTTTATTTTATTTTGTACACATACAGTCTTAATAACAAGTTATACATGAATAATGTAATGCCGGCTGTACACACTCGCCGAGAGTCTCGTCCGAAAAAGCTCTCGACGAGAGCATGCCTGTACACACTCGTTCTGCCAGTTGTACAGAAGACTCCCGCCACAATGGACATAGAAATTGCTGCTGCTTTTTCTCTTTGCGCTGTGTTCTATTATAATTTATTACACATTTACCATAAAAAGAAAATTCTCAAGCCATGATATAAAAGAAGATGGTGGATGGTTACTATGCACCGCATGAATCCATGAGTTCGTATGCGAACCATATTGATTTGTATACAATATCAGCTCCAGCTCCGGATTGTGTAGATGCAGAAATTTTTCTTTTATGCCCACGGTATGTTGCCATAAGCGAGTCCCTTTTCTTTTTTAATTCACCTACAGTAATATTAATTTTTTCGCTTATTCGTACCCAAGCATCATGGATAAATTGTTTATCCTTGTGCTTTAAATTCCTCGGGTCCCATAATACCGATTCTATTTGATATGACTCCAAAAATTCTATCTCGAGTTCGCTAGACCACATCACGACAACAACACGTCTTTATACAACGACAATAAGCGGGCGATTAAACAAACGAGTGTGTACATGCTCGCTCTCGTTTTCCTCGCGAGATCCAACGAGATCCTTTGACTCGGGCGCTAAAAACCGACAAACGACCGAGACCAGCCGAGACGAGACACGAGAGATCGAGATAAGACGAGAGCTCCATGTACACACTCGCTCTCGCGGTGTCTCGGCGAGTGTGTACAGCGGGCATAACATTCAATTAGAGGACCAATTAAGTTTACAGAAATAATCAATTTTATGTCAATTGTAATATCAGTTTTATAGAGAGAGGAATGGAAATGATATTAAGAATTGAACGGAAAGAGAAAGAGGAGAGCTTGCAAAAACACTATTCACATTCAGGGACTTAATTACTAATGATTTGAATATAATAATAGACATATTGCAGAGGTCTATATTCTTAAAGAACACATTGTAATTGTTACAAGTTCTGTGAATAAATGTATTCTGTAAATCATTTGTTTTAAATATTGGTAACTTAAATGGTAGTGGATTCCTGGTGTGAAGTAATGGGCAGTTAAATGATATCAAATTAAGAAGATTAAGGGTCGATGGAGTCTATTTTATTGTCTATTTTATGTACATATAGCATGTCAGTTAATGTCAATTAGTGTCTAAAGTCATTAATTTATGATGTTGTAGGGGTGATAGCCCAGCGGTAAGGCCGTTGCCTCCCATGCGTGAGGTCGACGGTTCGAATCCGGCCGGGGCACGCACCTCTGGATTTTCACAAAATCTATGTGCGGATTTATATCACTAGCTATGTGTAGCCATGATCCAATTTGTCTGGTTCCCCTTTCTAAGGGTCACGAAGGTCATATGGCAGTCGCTTCAATGTAATAACCAGACTCATGGTCAAATCGTACCCCGATAGAAACGGGACAAAAGCGCTAAGGGGAAGGAAGGATTAATTTATGATGTTGTGCAGAATATTATCATGTTTTTCCATACGTAGAGTTATGTTTTGTGACAAAACTCATTGAACATTTGTTAGGTTAGGTTACAATATCAATATACTAATTAAACAAATCATTTTAGACAAACAATGACATTTTGCTTTTCTGTTTTATTAAAATTAACATATTTTGATCATTACCATATATGTGTTAAATTGATTAAAATTCTGAGTGCATTTTAGTTTATGTATGGTCTGCGCAGTTAGCGTGATAGTTTCCAGACGATACTTAATCACAGGCATGGTTGCGTTCTCAACGAACGCCGAGCGCACTTAGTGAACGCTCCAAGCCTTTCATAATGACTGGAAACAAACACTCTGTGGCGTTCAGATTGAATGTCGTGTGTACGCACCAAACGCTCGATAAAGTTGTCTGGTTAAAAACGATCTGACAGTTATATTATCTGTTGACTTCTATTTTATCTGTGGAATGATGACTTCTATTTTTTCTATGGTATCTAATATGTCAGTTGACATTATTTATGATGACAATATGCATTCACAAAGAGGTTAATTTATAAAAATATCATTCAACAATTTCCAATAAAAGGTCAGAGATCATTATTTACACCACTGCCCAATTGTTGACTTTCGATGAAAATATAACCTAAAAAGACACATGTATAATAAATGACATTTGACGTTTAAAACACCCGATGCTGCGTTCAGATTAAAATGCCGCTCGAAAGCGTTTTGGTAAGATTGGTTTGAAAAATGCCATAATCTGCATTTTCGGGAACATTCGACGCTCGACACAGCCCTGGATTCACAAAACACAGCCCTGGTTTCAAACATTTTTCTTTTCAGACTTATGAGAATATCTTTATTCTTTTTAAGACATCCCAACCTAGTCCCATCCTTTTGGGTATTTCTGCTATCTGGTTATCCTTTCTGTATATAATTAAATGCATTAAAATCCTTGACAAATAAATTGAATACCATATTATAGGTGTTGTGTAATGATGTCGACGGTTCGAATCCGGGCGGGGCATGCACCTCTGGATTTTCAAAAAAAAAATGTATGTGCGTATTTATATCACTAGCTATATGTAGCCATGGTCCACTTTGTCTGGTTCCCCTTTGTAAGGGTTACGTAGGTCAGATGACAGTCGCTTCAATGTAATAACCAGACTCGCCAATTCCAGGATCATGGTCAAAGCGTACCCCGATAGAAACGGGACAAAAGCGCTAAGGGGAAGAGAGATTATAGGTGTTGTGTAATGATTGTATATACCATTGCACTATTTCCCAAACCAATTGGGAAATAGCGCATGATGGGAAGAGAGATTATAGGTGTTGTGTAATGATTGTATATACCATTGCACTATTTCCCAAACCAATTGGGAAATAGCGCATGATGGGAAGAGAGATTATAGGTGTTGTGTAATGATTGTATATACCATTGCACTATTTCCCAAACCAATTGGGAAATAGCGCATGATGGGAAGAGAGATTATAGGTGTTGTGTAATGATTGTATATACCATTGCACTATTTCCCAAACCAATTGGGAAATAGCGCATGATGGGAAGAGAGATTATAGGTGTTGTGTAATGATTGTATATACCATTGCACTATTTCCCAAACCAATTGGGAAATAGCGCATGATGGGAAGAGAGATTATAGGTGTTGTGTAATGATTGTATATACCATTGCACTATTTCCCAAACCAATTGGGAAATAGCGCATGATGGGAAGAGAGATTA
The DNA here is from genome assembly GCA_963576475.1 of Molanna angustata. Classification (NCBI taxonomy): domain Eukaryota; kingdom Metazoa; phylum Arthropoda; class Insecta; order Trichoptera; family Molannidae; genus Molanna; species Molanna angustata. The sequence goes on from OY754989.1 coordinate 18,111,445, forward strand.
TAGGTGTTGTGTAATGATTGTATATACCATTGCACTATTTCCCAAACCAATTGGGAAATAGCGCATGATGGGAAGAGAGATTATAGGTGTTGTGTAATGATTGTATATACCATTGCACTATTTCCCAAACCAATTGGGAAATAGCGCATGATGGGAAGAGAGATTATAGGTGTTGTGTAATGATTGTATATACCATTGCACTATTTCCCAAACCAATTGGGAAATAGCGCATGATGGGAAGAGAGATTATAGGTGTTGTGTAATGATTGTATATACCATTGCACTATTTCCCAAACCAATTGGGAAATAGCGCATGATGGGAAGAGAGATTATAGGTGTTGTGTAATGATTGTATATACCATTGCACTATTTCCCAAACCAATTGGGAAATAGCGCATGATGGGAAGAGAGATTATAGGTGTTGTGTAATGATTGTATATACCATTGCACTATTTCCCAAACCAATTGGGAAATAGCGCATGATGGGAAGAATTTCAGAGACCTCATTACTCGTTGGCTGAAGCAGATTGGAAGAGAAGGATCTGCCTCAGTACTCTTAGATTTTTTGAGATAGAGGTTTTAGAGTTTTTCATCCTGGTTGTCGATGTACTAAGTGAATGGAGTATGTAAAGAAAAAAGAAAAGAAAACAAATCATATGATCGCAGAGTAGCCATAGCAATTCAAAACTAGTACTGCCTCAGAACAGACTATGTCTAGCGAGGCAGTAAAATTTCCAATGTGTGGAAAAAAAATAGTAATAATTGTAAAATTGTAATAAGGGAGAAACTAAAAAAAAATAAATTGTATTTTTGTTAATGTTGGAAATATACTATTCATTCATTCATTCATTCATTCATTCATTCATTCATTCATTCATTCATTCATTCATTCATTCATTCATTCATTCATTCATTCATTCATTCATTCATTCATTCATTCATTCATTCATTCATTCATTCATTCATTCATTCATTCATTCATTCATTCATTCATTCATTCATTCATTCATTCATTCATTCATTCATTCATTCATTCATTCATTCATTCATTCATTCATTCATTCAATTGTTGGACACCCCACTCTGTGTAGACATTGCTCGCTTCATTCATGTATCCTTATTTGTGGCATTTTTAAAATTTCCTTGTTCCATATTCGACATTAAACCAATCATTTACACTCATTATTTCAGACCAACAACATACCTAATGAATCTCATCTCCTTCAGACCCAATCCTCGGCTGAGTACGAACGCCGCATGTCCAGCAATCAAGTGGAGCCTCCTCCGATGCAACAGGACTGGTCCGCTCCAAGCTACGGACTGCAGCAGAACTACGACCAACAGAACAGCCATCTTCAGCCCTTCGCCGATCTGCCCCAGAGCTCTCCGTACGTGCAGCAGCCGGAGCAGGATCCCTACCCGCAGATGTACGACCCCAATTCGTTGCAGCAGCAGGGTGGTGGCGGTCAGACCGGCAGTTATTTGTCGCCGGTCACGTTCTCTCAGCACGACGGAGGCGCTGGCTTAGTCAAAGATGATTTTGACTACGGCGGTCAGGTGACCGCCGATCCGGGATATTGGAATCATCAACAGGGACAGACGTACGGCTATCATGAGGTAAGTCTTTAAAAGGGCAATTTTTTTTTATTTATGTATGATAATTATTAAAAGAGCCGGTTGGCTCATGACACTAATTTATATATAGTCAACATTGTAAGTTTAATATAGTAGTTTTTCATATACAGCAACACTTTACTTCAGTTCGTGATATAATGACTGGTTTTCAATTCCCGTTGGAATGCTTTTTCATTCATAGTTTTTAGTTGTTCTGGCAAATTATTGTAGTCACAGAGTCCACAGCCACATTATTCTTTCGTGTCCAATATTTTTTGTAGCTTTCTCAGTTAGAAAGAAAATATTTTTAGTTATCCTGGCAAATTATTGTAGTAACAGAGTCCACAGCCACATTATTCTTTCGTGTCCAGTATTTTTTGTAGCTTTCTCAGTTAGAAAGTAAATATTTTTAGTTATCCTGGCAAATTATTGTAGTAACAGAGTCCACAGCCACATTATTCTTTCGTGTCCAGTATTTTTTGTAGCTTTCTCAGTTAGAAAGTAAATATTTTTAGTTATCCTGGCAAATTATTGTAGTAACAGAGTCCACAGCCACATTATTCTTTCGTGTCCAGTATTTTTTGTAGCTTTCTCAGTTAGAAAGTAAATATTTTTAGTTATCCTGGCAAATTATTGTAGTAACAGAGTCCACAGCCACATTATTCTTTCGTGTCCAGTATTTTTTGTAGCTTTCTCAGTTAGAAAGTAAATATTTTTAGTTATCCTGGCAAATTATTGTAGTAACAGAGTCCACAGCCACATTATTCTTTCGTGTCCAGTATTTTTTGTAGCTTTCTCAGTTAGAAAGTAAATATTTTTAGTTATCCTGGCAAATTATTGTAGTAACAGAGTCCACAGCCACATTATTCTTTCGTGTCCAGTATTTTTTGTAGCTTTCTCAGTTAGAAAGTAAATATTTTTAGTTATCCTGGCAAATTATTGTAGTAACAGAGTCCACAGCCACATTATTCTTTCGTGTCCAGTATTTTTTGTAGCTTTCTCAGTTAGAAAGTAAATATTTTTAGTTATCCTGGCAAATTATTGTAGTAACAGAGTCCACAGCCACATTATTCTTTCGTGTCCAGTATTTTTTGTAGCTTTCTCAGTTAGAAAGTAAATATTTTTAGTTATCCTGGCAAATTATTGTAGTAACAGAGTCCACAGCCACATTATTCTTTCGTGTCCAGTATTTTTTGTAGCTTTCTCAGTTAGAAAGTAAATATTTTTAGTTATCCTGGCAAATTATTGTAGTAACAGAGTCCACAGCCACATTATTCTTTCGTGTCCAGTATTTTTTGTAGCTTTCTCAGTTAGAAAGAAAATATTTTTAGTTATCCTGGCAAATTATTGTAGTAACAGAGTCCACAGCCACATTATTCTTTCGTGTCCAGTATTTTTTGTAGCTTTCTCAGTTAGAAAGTAAATATTTTTAGTTATCCTGGCAAATTATTGTAGTAACAGAGTCCACAGCCACATTATTCTTTCGTGTCCAGTATTTTTTGTAGCTTTCTCAGTTAGAAAGTAAATATTTTTAGTTATCCTGGCAAATTATTGTAGTAACAGAGTCCACAGCCACATTATTCTTTCGTGTCCAGTATTTTTTGTAGCTTTCTCAGTTAGAAAGTAAATATTTTTAGTTATCCTGGCAAATTATTGTAGTAACAGAGTCCACAGCCACATTATTCTTTCGTGTCCAGTATTTTTTGTAGCTTTCTCAGTTAGAAAGTAAATATTTTTAGTTATCCTGGCAAATTATTGTAGCAACAGAGTCCACAGCCACATTATTCTTTCGTGTCCAATATTTTTTGTAGCTTTCTCAGTTATAAAGTAATTTTTTTTAGTAGGTTAAGGCATGTCGGTTTACAGGAAAGACTGGGGCTGGATTACGTAGGGTCCTCTGTAGTTCATTGAGATTTTTAACGATTGTCATCACCATTTTAATAAGTAATATCATACAATCATTTTTCTTACGAGAGCTTATATACCTACATACCACGTTTAATAAAATTTTTCAAATATATTTTATTTTGTTATTCAGAATGGTCTTTAATTGATCTCGTAATCCAGCCAAAGACTGGTCATAATCCCTATAGATACTTGATTTCCTAGTGCTCCCGTAATATATGTTTCAATATCGTCTCTATTGAGGTATGTAATTTGTTGCACTTGCACTTCACCCAGTTTCTCTTGTGGGATTGTTGGCTCTTTTCCAGCACTTCCTGGTGTCATTGAATAATGTCCCACGTATTGGTACCATCGTCTGTATATCATATACACCGATTGAGAATTAATACATGTAGTTACAACGTAATATATGTACGTTAATGTATTATCCTCAGTTCAGTACATGTTTGTTTGTATATCAGTTATTTATGTCATGGGTATTGATCTGATTGAATACTTTCAGTGGCTCAAGTTGATGGTAATAATATATCAAGATTCAATAGATGGGTAAGGCCGTAGATATTTCCATTTTTAACATGTATACTTCTATAGTAACATAAAAGCAAAATATTATTGAGATTTGACCGACCGCCGTGGCACAGTTGGTAAGCCGTTCGGTTTCTGTGTGGGCGTCCTGGGTTCGATTCCCAGCGGAGGAGAAATTTATTTAAATTAATTTCTCACGTTAATGTTGCTTCTCTGGGCTGGAAACACTGGTTAGTTGGAAGAAATTGCCATACGGCAATAAACTTGCCACTTGCGCAAGGTGCGAGGAAGTATTCATTATTATTATTATTGTTTAACAAATTCACATGTTAAAATGTGCTTTCTCGGTTAATATTAGCTATGGGGAAAATATAAATAAAGTTATTGAAAATAACATTGTGCACAGCTTAAAAATTCATAATATTATTTTTACTCCTCCCTGCCCCAAGGAGATATAGTGGGAAGTAATGAATTCGCAATTTTTAAGGTTATTTTTTTAATGCAGATTATAAACGAGTGTCATATGCTGAGATTTTATTCTGAAAGTTTCTTCACAGTGTATCTATTTGTGTGTGTGCTATGTGCTATGTGATATGTACAGTATATTTATTCTACTTTATCAATTATAGACTAAAGTACTCATTTGATTTTTTCAAATTTTAAAAATTTGTATATCCAATACTCGTTTAGACCCCATTAGTATATCTGGATGATCTGGGGGCCTACGCAATATGCCATATTATCTTATATTCGTTCAAGAAAAGAGTGTTCTTAAATTGGATCAGCGAAATAAATTTCGTAGGCAAGTGACACATTACAAGAATAAGCTACGCTACAGCGTCGTTGGCGTCAAAAAGTTAAAACCATCGACTACAATTAAATTTTATAAATGGTTAGGTTGGCAGTCTGTTTATTTTCTCAATCTGACTGTCATTGCCTATTTGGCGCACGTTTGGTAGGTTATAATCTCTTTGGCGCGCGTTCGGTTATTTTTTAATTAAATGTGAGTGAGCAAATTAAACACGCGAAAAAAAAACTTTACGCATAATTTAATACATGTTTTTACACATTTGATTTAAATTAAATGTATTTTAAGTATATGTTTACTATTTCTACGATATAAAACCGAAATATTATATTAAACACAACAATCATCAAACAAAATATCAATTTGCGCTGCAACTTTTTCACGCTTATAATGCTTCTTTTTTAATATGCAAAAATATATAATTGAGTTTCACATAATTTACCAAGTTCAACGAGAAAATAATGATAACAAATGAAATATAAAAACAAATATCTATCAAAATACCACGTTCCAGACCAAATTTTAGTCGCTAATGACGTTTCATTATTATTCAAAAAAATGTTATTTTTCATTCCAAACGTCAGAAATATGGCACGTTGCCTACCGACGATAACCAGTTTGTATGACCGTTGCTAGGCGTCGAAAGGAATCATAGCGAATATAAGATCACGTATAACGTATCGTTAATCAATGGCATGTCGCGTAGCCCTGTCACGTGACAACTGTCATTTCCATACATTTAGTTATCTTTGCTTATTCTCTCTCTCTCTCGCTAAATTGGCATGTTGCCTAGGCCCCCAGGGCTTCTCGATTTTTTTTAACTGTCAAATATTTCAAAGTGACCCCAAGCTCGGAAAACATAAACTTTAGGGTAGTGAGGAGCAAAAATAGCTTTGCTTACCTAAAATATAATTTTATCTTAGCTGATAAAATTTTTTTTTACGATATTGGACGAATCTCAAAGATTCTTCAAAAAGTGGAAAAATCTACAGCGTTACCATTATTTTGTGATATTTTATTTTAAAATCCAAACTATAAGTTCAATCAACTTCATATTGATATCATATTATGTTTGTGATTGATTTTTTTAAATAATTTGTACAAATAGATCTTCGAAGAATTAAATATTGTGATATCTATAATCATTTATTTGTGTACTAACTCACGTAGTAGAGAGTAGTATTGTTCACAACCCATTGTTTTTTATATTAACCATGTTCTTCATATTAACCAAATTAATATTAGATTCATTGTACGTTAAAAAATTAATCGTTAAATTAGACGTTACTAAATATTAGAACAATGTGACAAATATTTGATTAATGTGTGGCGGCACAGTGCCTAGCGACTACCCTGTCAAATTGATGCATACTCCTCCTAGCTTCCAATCAGCGAGCATCGATCTTTCTGGTATTTGGCGCTAGGGGGGTATTTAACTGAATGCACAAGCGACGCACTTCAGTGCCAACTCTCCCCTTTCTTGTTAATTTTGTGTGTTTATTATTGTATGTCTGAAAAGTTGTAACTTAAATATTGTATTTAAGAGGGCGACTGCTGCAAACGTATCTATTTTTTCAAGTTGAAATTGCATCATTACTACAAAACGAATCATTTTGGAAAAATATAACAATTAGTTTGAATATTAATAAAGAAAAATATACCTTAACTTTTCAATTATGTTCAGTATATATTCTTGTAGAAAAATAATAAGTATATTCCGATTTTTGACATTTATCATATTCATAAAAAACCATAAGGTATAGAGCATTATATTTTTTAATAAATTAAAGAAGAACAAAATATCTGGAAAAATACGATGTAACGTTGCATTAATGCATCAGGTTAAGTTAATAAACCAAAAAAACTTTTATTTCGCAATGGCGCTGAATGGAAAATAAATGTTTTTTAGGTTTATTTACTAAACCTGAAGCATTAATGCAACGTCACATTGTATTTTTCTAAATATTTTTGACTTCTTTAATTTAAAAATAAAATATATTGAACTACGCCTTATAGTTTATTAAAAATATAAGATAAACGTTGAAAATCGGGGTATGCCATTATTTTTCTACAATAATTTATACAGAACATTATCAAAAAGTTAAGGTATATTTTTCTTTGTTAATACCCAAACTAACTAAATTATTATATTCAAAATGATTTGATAAGAAATAATGATGGTATATCAAATTGAAAAATAGGTACATTGACAGTAGTCCCCCCCCTCAATGTCTTTTATTTCTCTATACTCTATATTATTACGAACCTGGTACCCGTCATTTAAAGTATGTGATTGTAACTTGATCAAGTCAATAAAGGAATAAATTAATGTCTTTTTAAATAGTTTTACATCAGTGAGTGTCAATATATGAAGATTCAATTAGGTTCCGACCTAAACGAATCTGCTTAAATGGGATTCGAAACCCCAGTGATACTTAATAATAATACCACACTCATATATGTTATGTTGGAAATGTACTTAATTTATTTTATCTCATGTTTTGCCTTCGCAATCGGAACTGCAGCCTGATACGGACAAAGAGGAAACTGTTACAGAGAACGTTGTAAGTACAAATCGTGTCAATGTTTCCAATATGTCCAAGCGAAAGCCGCTATTGAACGTTCCCAAGTCCAGCTATAGTAGTAACGCGAGACACTGCGAACCCTCAACTTCTTCCTCCTCGTTTGTGTGCAAAATCCTCAGCCCGGACAATAGGGACATAACGGGGTCGTCCCAATCCGAGGACGTCGACACCCCCTCCAGCACCTGCTTCGGGAGGTTCGATCTCAACTTCCTCAGACAGCACACCCTGTCGCGGGAGTCCTCCTTCGGAGAACCGTCCACGCCCGGCGCCAACAGCGAGAACATATCTGTATCAAACGGAATATCTACTTTGCAGAACGCCACAACTCCGAGAATGCATGCCGCGTCATCGCAGAGCGACACCATCTCCTTGATGACCTACTACAGCGGAAGAGACACGGAAAAACCCAACATGATCCTAAGAAAGAGAATATCGGCCACGGTACATCCGACAAAGGACATCGCGAGCAACGCCTTCTCGGACTACAGAAACACAGGTCATGGAAACCCGACCACTCGTCGGCTGGTGCGAAACCTCAGCAAGGAACGGAACTACGATACCATCGAACAGAGCAACGTCTCGTCCAACAACTCGTCTTTAAATTCCCTACCTTCCTCCCCTGGCATCCGCAGGAGTAACCAGGGACTGAGCGACTTGGACATACAACTCGCAAATAGCTCTCACTTTGACTTCTCGTCGAGCAAGACTCCCGACGCAGCTGAGGGCCACAGGTTCAACCACTACGTACGCAGGAGGGGCAGGAAGGACCTGATCAGCAACACCGTCGACATGTGGGCCAGACAGACGAGCTTGGACGAAAGCACGACCAGTATCAACAAATCACACCCCGAGAGTTCGTTCAAACCTTTAATATTTGGAGGGACCTTTCCCATTGACACTCCGGCCTCACCGCCGGAAGACTACACCAGGATGTTCTCCAAAGAAGACCTCAACTCGACCGAAAACAGCTCCGTGTCGTCGGTTGACACGGGTCACAAGAAGCTTCTGAAGAAAACGATCAAGGAGAGTCTGGACAACTTTGAAAAGGCGTTGATCAAGAGGCAGCACGACCTTCATATGCAACGCAAAGAGTTCTCCGCCAAGAAGATCACCAAGACCTTCGATATAGACGAGCCTATCGCGTACAAACAAAAGTGCGGCGATCAACTGGAACCAAAGAAAGAGATCAAAGCTACGGCGAAAAATTTGCCAAAGACTTTTAGCATAGACGAACCTGTCTACCTTTAACACACGCCAAACTGTAAAGAGATGATTTTTGATTTGAATCGTGTTAAGAGAACCCGTGATTGTAAATACTATATATTTTAATTTAAAGTTAGAATTTATGTAATTCCTTGTAGTAAATGTTTTCAATCTACTACCATTCGAGTTGAATAAGCTAAAAACAAATGCGTTCAAAAATGGAATAAATGAATGGTTTAAAATACTTAACTTACAATGACGGTCGCACACATGCGAAATAAAATCATTTACATATATCGGTCTTCGTGACTCAGTTGGTTAGATATCTGACTGCTGAGCCAAAGGTCCCGGGTTCTATTCCCGGTGGAGACAGAGTTTTTAATTGTGTTTTCAGTCTGGATCTGTGAGACGATAAATACCGTAAATCTTCAGAATGTGGGGCAACTTGTTATTGGGTACGTGTCAAATTAGTATTTGACATAGTATCTGTTAGTTATCTGAGAAGCAATAATAAATATTAAATTATAAACTGCTTAAGAACAGGTTTTTAACATAGTGAAGCAGCACGTTATCAATTTTAAGTATTTTTTTTTTTAAATAAAAATGATCACGTCGTTGTTAAACAAGTACATATACATCTACCTACGTTCCCTAAAATAAGCATAAATGCTTACGCCATAGGTGAACGAAATCGGTCGAGGCAGGATTCGAACTCGCGACCACTGGATTACTAGCCCAGCGCGCTAACCGCTCTGCCATCGACCCAAGTATTCATCTGTAATATTAATAATAATTTGCATTCTTATGTATCTATTGTATAAAAAGATGTATTCAATGTTTTTTTACAATAATAAATATAAAAAAAGACACGGTTTAATTCGTACTTTGTCCAATTTCGTTCACTAATTCAAACAAATGTACGAGCATGTGCTTCGATTATGGAATGTATGAGGATGCAAATGTTCTCTTTGTGAATACATAATTATATAATTTTTTACGAGGAAATCTATAGATCATGATGACGTGGCAACATCAGTGTTGCCGTAGTAATTAAAAATACGTCCACTTTTTCCCGATTTCTATTATTTATTAACAAACTGTATGTATTAATACAAATAAAGCGCAAAATCTAGACATTGGATTGTATGGACTTTAGATGTTTTGTATAATATAAGTAGAATTTAATATTTTCTGTGAAAATGATACGCATTATTCCCTGTAACATTCCAGAAATATATCCTATAACCGTAAAGTCATCAAAATTTAAGTCTTTTAATAGACAAACAACTTTCTCAGTGAATAATTGTAAAAAATTAACATTCAATGTCTTCATACATTCAACAATAATCTGATATTTATATAACCGCCTCATTTAACACTGAATATATATATGTGTGCCAAAATATTTACATTGTAACTAACATAATACTTTACATTGGTAAGTTTTAAGGCGAATGTAATCTTTCTTCATCTTACATTCTTTCTGTGTTTCCTCACTTCTTACTCTGTCATACATTGTTTTATTATGCTGTATTGCTTTTCTTTCGAATCCCTTACCACATTAAAAAGCATATTTTGAATCCAATATTACATTAAAAAGCATATTTTGAAACCCTTATTACATTAAAAAGCATATTTTGAATCCTTTATCAAATTAAAAACCACAATTTGAATCCCTTATTACACTAAAAAGTATATTTTCAATCCCTTATCACATTAAAAAGTATATTTTCAATCACATTAAAAGCATATTTTGAATTCCTTATTACATTTAAAAGTATATTTTGTAACCCTTATTACATTAAAAAGCATATTTTGAATCCTTTATCAAATTAAAAACCACAATTTGAATCCATTATTACACTAAAATGTATATTTTCAATCCCTTATCACATTTAAAAGCATATTTTGAAACCCTTGTTACATTACAAAGCATATTTTGAATCCCTTATCACATTAAAAACCACAATTTGAATCCCTTATTACATTACAAAGCATATTTTGAATCCCTTATCACATTAAAAAGCATATTTTGAAACCCTTATTATATTAAAAAGCATATTTTGAATCCCTTATCACAAAAAAAGCATAGGTATTTTGAATCCCTTATCACAAAAAAGCATATTTTGAATCTCTTATTACATTAAAAAAACATATTTGGAATCCCTGATTGCGAGTACAAATTTAAAAGCGCATTTTTTCTGATGTTTTCCGTTGAAATTTGTAATTTTCAGAATACACCCATTCTTATTTTGAAGCAAAATATATTTATAAATATTTTGCAAGCTTTCGAAGTAATATTACTTTATAGGCAAAGACTCAGCGAATCAATATTATCCAACAAATGGTATTCGATAAATATTGCCAAGTCAACAAAATCTGGTGATGTGGATAGCATTTGTTTAATTATAGGTAACAGCAACATCTTAGTGATGAGCAGTTGTTGAAAAGAGCTTTTAATAATATTGACAGTTTATTTGATAGCTTTAAATTAAATTTATGAATACAGTTGATGTGATGAGGTGTTGTTGAAAAGAGCTATAAATAATATTGATATAATTAGCAGTTTAGTTGGAGCTTTAAATTAAATTGATGAGATATACAGTTGTTTAATAAAGAGATGTAAAGATTTATTGATGTTATGAGGAATTATTGAAGAGCTATAATTATTATTGATGTAATGAGCAGTTTAGTTGAAGCTTTAAATTAAATTGATGTGAAATATTCTATTGATGTGATGAGGAGTTGTTGAAAAAAGCTATAAATAATATTTGATAATATAAGCAGTTTAATTGCAAGCATTAATATACGTGCATTAAATTAAAGTAAAGTATAGTAAATTTTATTAATAAGAAAGTATTAATTTGGAAACACTGGTTAGTTGGAATAAATTGCCATATAGAAATAAACTTGCCGCTTGCGCAGGGTGCAAGAAAGTTTTAATTATTAATATCATTAAATTAAATTGACGAGATAAGCAGTTTTTTAATAAAGAGCTATAAAGCACATCAATCTATTGATGTGATGAGCAGTCATTTGAAAAAAGAGCTAAGTATGTGATGATGTGATGACCAGTCATTCAAAAGAGCTATAAATATAATCAATTGTTCAATGAACAACTACCGATACGATGATAAATTGTTTTATAAATAGCTATAAAGAACAACATTATATTGATTGACATGATGAGCAGTTTTGTATTGATACGATGAGGTGTGATTTGAAATTGATATTTTGAATGTAAAATATATACTGATATATAGTCGATTAATTTTTCTTTGTGATTTCGGATAAAAATTAAGGTTGTGCATAATTAAATTTTGTTTTATATCAATTAATAATATATAGAACTGTATTATTTTCAAAAATATAAATATGTATACTGTTCCAGATTTATTCATTTTGAAAATCATCTCGAACTACTTCAAATTCTAAATTGAATTTATTGTATTAAGATTTTAACTGTATATTTTTGAGTTAATATTTTGTGCCTAGTTTTTAAGAACACAATGTTTATTTTTATGTTTAAAATGTACGTTGATTAAGATATTTTATACCTAGCCGCTTTTTTTTTTTTTTTTGAAATTCAATTTTCAAATTAGGGAGCAATAATTAATTTTACACCAGTGTGTTTTTATAATATTTTATTAAAATTTAGTGTTATTAAGTGTTGTCACCGTTTGAACAAAATGTAAACGTTACAGTGTATTTGCACAGTGAGAATTCAAATTACAAAACTTTGCATTACGTCTTTTTATTTATTTCACAATTATTCTCGGACCACTGTTTTCATATTTAAAAACTTTTTCATTGTTTTCTAATGTATAATTTTTAGCCCCTTTCCTCTAACAGTGTTATTAGTTATCGTTTCTTTTGTTAGTGTTATTATTCTTGTTCTTTCCTCTGGCAGAGTAATTAGTTTTCGTTTCCCAGTGTATTAGTTATTCTTGCTTCTTTCTTTCGGCAGTGGCATTAGCTATTGTCAGCTTATTTTCTACCCTTCCTTCGACAGTCTTTAGTCATACTTGCTTCTTTCCTCTGGCAGTATAATTAGTTTTCACTTAATAGTGTTATTAGTTATTCTTGCTCCTTTTCTCTGGCAGTAATTAGTTTTTTTCTAACAGTGTTATTAGTTATTCTTGCTTATTTCCTTCGGCACTACCATAGTTATTTGTACCTTCTTTTCTACCATTCCTTTGACAGTGTTATTTGTTATTCTTGCTCCTTTCCTTTGGCAGAGTAATTAGTTTTCACCTAATAATGTTATTAATTATTATTACTCCCTTTCTCTGGCAGTAATTAGTTTTCCTCTAACAGTGTTATTAGTTATTCTTGCTCCTTTCCTTTGGCAGAGTAATTAGTTTTCACCTAATAATGTTATTAGTTATTATTACTCCCTTTCTCTGTCAGTAATTAGTTTTCCTCTAACAGTGTTATTAGTTATTCTCGCTTCTTTCCTTCGGCAGTGTTATTTGTTATTCTTGCTACTTTTTACTGACAATGTCACTATTTATTATTGCTCCTTTTTATGGAAGTGTCATTTTGTTATTCTTGTCTTTTTGTCGGTCAGAGTAATTAGTTATTTTATTGGTGAATTGAGAGTTATACAGTCATATACAATTTGTAAATCAACAATGTTATTTTATTTATTTTTTATTTTTTGTAGCTTCTTGGGCAACTAACAGGTGCTATGTCAAATTATTATTTAACACGCACCCAATAACAAGTTGCCACATTCTGGAGACTTAAGATATTTATCGTCTCACAGATCCAGACTGAAAACACAATTTTTTAAAAACTGTGTCTCCACCGGGAATCGAACCCGGGACCCTTGGATCAGCAGTCAGATACCTAACCAACTGAGCCACGAAGGCCGAAATATTATTATTAATTACTTAAAATAGTCGAAAAAATCAATGTTAGTGGACTAGTGAAAACTCTATGCATTATTCAGTAGGATAATTGAACTACAAAAAAAGGAAAAAAGTAATAGTAAAAGCTTACATAATGAGTTTACAAATAGTACATACAAAACAGTAAAATTATGTATTTTGAAAGATTGGAGGAGACAGCTGTCTTAAACGTACTGAGAGATTAAATTGTTTTTCTCATTACCTCGTACAACGTTTTTAGTTATTCTTGCTTCTTCAAGCAGTAGGTATCATTAGTTATTCTTGCTTCTTCATGCAGTGTCATTAGTTATTCTTGCTTCTTCAACAGTGTCATTAGTTATTCTTGCTTCTTCAAGCAGTGTCATTAGTTATTCTTGCTTCTTCAAGCAGTGTCATTAGTTATTCTTGCTTCTTCAAGCAGTGTCATTAGTTATTTGCTCCTTTCTCTTCCGTTTCTCTAGCTATGTTCTAATTTATGTGTTAGAGTTGTTCAGAGCTGTGTAAAAAAAAAAACCCTCTCTGAATCATAAAAACGGCGCTATATAAAACACTATTATTGATATTTTTTTTCCTTTTTATTTAATCAACTGTTTCTACAGTATGAAACTCAATGTTACCAGTTTCTTAATCTTTTCATTATTATGCACCATCAAAAATGTTCTTTTAGTGGTGATATCTATGTATGTAGTATTAGTTGTTCTACTGTACTCATTTAATATGATAGACTTAATATATATCATTTTGCTACGGTTAAATTTTATTTTATATATTTTCATACAATCTTGGTCTGTTTATGTGATTCTTATTTATTCAAAAAAATCATAAATTCTTTTGAGTTATACAAAAAAAAATTCCAAGAAAAATGCAGCATTGATGCGAATCTCCATGTTGGATTTCCAACTGTGCTATAACCACACGCTCACGTTGATCGAATTTTCGCACCAATCTTTATGATCTGCCTTACATTATGTATGTTGTTATTCGATGTAAAAAAAAACGTTTTTAATTTTTTAAATACACAATATATAATCGCACGTTATACATATTTTTACATAAATGTGTCCATTCTAATTTTAAGAGCAACGATTTTTGTCACAAAATAATAATTTTAATAATAGTGATTGTTGTCGAAATGAGCAAATAATATTTAAATATTAATGTAAATGTTCTAGATGCACATTTGTGTATAGATAAATATTGTTATAACGTAGAAAATTATCAAAAAGTACCTTATTTTAAAATATTTATTCAATATTGTATTTTTAAGTACAAACCATATTCAAAAATGTATTTATGTGGTGTCGTATTGTCTAAATTAACCAAAATTTGGAAGAACTAATTTGAATTTATTCCATAATTTTTGAAAACTGTATTTCGACATCGTCGTATGTTTAAATTCTGTTTCGGACAAATTTGCTATCTATTATAAATAAAATTTTATTTAAAATAATTAGGTTATATTCCTTTTTTGAATTTCATAAAATTAGATAGCACAACCCCTAGGGCTTTACTCTCGACTTCAAATACGATTCCAATTTCAAATTTTTCAAAGAACCTACCTGTAACGGAGAATAATGCGGTAGAATAATGTTTTAATCGTAATAGTCGGTAATTTGAATGTACGCAGGGGACAGGTAAGTAAGTTCTAAACGAAAATATGAAATTGGGATCAAATTTGAGTGTCAAGACAATGACCCGAATGCACAGTCCTAGGTACCTAAATACTAATTCCTAACCTCACTGGAGTATTTAGTATTCTTAAGTTAGCAATTGTGTTGCAGAGACATCACTAACTAAATACTACACCAATCTTAAGGTCGATGGTATAGAATTTCACATTATTGGGTACGAAGAAAAGAGATAGATAGCTTTCTATGGGTTTAGACGTTTACAATGTTTTTTTATCATAACAACACAAACATATGTAACCAAGATCGATGTCATGATTTTTTGAAATTCCAGCGAATTTTCAGCATCTCGTACGGATCGCTGAATACTTTGTTTGGTATTTGATTTGACAAAATTACCAAATACATATTCAACGAAGCCGATAAAATCATCATTCACCGAAAAATCTTGTATTTTAGTATTAAACCACTCGTAAGGTTCCTCGCTATCAACCTTACTTTTTAACAATTTGCAAATGTTAGTTTATGCCGATTCGCATGCGCTAAGTATTTAGATATGTCTCTGCAATGCAATTCTCATAGAAAAACTTGGTAGCATCCTCCAGTTAGGAAGCCACATGACCTCCTAACTTAAGTGAGCGACTGTGCAATGAAAACATGGTTAGTATTTAGGTAGGACTCTGCATTTTGACCTTAGGCTGGTATGTATTTTCCAACATTTATTAAAATCGCAAATTTATTTGTCATGTTTATAATTTCAATTGTTGCATTTTTATAAACAACTTGTTATTTTTTATTAATTTACATTAATAAGATCAAAAAACTTTTTAATACTAGTAAGCATTTATAATAGTGTTTAAAGTCTCAGGTTTTTAGATTTCAACGATTGTTAATAATTTTTGGATTTCAATTTACACATATGTATTTAATTATTGTAACCAAAAGTGCTTTTCATATTGTATTAATAAATATTTTATTGATTATATTCATTTGTTTTCATTTTATTCGTTAGTTTTGTAGCACCCAACATTCATATTTTTTGTGCCAATTTCATATTTAATATATTTATTAGGTTTTAATATTCGATATTCAAAGAAAACTCTCATATATGTTTAATAAGATGATCTGTTGTTGTTCAAAAAGAATTTTACAAAAACAGTTTATATCAATTAAACCAATTGTAGTAATTTCATATTTTGATCCAACAGTATTAGACAGTTATATTTTATTTTAATTTGTAATTCACAAAAAGCTATTTATTCTTTCCCATACTTAAATTTTACAATGTAAAAGTCTTATTCAAATAAGGCAGACATTTAATTTTTAATTTCTACACCAAGATCCATGCCATATTCAAATGAGTCACTAGCTAGTAATTCCATATATTAATTATACTTTGAGATCCATTCCATCTTTAAATAATTCACAAGGTAGCCAATTCATATTCAATCTTTTTTAATCTTGGACTTATTCCATTTTTAAATTATTCACAAAGTAACTAATCCATTTTTAATTTTTACGTTTATTCCTTTTTTAAATAATTCACATGGTAGTTAATCCGTATTAAAATTTTACTTATTTGAATTTTTCCATTTTGGCATTCAATCCATATTTAAGTTTTACTCATAGATTTATTCCATTTTCAAATAATTCATAAGGTAGCCATTCCATATTTAAATAATTCACAATCCCTTTACAATTTTAACTCGTAGATTTATTCCATTTTCAAATAACTCGCAATGTAGCCATTTCATATTCAATCTTTAACCATGGATTTATTCCATTTTTAAATAATTCATGAGTCGACCTAAGCATCCTATATTTAATCATACATTAGGATCCATTCCATATTCAAATAATTCATAATGATGGATTTCATTTACAAATTATTTAAATGCCAGGTGATTCATATGTAATTTTAACTCATTTCCATATTCAAATTATTCATAAGTTAACCTTTTCATATCAACTGATATAAATGATATGATCTACTCCATGTCTTTGAATCCATCATTCGCAGAAATATATTTGGTATTCTATTTAAATTCATGCGCTTTTTGTATTGTTTGACGTCTCAAATTGCAGGACAGGGATACGATCGAGTCCCTCGAGCCGCCTCGGCCTCAGATCTCGATGCCAAACTCCAACCAGTCCCGGAGCCCGCCCATTTACGACGAGGACCACGACGGGGTCAACAGATCACCCGCCAAACCTTCGCCCAACGCGAGATCGGATCAGAAACCAAAGGAATCCGCACCGTCGGCGGCCAAAACTCAAGCCAGCACCGGATGGTTCGGAGGCATATTCAACAAACTGTCTCTGAAGCCGAAGAATCAGATGATATTACCAGATGATAAAAACCCATCGGTAAGTGTTATGAATTTCTCAATTTGTTGGCCTTAATGGCTCAGTTTGTTGGGTATCTAACTGCTGATTCAAAGGTCCCAAATAGACCTTTCCAATGATGTATCATTCATAACAATGCGTGCCAGTATCAGCCCCCCTAGACAACATGCCATTTAAGCTAAGCGTTATCTCGCTAAGCGATAGTAAATGTATGGAATTGGTGGCTGTGACATCACGTGACAGCCACCAATTCCATACATTTACTATCGCTTAGCGAGATAACGCTTAATTTAAATGGCATGTTGTCTAAGGGGGGCAGGTTGCATACATTTGTGCTAAAATTGTCAGTATTCATTCATTCATACACGGTATATCCCACAATGTGGGGTAACCAGCGAAAGGTGTGCGGGTGTGCATTGCCTTATAAAAGGGAGCACAACATATCTGTGTATACCCACACACCAGTCTTGTCTCACCTAAAAAGGCGCTATATTCAGAATGTGTGGTGAACCTCATTGCTGAACTATGTGAGATGTTATTGTTGCCTGTTGTATTTTCGATTACCCGGCTCTTACGGGACACTCGAAAACAATAATAG
Organism: Molanna angustata; assembly: GCA_963576475.1. Lineage (NCBI taxonomy): Eukaryota > Metazoa > Arthropoda > Insecta > Trichoptera > Molannidae > Molanna > Molanna angustata. Next base: position 18,129,549 of record OY754989.1, read on the forward strand.
AAAAGAGTGGAAGCACTATTCTAAGCCGGTGCCTCAATTTACTTATAAAGGACACTTCTTTATTGGCTTATTGAATATGATCCACAAAGACTTTGGAAGGGTCCAAAGCTATGTTGGAAACCGCGTGTATCAAGCGGGTTTAATTGATGCAACCTTGATTTAACTAATGAAGAACTTAGTTCTTAATGTTTGCAGACATTCTGGGTCTTGGTCCACAAAGACTTTCCTCAAACAAATTTTGTCTTTTTTCCATCTGTAGATTGTATGGGACTCTGAAAAGAAGCGTTGGGTCAACCTGGACTCGGACGAGCAGGAGCTGGACACTCATCTTCCGCCCCCGCCCAAGATGTCCGACATCAGGCCCAACATCAACAACAACAACATTCAGCAACTGCAGCAGCCGGCGGATGCGATGTCTTCGCCCTCGCCACCGGCGATTCCAATGTCCTCGGATCCCAACAATCTGCCGTCGACTCCGGTACCCAACATCTTCAAGCTGCAGAAGGGTCGGCACATAAAGAAGTCGTATGTGGACGTGTTCAACCCGAGCGGCGCCCCTATGAGGCCGCTGCCCCCCGCCTCTGAAGTGCTCGGGGCGCCCCTGGGACAAACGGAACCTCCCACCTCCTATTTTGTACCCAATCAGGGAGACCAACAGGTAAATACCATTCAAATTTAGATGGGTCGATGGCAAAGCAGTCAGCGCGCTGGGCTAGTAATCCAGTGGTCGCGAGTTCAAATCCTGCCTTGACCGATTTCTTTAACCTATATATAGCACAAGCATTTATGCTTATTTTAGGGAACGTAAGATGTTTTTTTTTTTTTTTTTTAATAAAAAATGAATATGTCCTTGTTAAACAAGTACATATACATCTTCCTACGTTCCCTAAATTAAGCAAATAAATACTTGTGCTATAGGTGAACGAAATCAGTCGAGGCAGGATTCGAACTCGTGACCACTGGATTACTAACCCAGCGCGCTAACCGCTCTGCCATCGACCCATTTGAATGTATATGTACTTGTTTAACAAGGACTTATTCATTTTTATAAGTAAAAAAAAATAATAATAATTCACGAAAGCTTACTAAGACATTCTTTTCCTTGGATCCCTAGAAGTACTTCCTGACCAATAAGGATGTGGTGGTTGCCTGGAATAATTTACTTTAGCCGGAACGTTCTTAAACAGTTATAGAATCAGACGTAATGTACATTGTTCTGTTATAGACTCTCATTAATTACACTACAACACTGTCATTAATGAAAAATTTGACTGCTTGAATTGGGAGTTAGCTTAATTTGTGGTTATAATGTACTTTAAAGGCTAGCGTCAATACAGGCGCAGCGTGCGGAGCGCATCAGACGGATTTTAGAATTCTTCGTATAGGAATTGCATCCGTTGCGTCCGCTGCCGGATGGACGGACGCAACGGATCTTCAAAATGCCGATGCCGTTGCTAGGAGAAATAATAATACATTCGGATCTGTCATTTTCGTATATGCATTTTCTTTAGTGATATCATATCCCCTTTTTTAAGGAAAATTCTCATTTAATTTGTTTTTATTTCTTCTTCTGCTTCTTCTGCTCATTTAAATTGTTTTTTTTATTTTATTTATTGAAAACAAACATACATCCAATTTAGTACATATGACAAGCAGACAGTAATACAACAAGTAAGCCAAAAATGTTGATGAATATTACTGGTTAAAAAACATGAATTGAAAAAGAAACATCAGTAACATAATACTTATTGCTGTGGGAAAAGGAACTTGGAAGGAAATGGGGCATTATGGGAAGCGTGCGTAAGATCACTCAGAGCGATGAGGGAACGTGGCCAAAATGGATAGTAATGGATAGAAATCTTCTATGCGATGAGTTGAAGAGATCAATGTCATGTAAGAAAGAATCATAATTTCTGCATGGTCTGTATATGAAAGAGTGCTGTGCATAATTTGTGCCACAGAATGTATAGTTTTTTCTAGTTTGTCTCGTCGATATGTTGAACTATTATTTAAATAAACCACTATAATTTAAATTCGAATCTTTGGATGTTGCAATCACGAGAAATCAGCTGAATGATTTTGGATGAAATTTATCAACAAATCCAAATGACAGCTGTGTCGGCAATCCGATTGGTGCGCCTCTGTGGTCGCACTGCCACAAACAAATCCGTCTGTTGCGCTCCGTCCGTATGCGCCTGCATGGACGCTAGCCTTAAAACATAAAACTTTTTCTTTTCCCAAGCACACGATTGGAAATATAAATGACTGTGATTAAAGGTATATAATGTTGTTGTATAATAAATGTTTAATGTGTTACCTAGTTGTAATTATGTATTGCCTTGACTACCTTCCAAAGTACCGTTGTTACGTTTTAATTTTATTTATTTATTTTATATATTGAATCATAACACCATACATTTTACAAGTATAAGATAGCTGCTTCATTAGATTAAACATGTTTTGAAGCAGCTACCTGTACATATGTGAAGTTATTATATTTATTACATCAACAAAATAAAAAAAAAAAAACAATGTATTGTCGGCCTTCGTGGTTCAGTTGGTTAGGTATCTGACTGCTGATCCAAGGGTCCCGGGTTCGATTCCCGGTGGAGACACAGTGTTTAATTGTGTTTTCAGTCTAGATCTTTGAGACGATTAATATCGTAACTCTCCAAAATGCGGCAACTTCTTATTGGGTGCGTGTTAAATAATTATTTGACATAGTACCTACCTGTTAGATGTCCGAGAAGCTACATTAATCCGGTGGCAGTTTATTGTAAATTATAAAATCTTATTTACGAGGCGTGTTTTTTAAGTAAGTACCGTTTTGAAATTAAAAAAGAAGTGCTAAGATATCTCAATAATTTTATTTTTACATGAAAGCCTTTACCTTAATCTACTTTTGTACATAAGTTTTGTCAATATTGAGGCACTTGTCATAACGTTGTAACAGTTTTTGAAGACCCTCCTCATACTGTTTTGACTTTGTTATCGTCTTGAAGACATCATCCTGACCGCCCAGGTGTTTCTTCAAGTGCAGGAACAGATGGTAGTCACTGGGCGCCAGATCAGGGCTGTACGGAAGATGATCTAGAGTTTCCCATCGAAAAGATGTGATAAGATCTTTGGTTTGATTAGCCACATGCAGACGGGCATTGTCATGCAGCAAAACGATGCCCTTGCTCAACTTGCCTCGTCTTTTGTTCTGAATTGAACGGTATTCTTACCATTCCATCACTCATAATGTTTTCTCCGTAAACTGCATAGATCTCACGATGAATATCGATAGTTTTTAGGCCTTTAGCACTAAGTAATCTTATAACAGCCCGTACTTCACAGTCGGCGGGACTCACGATTATCGGAGGCATTTTAAACACTCAGTACACAACGTAAACAAGGAAGAATCAGACTGTAATGGCGTCATTGCGTAGACAACAGATGTAGGTACTCAGTGCACATGCAAAGAACGCCGACCGCAGCGCTGTGGCCGCGGTGTGGCAAAACGGTACTTACTTAAGAAACACGCCTCGTATAATTACGATTAAATTAATGTATCTTCCATATCTGCTACCCTATAAAATTTTTTCATTATATCTAACTACATTTAACAGCTAGTCAAATACTTGCGGCTTCGCTTGCTTTAATTATTTTAATGCCGATTAAATATTGATTAATTTCATACGACGTGTCGTAGGTAATGAAATAAAAGCGGCGGTTATTTAACTTCACAAATAATGTACCTACGTAATTTCTTGTGATAATGATAATAGTGTAAGAGTCAGATTTACGTCCTTTTGTGTAGTGGTCCATACCAAATTTATACTGTCATGGTCATGTCTGATTTTTTTATTTGAGATATTCGTATGTTCTAAAAAACTTTCATCCATACTTTTCACCCCCTTAGGGGCGGATTTTCCAAGAATTTTCCATAAAAGTTTTACATCATAATAATTGTGATCTCACTAGCCTACATACAGGCTCTCAGTGAGCAACCCACGACACTGGCGAATCCTCTTTGTCCTGTGCTGCCCGGAATATCTGCTCCACAACTCTGAAGCCCGTCCATTCCCTGATATTAGGCAGCCAGGACATCTGACTCTTTCCAGTCCCGCGGCAACCGTCTATCATGCCCTCCAGTATTAATTGGAGCAAGTGGTATTTTTCTCCCCTCATTATGTGGTCCAGATATGCGATCTTGCGGACCTTTATTGTGGACAGGAGTTGCCTAGTTGTTCCATTTTTCCATTTAATCAAATATTAATTTGTATTTTTACTGACAAACATTTTTTTAACATCTCAATAGAGACGAAGTTGGGATATTGTAGAAGAACCTGGAACTCGAGGCACCTACAGGGCTTACGACCTGTCATCGGCTGGTTTACATGATCACTTTATGCGCTTGCGCAACTTTCACCAATTATGCCTTCTTACTGAGTTCCCTTATCAATGTAATTTTTGAATTTTCTATATATTTGAATAGTGTGTAACATATCACTTGAAAATAAGGAACTATACTATTGCCATCTATGGAGTAACGGAAAAGCCTTTTGTAACGCCGTCTATTGAGAAATTAAGAAATTAGTTGTAAACAATGAAAGCAACAGTCCTTATAAATGAAAATGTTATTTCATTTTTGTCTTGTTTACCTACTTGTACCAATGTGTATTGAGATGTTAAACAAATGTTTGTCAGTAAAAATATCATTTGACTCCCGACAGGGAAAAAAATCCAATATTAGCGTATATACAATTAAAAAAATATTCGATTAATTTATATGTTTTTCTTGTTTTGTTTCAGGTGCAACCGACATTTTACAACCCGGCCGAACATTGAATGATGACTCAATAGACAATTTAAATATATATATATTAAGTTTTGTGTTAATTGTGAATCATTAGTCCAATTTATTATTTTTTGAATAATTATTGATTACACAACATATATTTTTTTGTGAATTTATTGCTATTATATTATATTTTTGTTTGTGTTGTGCTATCATTGTATCATCAGAGAAATATCCATCTGAAACATGTTTTTACTCAGCACTACTCCAAGGAGATATAGTGGGGAGTTATGATATCGCAATTTTCAAGTATATTTGTTGCTGCAGATATCAATTAGTATCATGCTGTGATTAAATTCTCAATGTTTTGTGCTGTTTACTATGTGCTATGTACCGCATGCTTATTTTACTAAAGTACTCTTTCGATTATTTTTTAATTTTTCAAATTTGTATACTAGTACTCGCTTAGACACCATTAGACTTTGAAGGATATTATGATGATGTGCATCGTCAGCATTTATTCTATTTCATGCGTCTCTTGTCATGTTCAAGTCTCACTTGCATACGTCAATGCTGGGGCTACAATTGCATCTTACGCAATGATAATTTTTGTTTTTTATTTATGTATTTAAAATTTCATTTGATATTTCTCTGTTATATTCTGATGTATATTTAAAATAAATTGTTATTCAACATAAAATTTGTGATATTGTCTGGGTGTATGTATATTATGTAATTATAAAAATTGAAATTTTGGAAAATTGTATAAAAAAATAGATTTGTAACCCTAAATACGACTCCATATAAATATATATTTTGACATGTTGTTTATTGCTGTACCCATTTATAATTTCAAAAATATGTACTAATATAAAAACATTACAAAAATAAATGTAAAAATTAGTTACGTACAGGGAAGTTGAATCTAGATGAAGTTTCAAAATATATTTTCCTCCCCGAAGCACAAGGTTTTCTTATTTTCGGGGAGAATTCCTAATTGATGTTATTTTTTTTTCCTATTTTTTGTTTATACTGTTATTATTGTATTTGTTGTTTGTGTTTTTATTTTTAATAAAATATATTATTATATTAAATCTCTTCTAGATACAGTTGCAAAATATTTAAAATCTGTTTTAGATACAGTTGCAAAATACTTCAAATCTCTTCTTGATTCAATCAATCATTTCAATCTTGCAACAATCAATCTTGCAACAATCATTTCTAGATACAGTTGCAAAAATAATTGAATCATTCTAGATACAGTAGTAAAATAAATCTTCAACTACAAAAATAAATCATATATGTAACTTAATTCTGTTACCAAATCAATTAAATATTATTTTAGATACAGTAGCAAAATAAATATTTAGGAGACACAACTATGTACAAATGAAATATTTAACTAGATACAGTTGCAAAATCAACTAAATCTTCCGTGATACAGTAGCAAAACAAATAAAATCTTTACTAGTAATAATTACGGTACTACTTGATTCATATCATGGGTTTCTATTAATCTAAAATGTCTGATTCATATTTGTTGTGTCATAATAGTGTTGCCAGACTTTGTATAATGGTCAAACAAAATTTATACTAATACTTAAGTTATAGTATACCACAGCAGGTTACAATGATTGGATAGTAGTGGTGGCTTTCGGAGATAAGGATTCTTCAAAGTGTTGAAAATTGCTATTGTAACACGTATACTTATTAGAAATTACGTGTTCCATTGATAGACACTTAAGTTGGTGGAAACCTTTAAAGAGACATAACAATTTATGAAACTTTAGGTTCCCACCAGCCAAAGTATCTGTGAATGGAAGGTGTGACTTCCAATAGTCTTTCGTAGTAAATATAAAAAAAAAACATGTATTTTATACTGTACCGTTTAATAATTTTTATACTGACATGTTAAAATAGAAATTTTCAAAAATTTGAAGGCTGTTATCTCCGAAAGCCACCGCCGATCGGGGTTCGTATTATCCAATCGTTGTTACCTGCCGTGGTATTCTTTTACAGAAAAATAATCAGCCTTTAAACTATGACGTAAATTTGGCGGTAACGGGCTCTTGGTCTATACGGGTACATGCAAGAACGACATGTCAAACTTGAAATTATTTTATTGTAGCAAAATTAAATTTATATTTTATGTGACGTTTGGCCAACACACAAATCACTACTTAGGGTCGCCATCAGTGCATAGATATATATTATATTTTTAATTGATTATATCTCAACAGAGATGAAGCTGGGAAATGAGACATCAATGACGTATAGTCCGCTTTCGTAGCTGAATTAGTTAAATTGAACTGCATTTTAGATCCCCCGGAGACGTAGTGTTTTAATTGTGTTTTCTGACATTTTTATTTTGTGAGAACTTGTTATTAGGTGCGTGTTAAATTGATATAAACATAGTTCTGTTAGTTGACCGTGAAGCAATGCGAAATAATCCAACTGTCGATTTGTTCAGGAGAACTTTGTTCTCTTAACATATCGACAATGTATCAAGCCAGAATACGCGAGAATTGTATGGAGAGGTCTACTTTTTTCACGGCTTTTCCAACTTTGAAGTCAAAAAACACCAACTTAGAGGCTTCGCAGCATATATGTTCCATACACGGATTTACTCAGAATTCGGAGTAGAACATTTCGTGTGTCTGTGTGTGTGTGTCTGTGTGTGTGTATGTCTGTGTGTGTGTGTCCGTCCCCCCCTTATAACTTTTGATCCGCTCAATTTACAGAGCCTAAAATTTCAGAATATATAAACAGTTACAGGCCTACAAAACTTTTATACTCGGAATTTTGAATTTTTGTTTCAGTCAGGGGTTATCAACTTTTGAATTTTTATTTTATTTTTCCCTATATCTCAGAAACCATATAAGCTAGAACGCTGAAAATTGGTATAAACATAGACAAATACAAAATCTCAAATAAGTTTTTTCAAAAAAAATCCAGGGTTTCTCAAACATTTTTTATTAAGAAAAGTATTTTTTTTATGATAAATTTATGAGTTTAACTGCCTATATTTCCATTTTTTTTTAAAATATCGAAAAAAGCCGAAACACCCCAACTAGATAATTTAATTTTATATAAAAAATATTAACATTGTAGTAGTACATCTCAAATTTTTTTTAACAATTTTTATAAAAATTGAATTTAGTGACGACATCGCTTCATACAATTTGTATGGTAGTCACCTATGCACAATATCAAAGAAGACTTAATAGTTTGATACTTCATCTCTAAACATACAATATACATATACCATCATGCTGTTTTCATATTCCGGGTAGGAAAAAAAGACTGACCTCCATACTATCCTATCTTGACTACCTAGGTACATGTGTTGTATAGAAAACTAAATATCATAAAATAATAAATAATTTGTATTTATGGGTTTGGTACTTATTCTTCAACTATACATACTATCTCATGTGTTACATGCAACTAGTATAAAAAAATATGGTAGTTTATATGCTATCATTAATCGTTTAATTCTGTTTTATGTTTTTCGTTTAATGACATTCTTAATTCATTATTTCTACATGTCTAAACCTTTTTGATATGCTCATTTTCAAAAGTATAAAAACTCGCATTATGCTCTGTTATACTTTATGCTTTGTCCCTGCTGAGATATAATTAAATATCTTTGTTTATATACCCTGTCTACGTAGTTCCAGTGTCAAATTGTAAAGAATATACTTGTTTATTATGGGAGCTTAATATTTTTAAATCTTCAATCGATTATAATTTTCTAATCTTCGATTTAACATTCCTTTAGTTACGTCACGCTTAATTGGCTTTTATCAATTGTATTCAAATACATTTTCATTTCTAATAAATTGTCCGTTGATTATCTTTATCAAACATCAAAAACCGCCATCTTTTCTTTATATGCAAGGGCAAATCTAATAATTATTTACTTTAATTGAAAATTAAAACACTATAGTCTTAATCATATTTATAATACTGTTATAAACGCATTTTGACTGTTCACAATACCATTATATGAGCAATATAATTCGCCTTTATTTATTATTGGTGGCTGTGCCTTGAAAAAAAAAATATATATGTTTGAGCTGACAACATTGTAATCATTTGTTTTGTTTATTGTTATTATTTGTTGCAAGACTCTGTTGAACCATTTAAGTACAATTATTTGTTTAGAAATACAAGTTATATGTATGATAATCACGGTGTGCCCCTATGATAAACAAGTACCTACTTACTAAAAAATATTGTCCAATATTATCTTTAGTTCATTAACCTCTTTAAGTGTGTCATTTGACTGTCACTGGCCGAGCGTTGTGTATACACGACGCTGTGCTACACTCGATTTTGAACCTGTGTATATCGGTAAATTCATACTCGACTGAGACGAAAATTGTACGAATATTACTCTCATATCTTCACGACATCTGTCCGTGTATCAATTGTCAAATTATTTTAAAAAGGAAGAACTCGAACCATTGTATTTGCCGAATAAAACGAACCAAATCTACACTCGTGCGCTCTGTGACGATCTAAGATGTATGTGCGTATAAAGAGAAATACTACTCACATTTATTTTGTTTTACTCTGTTGAACTTTTTTCTTTGAATTTGATCCTTACAGCAAATGCTGGAAGGATTTCTTGACGCAATGATTCAGACACGTAGTTTAAATTTGATCTGTTTATGATACCTACATCTATGTCGTTAAATTATTTTTAACCTGTAATATATTCAATCAAAATTTGATTAAAAAATACTGTTTACATCGCGAAAAACTGCCCGTCCTTAGGTGATGCAAGTACTTTTTCGTACGAGTCTTAATCAGGTTAATGAGCTGTCTACTAGTTGACAGGAAAATTATTCGAAAAACAATTATTCGAATGCTCAATTTTACGAATAACAATTATTCGAATCCCATTTTTTCGAAAAGCAATTTTACGAACACACAATTATCAGAAATTACAACTGTTCGAATTTTAATGACATGTTGGTAGCATTGTGAGAGGAATAAACCATAGATTTTTATTATAATATACTAGATGTCGTAGTTAGCAAATTTTGTATGAATCGAAGTGAGGAATTTTTCCGGGGGATTTTTGACGTTTTAGTTGGCAGACTACATCGTTTTTCCATAGAGAATAACGACTAATGTGAATTGTTTTTGGATTTATTTGTCGTAATAAACACTTTATTTATTAAGATTTAGAGAACAGTTATCTAGGATGTGTTGAAATGTAAGGAAAACTGAAATATATTGCCAACCAGAACGCCAAACGCGCGATTTAAATCTATGGAATAAACAATATGGCGACACACAATTTTAAAGTGTCACCCTCAATTTTCTCATGAATGCAGCCTCATGAAGGTCAAGAAGTTTCATCAAAATCCATGATATTGAGAGTATCCAACAATAATACAACAAGTAATAAATAATAATCTACAGACATGGAATATATTTTACTGGCAACAAATATTTCAAAAAAGAGACAACATAATGACACAAAAATATATTAAATTCGGTCAATTGGTTCTTTCAGCAAATGTTTGAATGATTTGCTTTCGGACAATTGTCTTTATGATAACTGATTTTCGAAAAATTGTTATTCGTACAATAGCGCATTCGATCAATTGTGTTTCGAAGAATTTTCATGTAATCATCTACTATAATATATATGGACGTTTAAAAATTTATCTCATTATGAATTTTAATTATAATTTAAATATATCTATTATTATTAATGAAATGTTATCATTTTTACTATAATAATTATTTTAATTTGATGGTTGTTGCAATAATTTATATAAAAATTGATAATTTTATTTAAATGTGATAACTCATTTGTGTATTAATTGAAATTTTAACTATCTATTTATTTGTAGTACGTACGCCGTGGAATTTTTGAGAACTATTCCATCGTGTGTGTAAAAAAATGAGGTTATGAGGATTCAACGTGTAAAATCATTAAAGTAAATTTAAAAAACTACTTGGACATGCGCTGCATCTATGTATACAATTAATTAATGTTATTTGACAGCTTTGGTTGGAAAAATGCTGTGGTGCTTTTGAATTATTATTTTTTTGTATTTACCGTTTTATAAAACACTTTCTATACAACACAAGGAGCTATTAAAAAATTGTATGAGTAAAATAGGCCAACCAAATGTCAACTTTCTTATATACACGCATTTCAAAAGTATTTTGATGTATTTTTTTGTAATGGCAACATTGATTTGAAACTATTTGTTTCAAAGGAAATCTTAATTTTGTTGATGTATAAAAAAGTAATAATTATTTTTAAATGGTATTTGGTTCATAATATTTAGGGGGTATATAATTTTTAAAAAACTAAATGTTGCAAGTATTTATTGCTGTTAATGTTTTGTAATTATATGTATAATCACTCATGTAAATTGTAAACTAATTTGGAAAGATCCAGTAGTAATATAATTTGAAAATAAATTGTTTGAACATATTGTTTATTTATTGAACAACAAATCAAACTTGTATTTCTAAATCCTGTGTTGGTTTACATATATTCTTGTAGAAAATAACATTGATTTCTTGAAAATGTTAACATTTTACAAAAAAAAAAACACCATCGATTTTCAAAAAACAAATAACACCCCTTTTCCAAAAAGATAATACTAATAATTCAGGGGGGCAAGTCTGGTCTACCAACGGAATCAAAACCAACCATGTTTACCCATACCATGGATATAATTATCTTATGGAGTTCTATAAGATACAAAAGAGAAAGGCGATCGTGGTTTCACGAATCCAGGCCCACGAGCACAGGCGACCAGAGTAACAGCCAGAATAGGCGAGCCACATGGGCTTGCGACCATGTATGCGGGATTAATCCCCTTTATGACTCGAGTCACGCATACCACTCACCCACCAATCTCCGACTGATACTCCACTCCCCTGCGCAACCAAATCCAACAGGATGCGGATAATACTGCTAATACCATCCTATCCAAAAGTTCTTTTATTTTACCTCTAGGGAGACCTAGGTCTTTAAAGTAGGAATATAAAGATTTTGTGGGCAGGCCTCTCGCCCCCACCTCTACAGCATATATATTTGTGCTGAAGCCATTTTGAACTGTTTATCTACCAGTTCCTTGTACTTGTTTAGTTTGTATTGGTGGTCTTTTGTAATATTTGTGTACCATTGAACAGTCAGCTCCACATAAATAACTCTTTTCAATGAAAGAGAGTAAATTGTCAAGTCAGGCCTAAGATACAAGATGCAGATCTCCTTTGGAAGGTTATATCTCTGTGTTCTCGTATCCATTAGTATATCCTAGTATTCTTAAGATGTTATAGAACTCCGTAAGATAATTATACCGATGAAATGGGTAAACATAGATGGTTTTGATTCCGTCAGTTGACCTAGATATTAGTCATCCAGTTAAGAAAAAAAATACTACCTTCTCAAAAAACAATTGTATGAATACTAAATTGTTGAACATTTTGCAAGCCTTCTTAATTTTACTTCATCTCTGTTGATATACAAAATCAATTATTAAAAAAAATTATTTATTAAATATTGATTAGCTTTTTGTGTTAAAATATGTGTTTTATTGATAAAGAGATATTAAATGTTCGGCCTTTGAAAAAATAATATTGCCTCATAATTGTAGATAGATTCTGTGAATACATACATATTATTAGCTTCTTAGATAAATTATAAATAAAATAGGTATGCTAGTTTATTATAAAATATATTATATCTTTGTATGTATGTATGTAACGCAATCAATCACAAAATTCATGTACAACTCTGTATTCAATAATTTATCTGGTAGAACATTGTCAATGTTGTTAATATTTTCTGTAATTTTATCTACTTTTTGATTCTATAAATTTGTGGTTAATTCAAAGTATATTATCATCCAATGTATTTTCATTTTACATATTTTACATATAGGGCCGGTATTACAGTCGGCCCTCAACTCATTGAGTTTGTTAAACTCAAGATTAATGTTAAAGGGAGATTGAATCCATTTCCTTATTACAGTGCAATATGACATGTCAGTTACTAAATCTTCAATTATAGACATATTATACTTTTTCTGTGGCTATTATCTGTCAAATTTTAAATAACCTCAAATTATACGAACTACAAAACGGGACGCTACAACTTGAAATACTATTGTTTTATTATCCAACATGGTAAATTTAATTTTTTTCACCAAAATAATGCTTTTAAATGCCCATGTTCGTTTCAATATGGCTGTCAGTTTGTTTTGTTGTGTGACACCACCGTCGATACAACTAACGCCTCTAGTGATAGAACACTGAAACTACAAGCGTTGCCTAGCAACGAGTCGAGAAATGACAGTTGACTCACCGTTAAGTACTTAATCCGCCAGAAACGTTGAGTTAAATATTTGTCGTTTTAGTGACGTATTTGAGGGAAGATTAGGCCTAAACGAACACTGTAATATGCTATATTTTTGTAAAACTTGAGTTTAGCTATTAAACTGAGACTGTAATACCGGTCCATAGTGTACCTAATAAAAATATGTTTATTCAATTTATTATATTACAATCCCTCACTGTAAATTTATGTTGACCCTTGCTAAATACTATCAGTCTTACTTATTACATTTCGTTAATAGCTTACTAACACACAACTATATAAGTACGGCTAAAATAATTAAGATCGTTATTAAAAAATCTTACTTATAAACGTATACTAAGATGTGACTAACTAGTTCATGGAATTTGGGAACCATGTGATTCATATTAATTACACCAACATAGTTAACTAGTCTCTTTCTATGGCTCTGATGAAATAAAAATCTGGATTTATGGCATGTATTATGGCGGACATTGGGACCTGGTTGATTTGTTTTGTGTGAGCCCATATGCTTGTTGATGTAATGATTATGATTGCAGAAAGTTGAGATTGTGTACATATTTAGTGTGGAACGGGAACAATCACCTTGTTCATAATTGTATACAATTGTCAATAAAAATTGTAAACTGCTAGCCCTAGAACAGAATTTCCTAGTTGGGCAGCAGTAATCTACTTATTGTTGTCATTATAAATATGGTGTGATAAAAGGTAAATAAATAAATATAAAATTGTTTACCAACAACCTCATTAATTTTTTTTCATATGGCCGCATTGGGTTCACAGATGTCAAAAAATAGAAAAATGCATATATCTTTGGATAACTGACATCGAAAAATGAAAACAAACACTGCATTGTGCCGTGTTGAGTCAATTTAAACATGATTGCGATGAAGAATAACAAAGAAAATCGTTACAAGCATTAAATTTTTCTGTCAATCTCAATTATGCATCAGATCATATGTGAAATATCCTTCGTTTTCATCCTCTCGACCTGTCCTAACTTGATGTCTATGAAATAAAGATAGTCACGGTTTATAAGTAAACTTTTTCGTTAATCACGCTCTATAACCAGGTACTATAGATGTTTAACATTTATAAGTAAGACGGTATGTATTTTACAATCTCAAATAATAAATATATGTCAATTACATAGAATAATAATAAAACTATAGAATACTCATATTCCCATACGATACCTCGCTGAAAAAGTGAAGCCGTTTTATTGGCCGGCTCGTGTCAATATATGTGTGACTCTGCTGGTAGACATTGTTCATATAGTACTACTCGTTATGACTGTGTAAATAATTTTGCAAGCAGTTAAAAAAAATCCCTATTTGGAGAACGTATCACACAGACGGCCAAATGATTACTGAATGCTCGTAGCAAAAAGTTGACCAAATTAGTCAACATAAAGCAGTCGCGTTTACTGCAGGCTAAAGAGTATTCTATACTATTATTATTCTATGGTTAATTAACATTTTTTTTCATGAAATACTGGTTGAAATTTTAGTATATTACAATCACTCTTTATAAATATATGTTGATCTTTGTTGAATTCTCAATATATTACAATCTGATATAATTAATATATTGTTTATTCACGTTTTATGTTATGTACCTCATGAATTTATACCAATTCTATTTATTACTGCAAAATATAGGTAAATAATTGTGTTTCACTCAAATGTGGTAATGTTGGTACAACTGTCAGCCAATGAAATAAACTGAATAATGTTGCCAATATGTCCAAATTAAGTTCCTCTACTTTGATATGTAAAACTAAATAATAAGAAATTTTAAAAGAAAACAATCTGAGCTTAATAGTTTTTTTGTACATTGTAAATCTTCCTACATTCCCTAAAATAAGCATAAATGGTGAACGAAATCGGTCGAGACAGGATTCGAACTCGCGACCATTGGATTACTAACCCAATGCGCTAACCGCTCTGCCATCGACCCAAATATGAAAGAATAATACATGTTATCTACTATAATTATTTTAAACAAAAAAAAAAAAAATTTAAAAATCTATGCAGATTTATCAGAAATAAATTACGCAAATTAATATTACAAACGAAAAAAAATCCTTATTTTTAGGGAATTACTTAAACTAATCCTGTTTTTTAAAGTATGGCAACACCAAATGCGGTCATACCATAGATTTTTGTTATAATATACTAGAGGTCGTAGTTAGCAAATTTTGTATGAATCAAAGCGAGGCATTTTTACGGGGGATTTTTGACGTTTTGGTTGGCAGACCACATCGTTATTCTATAGAGAATAACGACTAATGTGAATTGTTTACGGATTTATTTGTCAAAAAAAACACTTTTTACTAAGATTTAGAGAACAGTTATCTAGGATGTGTTGAAATGTATGAAAAACTGAAATATGTTGCCAACCAAAACGTCAAACGAACGATATTCCATGACTCACTTTTTGCACGGAGTACTACATCTAGTATATTAAAATAAATATCTATGGGTTATACCAACTTACCATAGGGCTTATACTTCTAAAATTAATGTACATTATAATCCACAGTTTTTTTTCTTAAAAAAAAAAATTTTTTAATCCTTAATAATTTAGATTCACTTTATATTGATTATTTTTTTATATATTTATGCCACTCTAGTACAAAATTTCCCGCTCATTCTTCACAATACCACAAAGCATTAAATAAAGATTATATTTACATAATTATTTAGGTTTGAGGTTGGGTTTTTGTTTTTTTTTTTTCCATGTTGGTAGGGATGTTTTGAGAATCTGTCAGGTTTTGAATTCATTACTTTGAATAATATTGTTACCTAATATTAAAGTATGACTTATTATATTTGTATAGGCTTAGATATATTCATTATTTGTATATTTTTGTTCCATTATTATATTTATAAATGAAATAAATACTATTATTATCAAATCAAATGTTTCTTTTATATATCCTATCCTATTTTTTTTACATCTTAATTTCTTTTGTGGGTCCCAATTTTTTTTTAATTTCTATTATACATCCTAATTTATTTTATGTATCCTATTTTCTTTTATATATCCTATTTTTTTATATCTCAGTTTCTTTCATGTATCCTAATTTCTTTTATATATCCTAATTTCTTTTATGTATCCTATTTTCTTTTATAATCCTATTTTTTTTATATCTCAATTTCTTTTGTGTATCCTAATTTCTTTTATATATCCTAATTTATTTTATGTAGCCTAATTTCTTTTATATATCCTAATTTCTTTTATGTATCCTATTTTCTTTTATAATCCTATTTTTTTTATATCTCAATTTCTTTTGTGTATCCTAATTTCTTTTATATATCCTAATTTATTTTATGTAGCCTAATTTATTTTATATATCATAATTTCTTTTATGTATCCTATTTTCTTTTATAATCATAATTTTTTTATATCTCAATTTCTTTTATTTATCCTATTTTTTATGCCACATAGCAATTCTCCTTTGCGAACTTCACTGTTTGAGGTGTCCAGTGCAAGTGTACTTGTAAAGTGTACTATATGATCTTCAAAGTTCCGCATAACATGGCTCTGCATTACATTCAAGAACTGTATCTAAAGAATGTGCCATCAGATAGACGCTAGCGTCGTCTGGCTCACTGTATTTTAAGGAAGTTGGATAGAACCAATAAAATTTATTATGATTGTGGTTTTAGTTCATATGGACCTATTAAGTGGAATAAATTACCCTCTGAAAAATGCGAAAAGTCCGATCCCGATGAAGACACAGTTTTTAAGTATCAGTCTAGATTTTTATTAATTTATTCATAACATACAACATTTTCAGGTTTAAAATAAAACATTTTCACCAGAGATCACAATAGACAATGAACATTACATGTACACATCTATTAAATCGATAATCTGTTACATTTTGCTATTAGTTAATGTCTTTGCTCTCCAACGTGCTAGAAATAATCCCTATGTTATATTGGGAGCAGTCTACGGCAGCGGTCGGGGAACTTTTTTAACCATTACCCCAAAATATTTTTGCGTAAGTCGATATTACCCCTTTCCCCCATTTTGAAAAGAAGACAATCAATGTATATTTAAATAAACATTATTTATTGAATTAATTTACACGGAAAATAAAAAAGTTACATGAAAATATTAAGTATGTAATAGCCAAACAAAATAAAATTCTCAAATTGGATCAAACAAAAATTCAGATTTTCAGGTTTCCCTTTCAGTTTTTAGAGAAATGATATTGCTTCATGTTTGATGCAATTACTTCGAAATTGGGACTTTTTGATGTAAGTAGCACCTGATTGATCAAGTTTGTAAAAATACTAACACATTTATGAAATAGCAAACTAGAAAAATTTCCTTATTACCCAAAAAAAACATTTTTACCCCATTTGGGGTAATTTACCCCGGTTCCTCGACCGCTGGTCTACGGTATGAGTACTAGTTAATCAACATCTTTAACTAGTACTAAGATTCAGCATCTTGAAAGATGGTTAACTTCATAAGTCCCAGAGGTGCGTAAATTTGTTATTGGGTGTGTGTTAAATGAATATTTGACATAGTACCCGTTGGCTGCTTGAAATGCAATAGGATTGCTTGCGCAGATTCCAACCATCCGAAATCCCCATTTACGCATATATATATGTGTGAGATTTATTAATGAAAAATAACGAAAAAATTCAATAGATAGGTATTTACTGACACAGTTCACAGATTTATTTTAAATAATTTAACATTATAGAGTTGTTGGTTCGTACAAATTAGACATTGTACATATTTTTTTAGTATTTTAGGTATTTTATATTACAATTCGCAGAGAATCATTTAAGTCAGTCATGTCAAAGATACGGGCCGTATCAATACAGCCCGCAATCGCAATGTGTCACAGAAAGAAGAATCATGTTTTTTAGAGCTTTTAGACTTCACTCGATTCTTCTACGGAAGTTATAAAATGCGTACACTACATTTAAAAGTAATTTTAAGGGCAGCACGTGCCTAGACAAGCGAGAGAGATAGTCAGTAACGCCATCTCTTAGCAACAACGGTGCAACGTGAGTCAGTTGCGAAGTATTGATTGTGAAGGATCTTCAAGCTCAAAATAATTACCCTCTTTTATAACTTTGATATGATTTTTAACAACCATATATTATATACTATATATAATTAAATAAATAAAATGTTATAATAATTCAGTACAATTTTTTTATTTGAATCTGGCCCACCTACACATTCTAAATTTAATATATGGCCCTCTGCAAAATTGAGTTTGACACCCCTGATTTACGTGAACCCGTTTGATATGAGATGTTCCTATCTGAACGGTTTTCAAAAAGCTTCTAGAATCACACTTCTTATCAATAATAACCTTCATACAACCATTGTTTTTTTTTTTTGATTTTATATTCTTCATTATGTTTATTTATCAAGTCATTGGATTTATCCTAGGATCACTCGTAGGCGAGTGGATAGCCGTAAAACACTATAGAATAAAATAGAATTTGATTTATCAGTTTTTATAATTTAACTATAAAAAATACTCTTAAACATCTGAATCTAAAATCAAGCGTTCGTTAGACTTTGAATTATTTTTGTTGATTAATTATAGGTATAATATATATTATGTGTAAGGTTTATTTATATTTTTTTTTCTTTCAAATTTCAATTTTTATTTCTTTCAAATTTTTGTTTAGTCTCTGTTTCTTCAATATTTGAGATAAGTTTATTGAAATAATTATATGTGAATTTATAATATTATGTGAAAGAGAGAATCTGCTCTGCCAAAAAACTGCTTTGCAGTTTGGCGGGAAAATAAATAAACTTTTTATTAAAAAATAAATATCTAAAAAAAAAAAACATAATTCAAATTATTATATACTATTTGTTGATGAACTTGTTAATATTTTAACTCCTCACTACCACAAGGGGATATCCTCCTCACACTCCCCACAATTTTTGTTAATTATTCGCTTTGCTTTTATTTTTATACTTATTGTATTACCTAGGATGGTAGACTGGCCACATTGTGGTCACAATAAAAGGCATTAATTATCAAATATTTGTAAGAGAATTCAGGACACTATTCCTTTCAATCTTTTGAATATTCATCTCTCCTGCGTCTATGTTCGTCGTTTCTCTTATTACTGTCCACAATTATCGGTTTTAAGAATGGTCTAACTCTGCATCCGAACCTCAACTGCCCTGATTCTCGTTTTCCTCCGAATCCACCGCCCAGTCTTCTCGGCTTCCAACCAGGCAGCGTCCTCTCCATTTCATAGTCCACGAGGATCTCCGTGTTGTCGATGAAATCCTGGTGCATGTCTTTGTAAGCTTTGAACGCAGCCATGGACGAGTCGTACTCCACAAAGGCGTAGCGTTTCGACTTTCCCGTGACTATGTCGCGAACCAGACAACAATAAACAATCTTTCCATACTTAGAAAAACATTCTTTGATGGTGTCCTAGAAAAGAAAACATATGATAATTATTTACAGTTAAGCTTAGTGACTAAATTGGTTAGATATCTCATTCAGGGTCCAGTGAAGACATTATATTATAGGTGTATGTAATTAACGCTGTGGAAATGAGGTCCCTAAGACGAATGTGTGGTAAAACAATTTATGATAGGATAAGGAATCAACATATCAGAAGAGAATGTAAGATTGAAAGGGATATTTTGAGTAGAATGAAGATAAATGCTTTGCGATGGTTCGGACATGTATATAGAATGAACGATGAACGACTGACAAAGAAAGTATACAAGGCTGAAAAGAGTGGAATGAGATGTAAGGGTCGACCGAGAAAGAGCTGGCATGATAATATAAATGAGATTTTGAAAGAGGGGAACATACAAAGTCAGAACAATAGGAGAGCATGTATGACGCGATGTATGAATGTAAATGAGGCAAAACAGGTATGTCAAAATATAGAAGAGTCTGGCGTTCGGTTCTCTCTACCTACCCCAAATAGGGAAACGGTGTGATGGTATGTATGTATGTAAAAATAATATTTGACATTATGTCCTATTCTGATTCGTTTCAGAGGAAAAAAACGTCTGTAACCATCGGGCAACCGTGAATAAAAGGATTTTATCCACGCGGTGTGACGTAATGAGATAAACGCAGTCAACTTTTTGACATTTTTTATGTACTAAAATTCAGACGGATAAATTTAGATGAATCAGAATAGGACATATTGTACCTATTAGTTGCCTGAGAAATGATACAAAACAAAAATACTCGATAAATATGCAAAATGAAATCAGAAATAATCTTCATTCTTAATCATTTTTTTTTTTTCTAAGCTCAGCCAAAACAGTTAGGCAAAGAATACAGAAGTACGAAAAGTCTCCAGAATGTGGAAATTTGTTATTGGATATGTGTTAAATTAAAAATACATATACCTGAGTAGTTCGTGGATTTAGTCTGGATACAAAAATAGTATGATGAGGTTTTCCTTTAACTCTCTTATTGGGTACATAATCCGAGTTGATTGCTCTCCAAATTCCATTGTCATGTGGTTCTAAGTCAGTTCCTGAAATTCACTTAACGCATAATGGCTAGCTTATAAAAGAAACCCTGTTAGAAATTAACAAAATCTAAAGTGCACTTTACACGAACACTATTTTCAACGGGTTTCAGGTTTTCGACGGGATTTTCAACGCGATGGGCAAAAAAATAGAACGTGTTCTATTTTCAACGCGATTTTCATCCTTTTTGGTAAAACAGAAATCTGTAAAATTATTCGCCGTCGTCGTTACCGACGAGTCAAAATGGCAGCCGTTTGCGTTGACTTTTACGTGTGACATTCGCTCGCAATGTATTTTGTTTATTTGGAAAGTGTCGAAACTTTCGATATACTATATTAATTATTATATAATTTTTCGATATACATTTATTTATATTATATTAAAAATTTGCACATATAATTGTGTAAACTGTGTAAAGTACTGTAAAGCGATGCTCGGAGTAACCTATATTTTGGATGCTGTTTTAAGCGTTGTGTGTAAAGCGATGTTTGGAGTAACCTGTATTTTGGATACTATTTTAAGCGTTGGAAACCGGGTCGCGTTGAAAATAGTGTCCGTGTAAAGTGCACTTAAGATATTTATGTTCCATTTTATATATGCTCAAAACAAAATAAAATGTATTTTTTATAATACCGTCAATAGATCCAACCTTCAGCGGGTCATATTCCTTCGCATAGGGACTCCACGAATCCTTCGCGTGTCTTTCGCGATCTCTTTCCCGTGATCCTTTTTCGTCTCTAACCTAAAAACGGTGGAAAAACAATAAGATAAAAATACGGTAGAAAAACAGTTAAACTTAATTATTACGAAAAAAACACATACTATAATAGATTACCTTTGGCATACTTAGTGATATCTTAATTATAATTAAAATATAGTTAAATTAAAATAACAGA
Organism: Molanna angustata; assembly: GCA_963576475.1. Classification (NCBI taxonomy): domain Eukaryota; kingdom Metazoa; phylum Arthropoda; class Insecta; order Trichoptera; family Molannidae; genus Molanna; species Molanna angustata. The sequence goes on from OY754989.1 coordinate 18,151,096, forward strand.
CTTTTCGAAATATATGTATTACCGTATGTCAAATTTTGACATTATTAAATGTTGCTGTTCTTCGAAACAATCTGCGCAAATTAATAATAAAGTTATGTCAATTTTTGAAGTAGCAACACTAAACTATAAAAGAGCGCGTTGAATATAAAAAAAATAATTTTCGCAAATTTAAAGGATATTTTTTTCATTGCAGAATATCAACTAGTATCATGCTGAGATTATATTCTGAAAGTTTCATCACAATGTATCTGTGTGCTATAGACGGCCTGTTTTTTTGTAACATAAGAAATAATATAGGTAGGTACCTACACTTTATACACATTAAAGTTTAACAATAAGTACAATATTTTTACAAAAAAGATACTTGAGAACTATATGCGGAACGTAAACTGCTTCACTAGGTTAAAAACCTGTTCTGAAGCAGCTTATGACAGTAATTATATTACAAGTACCTACCTATATGGTTTTGGTGTTTATTCTACTTTATCGATTATAGACTAAAGCACTCATTCGATTCCTTTCAAATTTTGCGAATTTATATATTTAATACTCGCTTAGACCCTATTAGATTTTTAAGGATATCCAATCCGTGCTTCTTATTTTTTTAACTACTTATCAAATATTTCAAAGTGACCCCAAGCTCTGGAAACTTAAAATTTGAAATATTTATTTTCAAATTGCTCAAAAGGCACATCACTTTCTTAAAATAGCATTGAAGAATTATCAAGTTTTCATAATAAAATATTTAAATCAAAAATAATTTCACAAGCTCATTTCATGAAAATACTGAAAATTTTCGATACAAAATTTTAATACTTTGTGGAGTGACTTGGTAGTGAGGAGTATAGTGTTGGTCACTACAAAATCCGAATATCAATAATATGCACACTTTTCACGTAATAAACTTTACATGATGTTTTTTTGTTTGTTTTTGAACGTAAATAAGATTTGAAAATTTTTGACTTGGTTATTACATAAAAGCCCTTGTGTGCTCATATAAACAATCCATATCTACATATTACTTTACTTGTGTTTGTATATTTAAAGATGTCATATTTTTATCAAACCATTTGATTGCGTCATCAAGCGATATAATAATCATTTTTTAACAAGCCAGCCATAAGAAGCATTGAAACTAACATTTATAATTCACTTTATGCAACTCTCGAAATGTCGACATGAAAACAAGTGAAACGATTATCTGCGCATCACCATAATATGGCAAAATGATTTCATTAATAAAATATTTGATCAATATTCACAAAATTAACTTGTCAAACTCTTAAGAGGGGGGACTGCTGCCAACGTACCTATTTTTCAATTTGATATACCATCGTTATTTCTTATCAAATCGTTTTGAAAAAATAATTTAGATAGTTACACATACATACCATCACGCCATGTCCCTTGCGGGGTAGGCAGAGAGAACCGAACGCCACATCTTTCTATCCTGGCAAGCATCTCTCGCCTCGTCCACATTCATGCATCGTCTCATACATGTTCGTCTATTGCTCACACTTCTAACATTTCCGTCTTTCAAAATTTCGTTCACATGGTCGTGCCACCCCTTTCTTGGGCGTCCCCGACCTCTCATTCCATTCCTTTCCGCTCTGTATATTTTCTTCGTCAGGCGCTCCTCATTCATTCTCCCCATGTGACCAAACCATCTCAATGTGTTCACTTTCATTCTAGTAATGACATTAGATAGTTTGGGTATTAATAAAGAAAAATATATCTTTACTTTTTGATAATGTTCTGTATAAATTCTTGTAGAAAAATAATGACATACCTATCTCGATTTTCATCGTTTATCTTATATTTTTAATAAAATATAAGGCGTAGTTCAACATTTTTTTTAATTAAAGAAGACAAAAATATCTTAAAAAATATGATGTGACGTTGTATTAATGCTTCAGGTTTAGTAAATAACCTAAAAAAACATTCATATTCCATTCAGCGCCATTGCGAAATAAAAGTTTTTTTGGTTTATAACTTAACCTGGTGCATTAATGCAACGTAACATCGTATTTTTCCAGATATTTTGATCTTCTTTGGTTTATAAAAAAAATATTATGCTCTATACCTTAGTTTTTTAGAATTTTAAGATATATGTCAAAAATCGGGGTATGCTTATTATTTTCCTACAAGAATATATACAGAATATAATTAAAAAGTTAAGGTTTATTTTTCTTTACTAATATCCAAACTAACAAGGTAATTTTTTTTCAAAATTTGATTCATTTTGTAGTAGGTATTGATGCAAATTCAAATTGAAAAAATAGGTAGGTATGTTGGCAGCAGTCACCCTCTTAAAATGGTTGTCTGTTGACATTTTAGATTATATACCTTATAATTCTATGGTTGACATAACACAAAAGAATACATCAAATGCATTAAGTTGCGTGTAAAGGTTGAAAATTATTATTTTATTTAGCCATGTCTCATTCTACATAATATTCTCTTTGTCGATTCATAATAGTTCACTGTTCATAGGGTTATGAAAACTTTATATAAGGGATGTATTTTGATATTCTGGTGAAATCATTTTTGCGGTACTTAATAACTGACAATGTTGTTAGTTCATACATCTTTATCTTTGTTAATAACAATAGAACTTGTATGTTGCTATGATATAGGATTAGAACTTATAGCAAAGAGCTATTTTGCACTCAAAAGTTTCAGCTATGGCACTATCTTTACTTGTCAAACTGACAACGGTAAGAATATTGGTTTTGTAACAATAATCCAACTATAGAATCGTTCAAGAGAATGTAATTCTCTTAATGAATCGACAGTATTAAGCCAAGACTCGTGTACGAAGGAACATTCTGTATAGTGTAGTGCACTTTTTGCATGCCAAAAACACCAATTAAGAGGCTTCGTAGCATATAATATGTTCTATATATATGGATGAATTCAAAATTGGAAGTAAAACATTTTGTATTTTTGTGAGTCTGTGTGTGAGCGTCCGTCCCCCCTTATAACTTTTGATCCGCTCATTTCACAGAGCCCAAAATTTCAGAATATAGATATAGATAGTTAGGTTTATGCCGATAAAACTTTTATAGTCAGTATTTTGATTTTTTTCAATCAGGGGTTATCAACTTTTGAATTTTTACTTTATTTTCCATATATCTCAAAAACCATAAAAGCTAGAACGCTGAAAATTGTGTTTAACTGCCTATATTTTCAAAGTTCTTCAAGATATGACCGAAAAATGCTGAAACACACCAACTAGAAAAGTTCGAGATGAACTACTTCGTTGTTCAATTTTTTTATAGAAAATTAAATTATCTAGTTGGTGTGTTTCAGCATTATTCGCGTTAGTTTTTGAAAAAAGGGTATTATTCTTGTAGAGGAACAGTGTTATTCTCCAGTTATGTTTTGGAAAAGAGCTATTATATTTGTAAATAAGTGGTGTAATTATTCTCGTTATTTTTTTGATAACGGAGTGTAATTTTGGTAGAAAGGAGGTGTTTTAATTCGCGTTTTTTTTTAAAAAGGGTACATTGCTTGTAGAAAAGCAGTGTTACTATTCGCGTTATTTTTTGGAAATGAGCTGTAATTTTTGGTAGAAAAGAGGTGTTATCATTCTTGTTAGTTTTTGGGAAGAAGTGTAATTTTTGTAGAAAAGCAGTGTTATTATTCGAGATATTTTTTGTTAAATGAGTATAATTTTTGTAATAAACGGCTATTATTATTCGCGATATTTTTTTGGAAAAGGGCTATTATTTTTGTAAAAAAGTGGTTCTATTATTCTCGTTATTTTTTGGAAAAGGGGTGTAATTTTGGTAGAAAATAGGTGTTTTTATTCTAGGTTTTTTTTGAATAAGGGTATTATTCTTGTAGAAAAGCAGTGCTTTTTTCCAGATATTTTTTGGAAACGATGCGTATCTTTGATAGAAAAAAGGTTTAATTATTCACGTCATTTTTTTTAAATGGGTGTGATTTCGGTAGAAAAGAGGTGTTATTATTCGCGTTATTTTTAGGAAAAAGGTATTATTCTTGTAGATAAGCAGTGTTATTATTCGCGTTATTTTTTTGGAAAAGGGGTGTAATTTTGATAGAAAAGAGGTGTCATTATTCGCGTTAGTTTTTGAAAAAAGGGTATTATTCTTGTAGAGGAACAGTGTTATTTTCCAGTTATGTTTTGGAAAAGGGCTATATATTTGTAAATAAGTGGTGTTATTATTCGCGTTACTTTTTTAGAAAGGGGTGTGATTGCGGTAGCAAAGAGGTGTTATTATAAGCGTTATTCTTATAGAGTAGCAATGTTATTATTCCATTTATGTTTTGGAAAAGAGCGATTATTTTTATAGATAAGCAGTGTTTATTATTATAGTTGTTTTTTTGGAAAGAGGTATTGTTATTGTAGAAAATGGTGTTATTTTTCGCGTTATTTTTTTTTTTGAAAAGGGGTGTAATTTTTGTAGAAGAGGTGTCATTATTCGCGTTAGTTTTTGGGAAAGGGGTGTAATTTTTGTGGAAAACCTGTGTTATTATTAGAGATATTTTTTGGAAAAGGGGTATAATTTTTGTATTAAATGGGTATTATTATTCGCGTTATTTTTTTGGAAAAGGATATGTAATTTTCTTAGAAAAGAGGTTTTATTATTCGCGTTATTTTTGGGAAAAAAGGTATTATTCTTGTAGAGGAGCAGTGTTATTATTCCATTTATGTTTTGGAAAAGAGCTATTATAATTGAAGATAAGCAGTGTTTATTTTTCTAATTGTTTTTTTGGAAAGGGGTATTGTTATTGTAGAAAAAGATGTTATTATTCGTATATTTTTTTTTAAAAAGGGGTGCAATTTTGGTAGAAAAACAATGTCATTATTCGCGTTAGTTTTTGGGAAAAGGGTGTGATTTTTTGTGGAAAACCTGTGTTTGAACAGTGTTTATTATTCTAGATGTTTTTTGGAAAGAGGTATTGTTATTGTAGAAAAGTGATGTTATTATTCGCGTCATTTTTTTGGAAAAGTGGTGTATATTTGGTAGAAATGAGGTGTCATTATTCGCGTTAGTTTTTGAAAGAAGGGTATTATTCTTGCAGAGGAACAGTGTTATTTTCCAGTCATGTTTTGGAAAAGGGCTATTATGTTTGTAAATAAGTGGTGTAATTAATCTCGTTATTTTTTTGATAAAGGAGTGTAATTTTGGTAGAAAGGAGGTGTTTTTATTCGCGTTTTTTTTGATAAAGGGTACATTGCTTGTAGAAAAGCAGTGTTACTATTCGCGTTATTTTTTGGAAATGAGCTGTAATTTTTGGTAGAAAAGAGGTGTTATCATTCTTGTTAGTTTTTGGGAAGAAGTGTAATTTTTGTAGAAAAGCAGTGTTATTATTCGAGATATTTTTTGTAAAAGGAGTATAATTTTTGTATTAAACGGCTATTATTATTCGCGATATTTTTTTGGAAAAGGGCTATTATTTTTGTAAAAAAGTGGTTCTATTATTCTCGTTATTTTTTGGAAAAGGGGTGTAATTTTGGTAGAAACTAGGTATTTTTATTCTAGGTTTTTTTTGAATAAGGGTATTATTCTTGTAGAAAACCAGTGTTTTTTTCCAGATATTTTTTGGAAACGATGCGTATCTTTGATAGAAAAAAGTTGTAATTATTCGCGTCATTTTTTTTTGAAAGGGGTGTGATTTCGGTAAAAAAGAGGTGTTATTATTCGCGTTATTTTAAGGAAAAAGGGTATTATTCCGTCGGCCTTCGTGGCTCAGTTGGTTAGAACTCTGACTGCTGAGCCAAAGGTCCCGGGTTCGATTCCCGGTGGAGACACAGTTTTTAATTGTGTTTTCAGTCTGGATCTGTGAGACGATTAATATCGTAAGTCTCCAGAATGTGGCAACTTGTTATTGGGTGCATGTTAAATTAATATTTGACATAGTACCTGTTAGTTGCCCGAGAAGCAATATTAAATATTAAATATTCTTGTAGATAAGCAGTGTTATTATTCGCGTTATTTTTTTGGAAAAGGGGTGTAATTTTGGTAGAAAAACGGTGTCATTATTCGCTTTAGATTTTGAGAAAGGGGTGTGATTTTTTGTGGAAAACCTGTGTATGAACAGTGTTTATTATTCTAGTTGATTTTTGGACAGAGGTATTGTTATTGCAGAAAATGATGTTATTATTCGCGATATTTTATTTATAAAAAGGGGTGTAATTTTGAAAGAAAAAGGTGTCATTATTCGCGTTAGTTTTTGAAAAAAAGGTATTATTCTTATAGAGGAACAGTGTTTTTTTCCAGTTATGTTTTGGAAAAGGGCTATTATATTTGTAAATAAGTGGTTTTATTATTTTCGTTATTTTTTTTTTGGAAAAATAGTGTAATTTTGGTAGAAAAGAGGTGTTTTTAGTCTAGTTTTATTTTTAAATAGGGTATAATTCTTGTAGAAAAGCAGTGTTATTATTCGCGTTATTTTTTGGAATTGAGCTGCAATTTTGATAGAAAAGATGTTTTATAATTCGCGTTAGTTTTTGGGAAGAAGTGTAATTTTTGTAAAAAAGCAGTGTTAATATTCGAGATATTTTTTGGAAAATGAGTATAATTTTTGTATTAATCGGCTATTATTATTCGCGATTTTTTTTTGGAAAAGGGCCATTATTTTTGTAAAAAAGTGGTGTTATTATTCTCGTTATTTTTTGGATAAGGAGTGTAATTTTGGTAGAAAATAGGTGTTTTTATTCTAGTTTTTTTTTGAAAAGGGGTGTAATTTTGGTAGAAGATGCGTCATTATTCGCGTTAGTTTTTGGGAAAGGGGTGTTATTTTTGTGGAAAACCTGTGTTATTATTCGAGATATTTTTTTGAAAAGGGGTATTATTTTTGTATTAAACGGGTATTATTATTCGCGTTATTTTTTGGGCAAGGGGTGTATTTTGGTAGAAAATAGGTGTTTTTATTCTAGTTTTTTTTTTTGAAAAAGGTTATTATTCTTTTAGAAAAGCAGTGTTATTTTTCCAGATATTTTTTGGAAACTCTGCGTATCTTTGTTAGAAAAGAGGTGTTATTATTCGCGTTATTTTTTTGGAAAGGGGTGTGATTTCGGTAGCAAAGAGGTGTTATTACTCGCATTATTTTTTGGAAAAAGGGTATTATTCTTGTAGAAAAGCTGTTATATTTTTCGCGTTATTTTTTGGAAATTTTGGTAGAAAAGAGGTGTTGTTTGTTTCTTGTAGAAAAGTAGTGCTAGTTATTTTTTGGAAAAGCGATGAAAAATTAAATAAAAAAGGTGAATATTTTTATTATAAAAGAGCTGTTATGATCCACGTTAGTTATTGGGAAAGGGGTGGTGATTTTTTGTGAAAAACCTACAGTGTATTAACAGTGTTTATTATTCTAGTTGTTTTTTGGAAAGAGGTATTGTAATTGTAGAAAAGTGATCACAAAAATTACACCCCTTTCCCAAAAACTAACGCGACTAATGACACCTCTTCTACAAAAATTACACCCCTTTCCAAAAAACTAACGCGAATAATAACACCTTTTTTTCTATCAAAGTTACACATCGTTTCCAAAAAATACCTGGAATAATAACACTGCTTTTCTACAAAAATAATACCCCTTTTCCAAAAAATAACTGGAATATTAACACCGTTCCTGTACAAGAATAATACCCTTTTTCCAATAAAATAACGCGAAAAATTTGATGTAGAACCTTTAGGTCTGTTTCTAAGAGGCCTACTCCTCCTGCGTAGTAGACTCCCACCTATCTCACCATCCTTTAGGCTGATTGTGCAGCACGATATTAGGAAGTCTGATGCTATTACGTGACTATACCAGTCTCTTATTCTGATGTACCTCACTCGGTCTCTCAAGGTTTTCCCTGATATATTTCTCAGTATCCTCATTTCTGAAGTCCTCAGCATTTGTTTTCTTCGCTTACCTTCATTTGTTTGCATTAACATCTCTTTTTATTTCATTTCAGATATTATAGTGCTGCACAAATCGATGTCTAAATTCTCAACAATAAGTTTCAACATTAAAAATTTCAGTCCTTCAACTAACTTCAATGATACGAATGAGTATTATCAAACATATATGAAAAACCAGTTTACTGAGTTAAGGATAAATCATTTTGGTATAGTTATGGATATTGACTGCGATTATTCAGATGAAATTTTAAATATTGTAAGTTATTCACTATTAAAGCATTTGAAATGCTATCACGTTATGAAAAAAATATATACTCTCTTAGAACTATTGAAATACACTTCACAAAAATGCATTCAGAGATTCATAGTCGAATCTTCAAATATAAATAACGTATCTTGAAAAAAATGTGCTTAGCACGAAACCGGTTGTAGGTTGTAGTCTTAATAAATAGTGGAATATATTTTAAACACCATATTTATAATGCCAACAATAAGCAGATTACTGCTGCCCAACTAGAAAATCCTGTTCTAGGGCTAGTTTATAATTTTTACTGACAATTATATGCAATTATGAACCAGGTGATTGTTTCCGTTCTACACTAAATAGGTACTCATTACCTCAACAAACATAAGGGCTCACAAAAAATAGATCAACCAGGTCCCAATGTCCGCCATAATACCTGTCATAAATACAATCTCTGACGCAATTTTTATTTCAGAACCATAGAACGAGACTATTTAACTATGTTGGTGTATTTAATCTAATCAAATCGTTTTTAAAAAAATAATTTAGATAGTTTGGGTATTATTAAAGAAAAATATAGCTTAACTTTTTGATAATGTTCTGTATAAATTATTGTAGAAAAATAATGGCATACCCCGATTTTCAACGTTTATCTTATATTTTAATAAACTATAAGGCGTTGAGCAATATATATATTTTTTAATTAAAGAAGACAAAAATATCTAGAAAAATATTATGTGACGTTGCATTAATGCTTCAGGTTAAGTAAAGAAACCTAAAAAACATTTACTTTCCTTTCAGCGCTATTGCGAAAAAAAAGTTTTTTTTTTGTTTATTTACTTAACCTGATGCATTAATGCAACGTCATAACATATTTTTCCAGATATTTTTTTCTTCATTAATTTAAAAAAATATATATTGCTCTCATAGAATAATAATAAAACTATAGAATACTCACATTCCCATACAATACCTCGCTGAAAAAGTGAAGCCGTTTTATTGACCGGCTCGTGTCAATATATGTATGACTCTGCTGGTAGACATTGTTCATATAGTACTACTCGTTATGACTGCGTTAATAATTTTGCAAGCAGTTAAAAAATTACCTATTTGGAGAACGTATCACGCAGACGGCCAAATGATTACTGAATGCTCGTAGCAAAATGTTGACCAAATTAGTCAACATAAAACTTTCGCGTTTACTACTTTGGCTAAAGAGTATTCTATACTATTATTATTCTATGATTGCTCTATACCTTATAGTTTTTTTAGAAATATAAGATAAATATCAAAAATCGGGGTATGCTTATTATTTTTCTACAAGAATATAATATACAGAACATAATTAAAAAGTTTAGGTATATTTTTCTTTATTAATATCCAAACTAAGTTATTTTTTTCAAATGATTCGTTTTGTAGTAATGATGCAATATGAAGTTGAAAAAATAGGTACGTTGGCAGCAGCCGCCCCCTTAAGGTCTTATATGTATTTTTTAATTCCAAAGGCTTCTAAAATGGAACTTTATGACGAGACCCATCATTGGCTGATGATTGGAAGGAAAACAGAAGAAATTTCTAGTAGATTATCTTTACTCAAACTAAGAATTGATAGCGACGTGTTATTTGCCGTGAGAGAAGAAACATTAAAAGGTAAGAACTTAATAATATTCGTTTTAATTTTATATTTGTATTCAAATATTGTATGGAAAATTTTCAGCATTTTCATGAAACGAGTTTGTTCATTTATTTTTTTATTCAAATATTTTGTTATGAAATCTTGATAATTCTATAGGTATGTGTATCGGGTACCTATAGTGGGAAGATATGAAAACAGCTGAGTTCGGTTACATGATGTTTATTAGAAATGACTGGCCCACGAGAATGCTAAATGAGAACTGAATAAGGTTTTGATTGGTGGGGGTATATATAGGCTACTTCGTATACCCCCACAATTCTTTAATGTCATTTTATGAAAGTGATGTGCCTTTTTACCAATTTGAAAATATAAATTTCAAATTTTAAGTTCCCTGAACTTGGAATCAAATTGAAATATTTGACAGCTATAAATATTGAAATGCACTATTCAGATACTCTTCAAAATCAAATGGGGTTTAAGCGAGTATTAGATATACCTACATATTTGAAAATTTAAAAATAATCGAACGAGTACATAATCGAAAAAGTAAAATACACTATCTTAGTGCCAAGCTTAACGTATGCAAGTGAAACCTGGACATGGCAGAAGTCGCATGAAAGCCGAATAAATGCAGTTGAAATGAGATCGCTAAGAAGAATCAGTAATAGAACGATGTATGACAGGGTCAGAAATGAGGACATAAGGAAAAAACGTAAGCTAAAGAAATATGTTATTTTTTTCTCTAAATATTTTTTTGGAACCTGTCTATATTACAGGTTAAAATCTAATTACATCATAAATTGATAAACTCATGGTTCCTTTACTAAACTCATGCACACCCGCACACCTGTAGCTGGTTGCCCCATTTTGTAGGATAAGCCGTGATAGAAAAAGTTAAAATAGAGGAACATACATAGGTTCGTGTTACCAAAAATATATAATTTTTATATTTGATATAAGTCTATAATTATACTGTCTACGTGTGATACCAACACTCTTTTAATTATGTATATTTTTTATTTTTTTAAATAAAAACTGTAGAACAGGTGATGTCTAGTGAGGCGTTTTAAATCACCCATTCAATTATCCCGAAATAAATAAAGTAAAGATATCTCACACACTATTTCTTTTCAAAACCTTCATTTAAGAATTTTCTAATAAACCATTCTGACGTCATTAAAATATTGTCTCAAATCTCGATGAAATTTCAACACTTATTAAAATCCACCGCGTTTTGCAACACCTGCTTTAAACTTTCGTACAGGGGTGTCTATAATATAATCTGGTTCACGACAACAATACACACATAGACAATATATCGTATGAGAACTTGGGCAATGTCTGTGCATGTGAGAGACAGAACGCGGAAGAACTCAGGGAAATAACTAACGCGGATCCAGTATTTCTGGATCGGGAGGAGAACAATGGTTTCTCTGCAGACAGATGGGGAAGGTAAGAATGACCTAGGAATTGAAAGACAATTGTTATCCAGAGTTTGGGAGACGAACTCGACGCCCAATAGCTCCCTTTTCTACATTGTTTGAATGGGATTGGATGGGATTATGAACGATTGTATAGGAGAAATATTTTTAATTAGTGGACTTGTGTCTGAAGCCGACAGTGCGGTTTCTCTTTTTTTTTTAAATAAGCGCATCATTAAAACAGTAATTATCTCCTGTTGATTTGGTGTTTGTCAAACGACAAGATTTCTCAGGACAATGTTTCTTTTGTTTACGCAAATGGTGAGATTAAGAAGACGTTGCAGTGTAGATTCTTTGTAAAAAAATATGTGCATTGTTATGTTGTGTTTGGGAAACGGAAGGATTAAAAGTAAACTATGCATTTTTTTGTTTGTTTTTGAAATGTTTTTGAATCATGGGATTATGTAAATATGACTATGTAAAGAGATAACGGTGAATGAGGTTCGCGTCAGCCATGAAAAATATAGACCATTATCACATATTTAATTGTAAAATAACTAACAGTACAGTTTCCTTGTGAAAAATAATTATACTTACAATAATAGTCAGAAATACGTAGGTACTGTTTATTTGGTATTTATGTTAAAGCAAGATTAAGAGACTCTTTCATTATACCTACTGGTAAATTCGTTTACTTATACGGAAAATAATAGTTCACTAAAAAATACAACATTAGGTTTGAATCCCAGCTAACGAAGGATTTATTAAAACATTTTATTATTTATTTATTTACTAAAATCCTTTCTTACAAGAATAGTAATATAAGAAGTAGGTACAATATAACTTCAATAGAACGATGTATGACAGGGTAAGAAATGAGAACATAAGGAAAGAATGTAAGATGAAGAAAGATATCATTAATAGAATGAAAGTGAACACGTTGAGATGGTTTGGTCACATGGGGAGAATAGATGAGGAACGCCTGACGAAGAAAATATACATTGCGGACAGGAATGGATTGAGAGGTCGAGGCCGCCCAAGGAAGGGATGACACGTCCATGCGAAAGATATTTTGAAAGACGGAAATGAACAACAGACGAGCATATGTATACGACGATGTATGAATGTCGACGTGGCGATGAATGTGTGTCAAGATAGAAATAAGTGACGTTCGGTTCTCTCTGCCTACCCTGTGAGGGACATGGCGTGATGGTATGTATGTATGTGCATATATTGATATTGAATTTTTATTCATTTCTAGAACCTTGGATCGTTCACGATCTATACAATACTGGGTATCAATACAGAGGAAAGTTTTACTGTAATTTTTATGGCATGTGGAATCCATCTTTAGATAATATGAATCAAACATTTGTCTCTATGGCAAAATCTTATTGTTTTGATGGCTGTAAAGTCATTAATACTACAGATAATCGAGGTATGTTTGGTTTTTTTTTATAATATTTGATTGGTATATATCTGTAATGTCTGTAAAATATATATTTAAAAAAATATCATTACTCCCTACAGGGAGAAAATCCAATGTTTGCGTATATGCAGCAATAAAATTATTATTATTGAGGTGACAAGCAGGCAGCATAAAGATGATGTGCTTGAATGAGTCCACAGTGTCACTGTAATACATCTAACACAAACCAATCCTCATAGCCTATGAACATGTCTGTTTACATAAAAAAATTGCTATCTGTACTTGTGAAAACATTGATTTTGTAACCCAACATATGTGTCGGACTAATAATTGATAATAGAATGAACTGGGGTCCACATGTAGAGTATGTATGTGGGAAGCTTCGCACCATAGCATGCAAATTCTCCATTCTCAAACATAAATTACCGTATGCAATCATAAGAATGCTATATTTATCATTTGCAGATAGTATCATCAACTATGGATTGAGTAGGTAGCTATGGCAGGACATACAAAACCTATTTAGCAAATATCTATAACCTACAATTAAAACTTTTAAAAATCATAATAAATTATAAAATAAAAGTACGTATCAGAACAATGAAAAGGGTATATTCAAACACTGTAATGTATTAGCTATATATCAAAAAGTAAAAATTGCCATCTTAAAAGACGAACATGATAACATTAATAAATTAGAAGTAAACTCACGTAGAAATAACCTCGGAAAGTTAAACTACCTAAAGAAATATATTATGTTATGTTACACTTTGTTGTATTGTATTGTGTTGCATTGTGTTGTATTGTGTTATGTTATATTATATTATATTGTAACACCCACTAGGAAATACTGTAATTGGCGTTATCAACAACAATTTTATCTTACTGTATTATCATATTATTGTATAAGCTGTTGTATTTCTGAATAAAATAAAATAAAATAAAAAATAAAATATTTTAACTGTGTACAAAAATGCATATGGCATGAGAACATGGGAATATCTCCTGCCAAAAATATTAAATAATATGGATGATGAGCTCTTGCATACACTACAAGCCCTAGATATTTTACCCACTTAAAAAGGTATATGATGAGGTCCGATGACGACAGCTAAATACTCTAATGGCCGTATTCACCAAGGTACATCAAATGGATCATCAACTAACTACCTGCTCGGAGCTCAAATCCTTGAGTGCATCACTCAGTGAATTTGTATTTCACCAACCAAAAACCAACATTCTTAATTGAGCCCTAGGCTCAACTCTCCTTAAATTTCCGGTGTAAAGGAATACGAACTCAAGTTAAATTATATAGAAATATTTAAAAATCAAGAACACATAATTTATCTTGTTTCCTTTATTAAAATAACAATCAAATATTATGACAGTGTGTAGTTCACAATTTTTACAAGTTTCTGAATTTGTTTGAAAAAAAGTATTACTTTGATCTCATCAGTAGGTATATTCGCATTAGTGTCGTAAATGGCAGCGAGCGCTGTATACCTGAAACCATGTTTACAAACATATCGCATACCTGCTATTCTACCCTTGCTAATACCTGTGTCTTTGTGCATACCGCCATTATTGTTTTCGTTGACATCAATTATGCTGTTTTAAATGAAATTTAATTTTATTTAACAAATACAAAAAGCAATGTTTTGACACCATGAATTTTTCACAAACCCAGTCAATCGTGATAATAATATAACTGGATAATATAGAAATCAAATATAATATAAAATATAACAACAAATGCTAAAATGTAATAATTTTAGTTACAAAATACGTTGATGAATGACTTGATCCACAAAAGACCGTCACTTAAGAATTGAGTCGCCGGCGTCACTTAACGGTAGTAAGATTGTTTGGTGAAACGTAATTTTACGCTTAGTGCATCAAAAAATTGATTTTAGCGCTTAGGAACCTTGATGAAAGTGGGGGTAGGAGTATACTCCTTGAGTTGACCGGCTGTCGTAGGTTGAAACCTGCATCGTATCATGTATATTAAAATTACCAAACTGAATTCGTCAACCTCAGATAAACTCGGGTTTCATCTCTGCGAAAATAGAGTCGTCAGGAAGGTTAGGAGTAATCTTAGGAGAATATAAATAAATTTAAAATTTTGTTACAGTTGAATGTTGTGTGTTTTAAGAAATTTTAACAATAAGACAAATAATTGAATTATTAAGAGATATTAATTGGATATGTATGAACAGCGTCAATCAAGGTCAATTATTGTATATTACCATAATATTTTTTTTTGTTTACCCATTTCTAGAGTACTGTGAAACCTATTCTCCGCGTGTATCTGATGTTGTGGAGTTTGACAGGTGGAGAATTCACTCCGTAGGAACTAAAGTATTACGACGTCAAAATTTTCACGGAATCGTTATAGACTCTGTAATGGCGGTAAGTACCTAACGGAAAATTATTACGATTGGGCGAGATTTGAATATTTTGTTTGTGTCCACTTACAATTGAAAACAATGATATATAAAAATAATAGACACGTTAGTTGTCTTTAAATCCGATAAACAAAAAGTAAGACGCATACCTCATGTGTGATATATTTCCTTGTGTCATACAAAAAGGTTTAATATACCACGGAAAGGATTGTGGACTGTATGATGGAAGGAAGCCGAAGACTCGCCGATATTGTCCTGATTATTTCCAATCTGGTCCCGATGTAAGGAGGTATATGTTCACCAACACAACACTTATTTCACTGCGGTGTTAGACATTTAATGACGGACCGTCGAATTAAATGTCTCCGAAATTAAGTACAGATGCCGAAATTACAAGAAAGATACAACAGAAGCAGCGTATCGTTGCACATTCACCGACCGTTGTGTGATGACCGATTACATGTGAGTCCAGGTAAGGTTTGAGGAAAAATTACAGAAAATTTAAAAACCGAAAACCATAGAAACAAAACCAGAGAAAAAATATAAAATTAGATATAACAATATCTAACACCTCACTTTTCTTACCGTGCTTTAGTCACACGCAATATGTTGTAGTGTTCGAACGTACTGCCATAGTGAAAATGCCATCTTGTATGATGGAAACAATATGTGAAAATTACATTAGAACTATGAAGGAACGACCAGATTATTCATGCTGCATAAATAAGTAAATAAATATTTCTTCGATAACTATATGGATTTTCGAGAGTTATTATTATTTTGAGTAAACGGGAGTCAAGACGTATTCGCTTGTATGGTATGCAGAGGGATTCTGTTTTTGTGTTCTCTTTTTCACACAGCTATAACTTAATATAAGTTCGTCTCTTTCACAGTCATTATTAAATTTGGTATGAGAGATAATTATAATGTGATGGCACTGGAGAAAAAGACAAAATATGTCTGCAATGTGTATCTAGTATTGTGTTATCTCTTTTTCATTTAATGTAGTCTGTCGTGTGTGCTCTTTCTTGTGATATTGTAAGAATTCGTTAGATTGTACCATTTTTGTAGAGCGTTTTGTTCTCGTATAACGTGTCTATAATATATAAAAAAATGTCATTGACTGTAATCGCTAGAAGGAGTGTATTGCAACGCACACTTCAAACTGTATGTTCATGGTGACTTTCTTAGCAAGAAATTCTTAAGACTTCAAATCTGTCCCAAAGAATCCATGACAAATAATTCTCATCCAGAAAATTCTTCAAAGTCCATGTCAAAAGACCTCAAACTAAAAAGTCACGAAAAAGCAAAGAGCGGTATAGCTGCCAAGATAGGTTAGAACCGTATTGAAAACTACATACGTCGCCCATGGGCAATAAAAAAATATTTTTTAAAGAAAATCTAAGACAATATGAAGCCCGTAATTCCTGGTGAGCCCCTATTATTAGAGAAAATAAGAGTCCTGATTTACATTAAATTGGTGATTTTTCGATCTTTCCTTAATATGGACAATAATTTAAAATAAGGCATATCATGTACCTATATTTGTTTGTAGATTTTTTCTCACTTTGTAATGCAAGGAATGTTAAGGTAGAACCCGCTATCGATACACTGTTGCCTATTGATAATCACCATCCACCTTTGGATGTCACAGTTAATGTTTTTATTGGAAATAAGTTTAAAATCAGTCACAACAAACGTCTTTTCGATAAGTGTAACTATGACCAGATAGCGACCGAGATCTCATCGAGTGATTGGTCTTTCTTAACAGAAAATAACAACCTCAATATGGTAATCGATCAATTTTATGGCATAGTAAACACCGTTTTAGAAAAACACGTACCTTCATGTAAATCGAAAATCTCTTCATATCCCAAATGGTTCTCAAGACAATTGATAGATTTGATCCAATTGAAAAAAATACAACATAAAACATATAAAGAGAACAGAAGTATAGATAGCTACATCTTGTTTAGCAATACTCGCAAAAAATGTAAGAGGCAGATCGAACAACATCGCTCTGACTTCATAAAAAATATTGAAAACCAGTTGCCATCACAAACGGTTAATTTTCATAAATTTGTGAGATCACTCAAAGACGACCATAATGACCTTCCGGGAGTTATGTTTTATAAAAATAGAATAGCTGAATCTACTGAGGATATAGCAGTACTCTTTGCTGACTTTTTTGAATCAGTATATAACAAACAACTACCAGACAGTGATATCCCTAGTTTTGAATTTAGTGATAAAGTAAATATCCCTAATATATTATTTACCAAATCTGATGTTTTGAATGGTATAAATTCTTTAGATGCTTGCAAATCTGCAGGCCCCGATCAAATACCTCCCATTCTATTAAAAAAATGCTCAGGAGTACTAAGTAGAGTCCTCGCAAAAGTATTCAATCTATCTTTGTCCATCGGACGTTTCCCAGACAGATGGAAATTAGGTTACTTGGTACCTATATTTAAAAAGGGCGATAAATCTAATATAGAAAATTATAGGCCTATATGTATCCAATCATGCATCCCAAAATTATTTGAACAGTTATTACTGGAAAAGATTAATCATAATTTATCAACCGTTATTTCTACTGATCAACATGGATTTATACAGAGAAGGTCGACACAAACAAATCTTCTTGTCTACCAATCAAACATTTACGAAGCCTTCATAAACCGCAAACAACTCGATTGTGTATATACTGACTTCTCTAAAGCCTTTGATTGTGTATCCCATAATATTCTTTTAAGTAAATTAAAATCAATGGGTTTGTTGGGGAATCTGCTCGATTGGTTAGAAAGCTACTTAAGTAATAGGTTTTTAATTATTAAAATAAACAATTCTGAATATGGCTCTATATACGCATCGAGTGGTGTACCTCAAGGTTCACATTTAGGACCTGTTCTCTTTAATCTCTTCATTAATGATCTAGAAGAACTCTTCTATGACATAGGTCATGTATTATTTGCTGATGATCTCAAAATATTCAAAATAGTTAGTACAGCTCATGACTGCTTAATTTTACAAAATAATATAAACATCTTGCAAAACTGGTGCAAATCTAACAACTTACATCTCAACATAAAAAAATGCCAAGTCATGAGATTCAGTAAATCTAAAGAATTGATCGATTTTGAATATCAAATCGAAAATCATGTCTTAGAATCAGTGCAGCAAATAAAGGATTTGGGTGTAACTTTTGATGAAAAGCTAACATTTATCCCTCACATAAACAATATTGTCAACAAGGCACTTAGAACTCTAGGTTTTTTGCTTCGATTGAGTAGGGACTTCCAGAATACTCGCTCTTTCTTAATATTATTCAAAACTTTAGTAAGACCTATCCTTGAATACAACTCAGTTTTATGGAACCCATATTATAACGTCCACATAAAAAGTATAGAAAAAGTACAAAATAAATTTTTGCGTTTTATCAATTATAAACTAGGAATATCATTGTTCGATATAAATTACGATAACCTAAGACTTACCTATAATTTACCTAAGTTGATCAACCGAAGAACACTTGCAGATATGTTATTTTTATATAAAATCATAAATAGCCTAATTGACTGCCCTTACCTCCTAGAACGAATAAGCCTACATATTCCAACCCGGAATACTCGTAGTAGAACTACATTTTCCTGCGATAGTGCGACATCAAATTATTATTACAACTCACCTTTACAAAGGTTGTAAAGGGAGGGTAACCGTTATAACGAAGTAGATATATTTGCAACATCATTGGGTGCATATAGGCGTGGTGTTCTGAAGATGATCGGTGACGGATCAAGCACTGGAGAGACACCGGGAGCGACAATGCCTGGGACGTCTCGAGTGCACGTGCGTTTGGAAGACCTCTAGGTATACCAAATTTTTTTTTTAAAATTTTTTTTTTATTTTTTTTATTTTTAAATATAATTTTTTTTTTATTTTATTTTTTTTTTTTGCTTTTTTTTATTTATTTTTTTTTTGTTTTGTTTTCTATTGTTGTTTTTTCATTATTGAACTATTTTTAAACTCTTTCTCTAAATATGCAAACCATAAGATACTTTCTCATAAACCAAGTTGAATACTCTCATATATTATGGTGTCATTACAATATTCACATTCGTAACTTATAACAAATTCAGCGTAAATACTTCTAATATATTAATCGATTTTTTTCACATTCCCATAGAAAGTATGAACTATTTACAAAGTGACACGAATATTCTATCATTTTCTGATTTGATTAAATTGTACAATAAATAATAATAAATTTAAAATTCAACACCCCCGTTATTATGGGTCATTTTACAAGCACCGGCATTATCTAGCCGAGCACCGACCCTGTTCCACTTCGATAGCTCCTAAACTAACGCGCACACACACACACAGCCACATTATACCATGACTCTACTGGCTAAAGACGGCGGGTACCTGCCTAGCGTTGTTTTGCATTACATTTTTTTTTCTTCTATTTTTTTGCTTGCCTACTTCACGTGTATTGTACATATTATATTTTTTGTTAACGCTTTATTTTGTTTTATTATTTACTTTATATTTTTTTTTCTAAGTATATATGTACCCATATGTTTGTTTTTATAGTTCTTTAATTTTTTACACTATTGTTATTATTTTTTTTTATATTGACTTCTTGTTATTTTATTAAAGTATAGTTTTTTTGTATGATTATTAAATATATATTTTTTCTCTTTTTCAAAGTTTGTACATGATTATTTGTATATTTTAATGACTTTTGTATTACTTAAGTACTTACATATTTTTTTTTATGATTGTTATTTCTTTTTTTTTTCTTTCTCTTTTTCAAAGTGTGTATATGATTATTTGTATATTTTAATGACTTTTGTATTTCAATGTGTATAAGTATACCTATATCTTTTTCAAAGTGTGTATATGATTTTTTGTATATTTTAATGACTTTTGTATTTTATACCTATATCTTTTATTTCAAATTGTATTTTTTTTTATATATATTTATTGATTTAGTAATAGTAGTTTATGATTGTTTTAAGTTTTCATTTGTATTTCAATGTGTGTACCTAATTGTTGTTTATGTATAAAAGGCAATTTGCCGTAAATAAATAAATAAATAAATAAAATAAATATTACAAAGGTATGTAATTCAACTATATTATCGTCGGCCTTCGTGACTCAGTTGGTTAAGTTTCTGATCCAGTGTCGATTCCCGGTGGAGACACAGTTTTTAATTGTGTTTTCAATCAGGATCTGTGAGACAGTCAATATCGTCTCCAGAATTTGGCAACTTGATATTGGGTACGTGTTAAATTAACATTTGTCATAGTACCTGTTAGTTGCCCTAGATGTAATAAATTTTTTAAAAAATATATGTTTAATTTCGATAGTAATATTCTACATGTAATCTTTCAGATAACAAATAAACCCATTGGCACATTCAATTACTACATCTCAACTCCAATACATGTTGAAAGAGATCCAATGCATCGTAACAGCTATGCTCTTTTCATTCATCTAATGAAAATGTTTAATTTTTCGTAAGTAATTTTCATTATACAAAACATAATCTAGTTGAGTTTCGGATATAGGTACTCGCACTGCCTTAGGTATTTGAAAACCAAAATTTCGTCTAAATTCTATTTAACCGGAATACTTGTTAGCTATAATTATGTATGTTATAGCGAACGATATTCTCATACAAGAGAGAGATGTTAGGAACGATGACGTCGCACGCACAACTCGAATGACACAGCACGCACACAGAAAATGAATGGTGGACGTTCGGTTGCTCCTTACTTAAGTGCACTTTACACGGAAACTATTTTCAACGCGACCCGGTTTCCAACGCTTAAAATAGCATCCAAAATACAGGTTACTCCAAACATCGCTTTACACGCAACGCTTAAAACAGCATCCAAAATAGGGGTTACTCCGAGCATCGCTTTACAGTACTTTACAAAATTATATGTGCAAATTTTTAATATAATATAAATAAATGTATATCGAAAAATTATATAACAAATGTTTAACATAATATAAATGTATATCGAAAATTTCGACGCATTCCATATAAACAAAATACATCGCGAGCGAATGTCACACGTAAAAGTCAATGCAAACGGCAGCCATGTTGACTCGTCGGTAACGACGACAGCGAATAATTTTACAGATTTCTGTTTTACCAAAAAGGATGAAAATCGTGTTGGAAATAGAACACGCTCTATTTTTTTGCCCATCGCGTTGAAAATCCCGTCGAAAACCTGAAACCCGTTGAAAATAGTGTTCGTGTATAGTGTGCTTTAGTCGCGCCTGACTGGTGGTAAGGCTAGTGGTGTGCAAAGGCCAAGCCGCTACACATGCATAATACATAATATGCACACATTGCACACGGATAGGTAGGTATATGTAATGACACATAAATATTTTGAGATTTAATATTATTGTTGCATTTTATACTACCTACTTCCTTTCATACCCACAAATTTGCCTACAAAAGTCAGTCATCATCAAGAGTCAGTCAACTTATGTTTTAGACTCTCATAAAATCTTGTAAAAATAATTCATTCAAATGAAACATCGCCTTCCAACCTATCAGTACTTATAGTGTTTGTGATTATTGTGTGAGGTGAGCATCATGAGACATTGGGAAAAATGTGAACCACACCAGGAAAGGTAGGGAAATATTTTTTCTTTTCCTTCCTCCTGTCACCAGTGGCACACAAAATACTGGTTTTTAAATTGATTAAAAATTAAAAGTTTACATGACGTCTTCTTGTGTAATTCAATGAAGGTGTAAATAGTCTGAGTTCCGCTCTAGGATTTGTACACGGGTACATTTGTATAATTCTTACATTTTTTATACTCATTTCAGTATGAATGTCCTGAGAACGAACAGTTGGGGATATTTAAACAACGGTACATGGAGTGGCGCATTGGGAGCGCTTGTTTCTCGTAAAGCAGAATTTAGCATCACTCCAATGCAGTACCTCCTCAGCAGGCTAAATCATACGGAACAAACAGCAGTCATTTTTGTGGTCAGGTAAATAAATTATCCTTAACATATTCTTCTTTATCTTCTGTTGGTGATCGAAATGGGAGCAGAGATGTATGAGATCAAACTGTCCCTCCATTTATTCGGTTTTCTTCTTGGAAAACGGCGTCCAGAGGAGATTTCATTGGCTGATGTTAATAAATCTTTTTTTATCATTAAATAGAAGAATACAGGAGCAATTTTGAAGGGACTTTCATTGATACCTTTAAATATAATTCTTCTGTACGTGTATATGTCACTGAAATCCTCCTAATCAATATTAATTATCTTATTGAATATTGCTTGGAGTTTTCACTGTATATGTTTTGACTGTATAGCTCTCAACCCATAACAATCAAATACAAAATTTTTATAATTATTGGAGGGATTTGGTAACAATGAGTTGGCCACAACTCACTCGTTTTTTATGTTTTCAGGCCTGCAATTGTATTCCGCCATCCTTCCAAATCCTCGATTAAAGAGGGTTTTACAGAACCACTGAACGTGAATGTTTGGTGGTCTGTACTAGCAGTGATAGCGGTGATCGCTTTCCTGTTAAGATGTTCGCTTCGTAATGAGGTAACAAATTTGCAATTATTTCCTTCATATTGAGGCAAGATATCATCAAACCGTATCAAACACCTCAAACAAGGTGTACTGACGTAAAGAGATAGTGAAACTTGTGGATAAGAGAGAAAACCAAAATTACCGACGCTGTCCAAATGGTTGCCAACCAGAAGTGTAGCTGAGCAGGGCATGTCGTCCGAACCACAGACTCCAGTTGGACTAAGAAAGTGTTAGAATGGCGACCTGGAACGGATTAAAGAAGTGTTGAAAGGCCTCAAGCAAGGTGGTCTGATGATATAAGACGAGTGGCTGGAGGCGGATAGATGCAGTCTGCCCAAGATAAGAAGCTGTGGAGGTCTCAATGGGGAGGCCTATGTCCATCACTGGACGATGGAGGACTGACGAAGAAGAAGAGATAAGATATTTAGTAAAAATAGTTCTGAGTTAAACCTTCAAAATTTACAATTGGTGGCAGTAAATATTGATTATTGCTGCACAAACACATCATATTAGAGGTAATGGTTGAGGCGACAACTAACAGAGGGCGTTCCGGCCGAGAGTGGATGTCTAGAACAGGTGTGCGAGGACAGGAAGTTTACCTCCTACACAGAGTTGAAGAGAGTCGCTGAAGATCGAGCGGAGTGAAGAAGAGATGCATCGCTTTGCTGACAACCAATCCTCAAGAAAAAGATTGGTTGTTAAGCCTGTAGGGCAGGGGTCGGCAACCTGCGGCTATTTGGATGTGAAGCTGCGGCTGTTTAGTTCCATACGCAAATATTATTTATTATATCAATAAAAACGTTTAAAAATTGTTCTGAATCGATTAACGAGGATAAGGCACTAATACTATCTCTCAGCCACTTATACTAGTATTTGTATGATTATTTTTGAAAAGCAGTGTTATTATTCGAGTTATTTTTTGGAAAAGGGGTATTATTTTTATATAAAGCAGGTATTATTATTCGCGTTATTTTTTTGGAAAAGGGGTCTAATTTTGGTAGAAAAGAGGTGTTATTATTCGCGTATTTTTTAGGAAAATGGGTGTGTTTTTGTAGACAAAAATGTTTTTATTCGAGTTATTTTTTGAAAAGAAGGATTATTTTTGTAGAAAAATGGTGTTATTATTCGCGGTACATTTTAGGAAATTGGGTGTTTTTTTCTGAGAAAAGCAATGTTATTATTATTTGCGTTATTTTTTGGAAAAGGGGCGTATATTTGTCAGAAAAGAGCTGTTATTATTCGCGATATTTTTTGGAAAAAAATGTGCAATTTTCGTAGAGAAGCGGTGTTTTTATTCGCATTATTTTATGGAAAAGGAGTATTGTTTTTGTAGAAAAGAGGAGTTAATATTCGCGTTATTTTTTTGGAATAGAGGTGTTATTTTTGAAGAAAAACGGTGTTATTATTCGCGTTATTTTTTAGGAAAATGGTTGTTATTTTTGTAGAAAAGCAATGTTTTTATTCGCGTTATTTTTTGGAAAAGGAGTATAATTTTTGTAGAAATGTGGTGTTATTATTAGCGTAATTTTATAGGAAAAGGGGTATAATTTTTGCAGAAAAAAGGTGCTAGTATTCGAGTTGTTTATTAACATGTTGGAAAAGGGGGTTTATTTTGTAGAAAAACGGTGTTAATATCCGCATATTTTTCAGAGAAATGGGTGTTATTTTTGTAGAGAAGCAATGTTTTTATTCGCGTTAGTTTTTGGAAAAGAAGTATTATTTTTGAAGAAAATTTGTGTTATTATTCGCATTTTTTTTTTGTTAAAGGGAAAATTCTTGTAGAAAAAAGGTGTTATCATTCGCGTTATTTTTTTATTTTTCGCCTAGAAAACCAAAGTTATTATTCTAGTTATTTTTTGGAAAAAGGGCGTAATTTTGGCAGAAAAGAGCTGTTATTATTCGCGTTATTTTTTTGGAAAAAGGGTTTTATTGTTGTAAAAAAGTAATGTTATTATTCTCCTTATTTTTTGGATATGGGTTGTAATTTTGGTAGAAAAGAGGTGTTGTCTTTCACGCTATCTTTTGGAAAAAGGATGTAATTTTGGCAAAAAAGAAGTGTTATTATTCGCGTTATTTTTTATGAAAAAGGGAATAATTGTTGTAGAAATGCAGTGTTATTATACCAGTTAATTTATGGAAAAAGGGTATTATTTTTGGTTGTAAAGAGGTATTCTTTTACTCGTTATTTTTTTTGAAAAAGGGTTTTATTCTTGTAAAAAATCCGTGTTATAATTCGAGTTATTTTTTGGAAAAAAGGTGTTATTTTGGCCGAAAAGAGCTGGTATTATTTGCGATATTTTTTTGGAAAAAGTGTTTTATTCTTGTTAAAAAGTAATATTATTATTCTCCTTATTTTTTGGAGGTGGGGGAAATTTTGGTAGAAAAGAGGTGATGTCAGTCGTGCTATTTTCTGGAAAAAGGGTGTTTTTTGGCGTTATTTTTTTTGAAATTTTTTTTTCTTGTAGAAGTGTTTTATACCAGTTATTTCTTGAAAAAAAGTGTATTTTTGGAAGAAAAGAGGTGTTATTATTCGCGTTATTTTTTATAAAAAAGGGAATAATTCTTGTAGAAATACACTGTTATTATTCCAGTTAAGTTATGGAAATGAGGTATTCTTGTACGCGTTATTTTTTTGAAAAAGGGTTTTATTCTTGTAGAAAAGCAATGGAGTTATTTTTTGGAAAAAAAGTGTAATTTTGGTAGAAAAGAGGTGTTATTATTCGCGTTATTATTTGGAAAAGGGTGGTAATTTTGGTACGAAAAAAAATTATTGTTTGTTTTGAAAAAGAAAGTAATTCTTGTAAAAATGCAGTGTTATTATTTCAGTTAATTTTTTGAAAAGGGGTATTATTTTTGTAAAAAGGTGGTGTTATTATTCTCGTTAGTTTTTTGAAAAGGGGTGTTATTTTGGTAGAAAAGAAGTGTTATTATTCGCGTTATTTTTTTTGAAAAAAGTTTTTATTTTTGTAGAAAACAGTGTTATTATTCCAGTATTTTTTTTGGTGAAGAGATATTATTATTGTAAAAAAGTGGTGTTAAAATTCTCGTTATTTTTTTGAAAAGGAGTGTAATGATGGTAGATAAGAGGTATTATACGTGTTATTTTTTCGGAAGAAGGGTTTTATTCTTGTAGAAAAGCAGAGTTATTATTCCAGTTATTTTTTGGAAATAGGTATTATTATTTAAAAAAAGTGGTGTTATTATTCTCATCATTATTTAGAAAAGAGGTGTATTTTTTGCAAGAAAAATGAGGTGTGTTTATTCTCGTTATTTTTTGGAAAAGGAGTGTAATTTTGGTATTAAGGAGGTGAATTCGCGTTATTTTTTTTTTGAAAAAGAGTATTTTAATTGTAGATAAGCAGTGTTTTTTACCAGTAATTTTTTTTGGAAATCGTTCTAATTTTGGTAGAAAAGAGGTGTCATTATTCGCGTTATTTTATGGGGAAAGGGAACAATTCTTGTAGAAAAGCAGTGTTATTATTCAAATTATTTTTTTGGAATGGAGGTTTTATTATTGTAAAAATGTGGCGTTATTATTCTCGTTATCATTTGGAAAATGGGTGTTGGTAGGATAAAGAGGTGATATTATACGCGTTTTTTTTTTAATAAAAGGGGAATAATTCTTATAGAAGTGCAGAGTTATTATACCAGTTAATTTTTGGAAAAAGGGTATTATTCTTGGAAAAAAGTGGTGTTATTATTCTCATTATTTTTTGCAAAAGAGATATAATTTTTGTAGAAAAGAGGTATTATTATTCACGTTATTTTTTTTGGAAAAAGGGTTTTATTCTTGTAGAAAAGCAGTGTTATAATTCGAGTTAATTTTTGGAAAAAAGGTGTAATTTTGCTAGAATAGAGGTGTTATTATTCGCGTTATTATTTGTAAATGGGGTTTAATTTTGGTGGGAATAAGAGGTATTATTCGCGTTATTTGTTTTAAAAAAGGTAATAATAATTCTTGTATAAATTCAGTGTTATTATTCCAGTACTTTTTTTTCTAAAATGAGTATTATTTTTGTAAAAAAGTGGTGTTATTATTCTCGTTATTTTTAGGGAAAAGGGTGTAATTTTGGTGTTAAAGAAGTGTTATTACTCGCGTTTTTTTTTTTGGAAAAAGGGTTTTCTTCTTATATAAAAAGCAGTATTATTATTCCAATTATTTTTTTGAAAAAGGGATTTAATTTTGGTAAATAAAAGATAATATTACTTGCGTAATTTTTTTGGAAAAAGGGCATTATTTTTGTTGAAAAGCAGTGTTATTATTCTAGTTATTTTTTGGAAAAGAAACATTATTTTTGTAATAAAGTGGTGCTAAATTCTCGTTATTTTTTTGAAAAGGAGTGTAATTATGGTAGTTAAGAGGTATTATTCATGTTATATTTTGGAGTATCTTTCTTATAGAATAGCAGTGTTTTTATAGAAGTTATTTTTTTGGAAAAAATATGTAATTTTGATAGAAAAGAGGTGTTATTATTCGCGTTATTATTTGGAAATTCGGTGTTATTTTGGAAGGAAACTGGGTGTTATTATTTGCTTTATTTTTTTTGAAAAAGTAAATAATTCTTGTAGAATTGCAGTGTTATTATTCCAGTAAATTGTTGGAAAAAGGCTATTATTCTTGTTGAAAAGCAGTGTCATAATTCGAGATATTTTTTGGAAAAGGGGTGTCATTTTGGAAGAAAAGAGGTGTTTTATTCGCGTTATTTTTTCGGAAACAGGGTTTTATTCTTGTAGTAGAGTGTCGTTATAATTCGAGTTATTCAGTTGAAAAGAGGTGTAATTTGCAAAGAAAAGCGATGTTATTATTAGCGTTATTTTTTTGGATATATTATTTTTATAATTTTTTTAGATAAGCGGTTTTATAATACGCGTTATTTTTTGGAAAACGGGTATTATTTTGGGAGAAAAGTGGTGTTATTATTAGCTTAAGGTTTTTGGAAAAGAAGTGTTATATTACTTAATAGAAATGTTGTGTGATTATTGGCGTAATTTTTTGGAAAAAAATGGTGCAATTTTCGTGGAAAAGCGGTGTTAATATTCGCGTTATTTGTGGATAAACGGTGTTATTTTTATAGAAAAAAATGTTTTTAATTCACGTTTTTTTTGAAAAGGAGTTTGTTTTGTAGAAAAGAGCTGTTATTATTCGCATTATTTTTTGGAAAAAGGGTGCAATTTTCGTAGAGAAGCGGTGTTTTTATTCGCATTATTTTATGGAAAAGGAAAACCTATTGTTTTTGTAAAAAATCTGAGTTATTGATCGCGTTTATTTTTTTTGCAATACAGGTGTTATTTTTGAAGAGAAATGGTGTTATTATCGCGTTATTTTTTAGGAAAATGGTTGTTATTTTTGTAGAAAAGCAATGTTTTTATTCGCGTTATTTTTTGGAAAGGAGTATAATTTTTGTAGAAATGTGGTGTTATTATTCGCATCTTGCACGATAGCAATTTCTGTGTTGTCGAGTCCTGGAGGTCTAGATGGGAGGCGGCATCGGACCCAGTGTTCAGCCATCTACCTTGCATTACGAGCAAACCACCTGGTTTCAACAAACCCGAAGAATCTGGACAGCACTTAACCGAGTGCGGACTGGACACGGCAGATGTGCCGACTTCTCCTTCAAGTGTGGATGGCGGACTCTCCTGAGTGTGACTGCGGTGCGGAGAGGCAGACTGTGAGCCATGTGGTGTCTGAGTGCGCTTTAAGAGCCTTTGGGAGGGACCCCTCGGAATTTATGGTCCTGAGTGAAGCAGCGGCCAATATTTAAGAAACTTAGATTTTATTTTTTAACTTTTGACGGGCACTACAGTGGCGACATATTGTTGTGATATACTAACTTTGTGACCATAAGATAAATAAAATTATTCGCGTAATTTTATTGGAAAAGAGGTATAATTTTTGTAGAAAAAAGATGCTAGTATTCGCGATGTTTATTTTGGAAAAGGGGTGTTATTTTGTAGAAAAATGGTGTTAATATTCGCATATTTTTCAGAATAATGGGTGTTAATTTTGTAGAAAAGCAATTTTTTTGTTCGCGTTAGTTTTTTGAAGTATTATTTTTAAAGAAAAGTAGTGTTATTATTTTTTGGAAGAGGGTTTTAATTTTTGAAGAAAAGTGGTGTTAGTATTCACATTTTTTTTGTAAAAGGGGAAAATTCTTGTAGAAAGACAGTGTTATCATTCGCGTTATTTTTTTGTAAAAAGGGTATTATTCTCCTAGAAAACAAATGTTATTATTCTAGTTATTTTTTGGAAAAAGGGCGTAATTTTGGCAGAAAAGAGCTGTAATTATTCGCGTTATTTTTTTGAAAAAGGGTTTTATTCTTATAGAAAAGCAGTGTTATAATTGGAGTTATTTTTTGGAAAAAAAGTGTTATTTTGGTAGAAAAGAGGTGTTATTATTCGCGTTATTTTTTGGAAAATGTGTATTATTTTTGTAGAAAAGAAGTGTTATTATGCGAGATTTTTTTAATGGGTGTTATTTTTCTAGAAAAGCAATGTCATTCGTCGAAGAGAGAGAGAGAGAGAGAGAGAGAGAGAGAGAGAGAGAGAGAGAGAGAGAGAGAGAGAGAGAGAGAGAGAGAGAGAGAGAGAGAGAGAGAGAGAGAGAAACAGAAAGGATCGTTTATTTGCATATATGTCAACAAGATGTACTTGTACCTATTCGCCGCATTAGGAATAAGAAATATTCATTGATCTGATCAATGATAAAACAACGATGAAATGACGAGTGCTGCCTGTAATGTCCATGGTGGTTCTCGTATGTTCCCTCCTAGATAAGTACCTCTTGAAATTTTTATTGTTGTCGATATTCCGGTAGGTTATTGACCTCGTCCTAGCGCAAATTGTACAACGAGATATACTTGCGACGAATGTACCTATTCGTCGCAGTAGGCATAAGAAATAATCATTTATCAATGATTAAACATCGATAAAATAATCTATTTTTATTTTATTGTTTTATTTTTAGGCCCACTATTTGAAAGTATTAAACAAACAGCAGGATTTAGAAATCCACGAAGTCAATTCTTGGAGTTATACATTGATAATGGCTCTTCCTGGAGTATTTTTTCAACAAGGTACCTGTAATAAAATATTGTAATACAAATACTTACATAAAAAATAATAGTAATTTTTTTTATTGTGAAACTCGTTTTTCCTTCCTGCCGGTCAACCACATTGATAAACACAAGTGAGAACGTTTCATAGAATTGACAATTGAAAGACAAGACAGTGCACTAAAGATTATTATATAAAAAAAATATATTTTGGTTGTTTTACTTATAACAATAGACGATGATAATCATTAGGTACCTACATTTGAGCAGAAAGGGGCAGGAGGGGAATATGTATAAAATAAAATACCTTGGTTTTCAATATGATTTGCAAAGTTGAGTAATACATAAAATATGATATATGTTATTTTATATTATTATCATATATTCATATGTATGTCGGGAATTGACTTTATTAACTGATGTTATGACGGGCATTTTAACATGATTTGTCTGTTTTGATGTTTATTGAAGAAATGATTTACTAGATACTAGTTGCATGTAACACATGAGATCCAACTGTCGATAGCGATAGTATGTATAGTAGAAGAATATGTACCAAACTATAAACCCATAGATACAAATTATTGAATATTTTCAGATATTTTGTTTTCTAGACAACACTGAACAGAATTCAGAGGTTGAGCAATGAATATGCTAGTCATATTGATCTGTTTATAGGCAATATAAATAATCACAGAAATACCCTACGGGTTAAATTCCACTGATCGTGTTTAATTTTATTCTTCATTATTCATACCTGCTTTACCTATATTGTTTATTTGTTCATTTTATACCTACTTTCATTTGTTTTCTCTTTATTTTTTGGTTAAATTTTATTTGTATGTATTTTTATATGTATTTTTTATAAGTTTTTCTTTGTATTGATTTCTTCTTGCTTTATTTTCATAGTTTATTGATTGGATATGTTTGTTTTTTTTATATATATACATTATCACACATTATGTACTATATTTTGTATCTTTTGAATTATTCTTGTAAATGGCAAACGCCGTTAATAAAATAAAATAAATAAATATGTAGGTATGTATGTCAAGATAGGATAGTATGGAGGAAGATCCTTTTTCCTACCCAGAATATGCAAATAGCATGATGGTATGTATGTATGTTTGGAGATGAAGTATCAAACTATTAAGTCTTCTTACATATTGTGTATAGGCGACTGCCATACAAAATGTATGAAGCGATGTCGTCACTAAATTCAATTTTTAAAAAAATTGTTAAAAAAAAATTGAGATCTTCTACTACAATGCTGATATTTTTTATAGAAAATTAAATTATCTAGTTGGGGTGTTTCGGCTTTTTTCGATAATTGTAAAAGTTTTGGAAATATAGGCAGTTAAACTCATAAATTTATCATAAAAAAAATATTTTTCTTAATAAAAAATGTTTGAGAAACCCTGGAATATTTTTGAAAAAACTAATTTGAGATTTTGTATTTGTCTATGTTTGTACTAATTTTCAGCGTTCTAGCGTTTATGGTTTCTGAGATATATGGAAAAATAAAATAAAAATTCAAAAGTTGATAACCCCTGACTGAAACAAAAATTCAAAATTCCGAGTATAAAAGTTTTGTAGGCCTGTAACTGTTTATATATTCTGAAATTTTAGGCTCTGTGAATTGAGCGGATCAAAAGTTATAAGGGGGGGACGGACACACACACACACACACCCTCACACACACACACCCTCACACACAGACACACAGACACACAGACACACACACACACACAGACACATGAAATGTTCTACTCCAAATTCTGAGTAAATCCGTGTATGGAACATATATGCTGCGAAGCCTCTAAGTTGGTGTTTTTTGACTTCAAAGTTGGAAAAGCCGTGAAAAAAGTAGACCTCTCCATACAATTCTCGCGTATTCTGGCTTTAAACATTGTCGATATGTTAAGAGAACAAAGTTCTCCTGAACAAATCGACAGTTGGATTAGTACAAAGTATCTTGATTGTGTGCACACCTAGTGTTTTGTAGAGCGGAAACTATCATCACCCAGTTCATAAGTATATTGTCTTTATCACAGTAAAATCGTAGACTTCTAGCACTATAACAGGGTTTCCTAGTTGCGCTACGTTCACAATGAACGCCGAGTGCACTTAGTGACGCTCTAAGCCGTTCATAATGATCGGAAACAGAAGCTAGAAAGACACTCAGTGGTATTCAGATTGAACGTCAAGTGTACGCACCAAACGCTAGGTAAAGTTGTCGGGTGAAAAACGCTCTGACAGTTACACATAGTATTTGTTGACTTTTATTTTATCTGTGGAATGATGACTTCTATTTGTTTCTGTGGTATCTATTATGTCAGTTGACACTATTTATCACGACAATATGCATTCACAAAGAAACATAGCAAAGAGATTAATTTATAAAAATATCATTCAGAAATTTCCAATAAAAGGTCAGAGATCATTATTGTTATCTTTCGATGAAAATATAACCTAAAAAAGACATGTATGATAAATGACATATAGGGGCTGTTTCACCAGGTCCCGAATATCTCTCGATTATGCCTATTCAGCGGTTATGTCTCAAGTAAAGTAAAAATTGCGTTTCACCACTCCCGAATAGCGCTACTCGTCAGATAAAGTGACAAGTAACTTATAGGGGACTTTACCTACCCAGTAAAGTTATTCGGAACTTTATTTGTCACTTTGACAGTTGCATTTCATTGCCGGTATCACGTGTTTCGTTGTTATTTTCTTTTAAATATGATTTTATTCGAGGCAATAGACGATGTTTTTGATGCGGAAATGTTTCCTACACAAATAGATAAAATATTAGGCCATGAAAAGATTACTTCGTCAAATTCGATGAAGTTTATTTTAAAAGAAAATTTCGCTTGTCAAAGCTTAAAGTATCAATGATATATGACTTGATAAAATATCGAATTACGACAAATACAATGAAGTAAATACATACTTTGATATATAAAACATTACTTTATTATATTTGTTATTTTAATAATGTCATTCAAATGTAAAATTAAGTATTAATTTAAATACAAAGAATATTGTTTATTGTTATTTAAATTCAAAAGATTCGATCTTAACGTACCTAAAACTTACGTCAAAATGAAACGCATTTGGCGGTTGTCCATAGAAGAATTTGAAAACTAGTACATTTCTATGTATTTGTCTATGAAAATGTGACGTTGCCATCGTTATTCGTCAATTTACTATTCGGAACTTATCCAACGATGGTGAAACGCAAATTTTATTCAAAACATTTTAACCGGCGAATAGCACTATTTGCCGAATAGTTATTCGAGACTTATTCGGAGTTTGGTGAAACAGCCCCTTAACATTTAAAACACCCGATGCAGCGTTCAGATTAAAATGCCGCTCGAAAGCGTTCAGTGAGATTGGTGTGGAAAACGTCATAATCAGCAACTTCAGGTACATTTGAGCGTTGAATCTGAACACAGCCCAGTATATGTTTTAAAATGAAATAAATAAATAAATAATGTGCAGCTTGGAATTCTCTCTGATAACCCTAATAAATAATACTGATTAGCTGTCTTTGTTAAATTTCAGGTTTTCTCTATGATCATAAGATGTGCAGTAGTCGAATAATAGTCATTTTCTCTCTTTTTTTCACATTTCTTCTTTACCAATTCTACTCTGCTTCCATAGTCTCCTCTCTGCTCTCTGAACCATCACGCACCATCAATACCCTCAACGATTTGCTTCATAGTCATCTGAAGGTTTTGATCGAAGATACTCCGTATAATATCAACTTTCTAGAGGTGGGTTTTATTTTTTTATCACAGGCTTGCATTACAAAAGATTTTTTTGTAATTCATACGCTGATGACGTATTAAAATAAATATTTCTTACTCTATCCGTTAAATATTTAAAAATCTTACTATTAAACGCTGTATAACGACCGGGTATAAGTTACAATAGGCGTAGGTACAACAGAAATTAATTCGTAAATTCAACCCGCGCATGTGCAGAGCCGTCTATTGCCATCCGCCATTCTAATTGACGTTTGTCGTAGTTGATATTTTCAAAATATGTTTTTCACACTTTGGAATAGGAATATGGCAAACATTAAGAATAATTTAATCATACGAATACCCATGCGAACACATATCTAAGCTATTTTTTGACAGCGTATCGCTAAAAAATATAAATTATTTTGAATAAAATAATTTATAAAGATTTTCCGTTGTATTATTCCACGAAATAACAATATAAAGATGCAGATCAAAATTAAATTTGATTCGTGGTAGATAAAAGTTGGCTTAAAACATCGCCAAACTAGCTTGGACAGGCGTGCAAGCGTTGTGTAAAATTTGTATGAGAGATACACAGTCATTAACCAACTGATCTGCTACACAGCGTTTATAAGTAACGTTTTTTCCTACACGGGTGTTTAACAGTCGTCAACTTTTACAACATGTCAATTAGTAAGACTGATCACTGTCTAATTTAGTATCCAGATTCACTTTGTTCCTTTATTGTAAAAGGTGTCATTGAAATTCGTAGAAATATTAATAAACAATAAATAATGATCACTTCCTTGTACCCTACAAGTGGCGAGTTTATTGCCATATGGCAATTTCTTCCAACTAACCAGTGTTTCACGCCCAGAGAAGCAATATTTGCGTGAGAAATGGATTGAAATCAATTTCTCCTCTGCTGGGGATTGTACCCAGGACGCCAAATGACGAATATTTTTATGTAAAAGATAAGTACTTACCTAGATTTTATACGATAATGATTAGTTTTGGTAATAAAACATTAGCTTGATACAATCGGTTGAAATTTGTTGATATCTTCTGATGGTTTCAGACGACTACAGATCCAGTGACTATTGAATTGAACAAGAAAAAGATATCGCCCAACAACAAAAGGGACAACTTTGTTTTACCAATGGTAGGAATGGAGTTGGTGAAGAGAGGAGGATATGCTTTTCAGGTATTTTAGTCACTTCCTTTCCTGTTTCGTTATTATTTTCCTTTCTTGTTTTTTTTCTTTACATATGTATATGTTTTATTGTTTATCTTCTTTTTATACCCTTCTTTCCTCCACTGGTGATGGTGTATAATATATGTATGGACAATATTGCGATTTTTTAAATGCGATTGACAGTACACAACTACAACTAGTTAAGAACTTTAGCACTTACCTTTTATGCAGGTCCAACTCTATAAAAGTCTTGGAAAAAGTGGCTCGAGAACTGGACGATTACGATAAGCTTTGTACGGGTTTTGACAAAAACAACTCATTGTCAGACATACTATACGGAAGTAAGTAAGTAAGTTATTATGATAACATAACTTACTTACTTACTTCCGATGGAGATAACAGATGGGAGATATTAATTGGGGATGTATGAACAGTAATACTGATAAAGAACTGATACAAACCATTGATATTAGACCGGTTATTACAATTAAAAAACATATGGTCCAGATTCTCCGTTCTATCTCAAATATTTCAAAGTGACCCCGAGCTCAGGACAATTTTCAAATTAGTACAAAGGCACATCACTTTCATAAAGTGGCATTGAAAAATTATCTAGTTTTTAAATAATATATTTAATTCAAAAATAATTAAACAAACTCATTAAATGAAAATGTTGAAAATTTCTCATACAAAATTTGAATAATTCGTGGAGTTACTTGGAAGTGAGGAGTATAACGTTGGCCACAACCTACTCGTTTTTCAGTGTATTCACAAGTATCCAACGCAACAGAAGCTCGATTTTGTATAAACGGCAAAGGAAAAGGAAATTAAAGGATTAAGAAAAGAAAAGAAAATTTGCTACCAACTTACAAAAAAACATTATTACATACATTGCGTTTACGAGCGTAAGGTAAGGCGCGCATGGAAGCTTAAATTCATCGGCCGATAGTGAAATTGGCACGCATGAAGCGATTGATTCATCGGCCGATCAGTTCTAATAAACGCGCATGGAAGCTTATAGAATCGTACGATTGGAAATAACACGGCGGTCAACATTCATATATTTAAAATACTTCTTCTTCTTCTTCAGCCAGTTTTCATCCATTCTTGGACATAGGTCTCCCCTTTGATCCTTCACAACTCCCTGTCTTGGGCACACTGCATCCATCTCCATCCGGCACATTTCTTGATGTCATCAGACCACCTTGCCTGGGGTCTGCCAACACCTCTTCGGCTTGTTCTCGGTCGCCATTCTAAGATCTTTTTGGTCCATCGTGAATCCTGGCATCTGGCAATATGCCCAGCCCAGCTCCACTTAAGGCCAGTGACCCTTTCCGCTACATCGGCTACTTTGGTTCTTTGTCTTATCATGACATTCAAAATACAATATGTATTTATTTATTTATTATTACACAAAACAAATACAACATACCTATACAAACTAACTAATAACATATTCATAAGTTTTAATATACATATGATTAGAAATATGGATTATTTGAAGTAGCATGTGTTTGTGCTCTTGTCCTCAAAATGCGTAAAAAGAAACGTCAAAAAAAGTACTGAGTTCATCTGCTAATAAGTGCTATATTACTGAAAGGACAATTTGCCCGATCCTACGAAGATTTAAGATCATACGCTGAGAAGTTTTGAACTACAACAGAATGTCAGTCAATAGTTTCGATAATATGTTAATATACTTCTCGATCTACTGCGCTCGGACGATTAAATTATTGGTGAGCATGCGCCATGCGCGCCCTCTCATACAACAGGATTGGTTACAAAAAATCGGCCGATGAAATTAGCTTCCATGCGCGCCTACCTTAAACCATAGATATTATAAGATTAATAATTTAATCCCTATCTTCTCCTTTGGTGCTAATACAAAATTGACCTTTTAATACATTAATGTATAGGCTCATTTCATCATTTGCTTTCACTCGTTGTGCCCTTCGAATAGTCCGCTGCCAGGTGCTTCCAGTCAACTGATGGACAATATCATCAGACCATTTTTAGAGGGGTGTATCAGACATCAATCCATACGAATTCTAAAACTATTTACAGGTGGACACGGTGACAGCATACAAAATAATAAAGGAGACATTCAGTGAGAGAGCTATATGTGAGATGGCAGAAATGCCTTTGTTTCCACCGAGACCTGTGATGCCACTTTTGAGAAAGAATTCTCCATATAAACAATTTTTGACTGTCGGGTGAGTGATTAAAAGAAGCAATTATATTGTATTCATAGAATAATAATAAAACATTTAAACTACTGCGATCACGCCAAAAAACAATTACACATGCTTGTTACTACTCCTATATTACGAATATTGAAAGCTCACTTCAAACTAATCCGAAAAATATATGGTCGTTTGTAAAATCTAAGCATCCATCAAATGTTCTCCCAAAATCCATGCACTATTGTTTTTTTTTTTTTTGGGAGAAGGTGAGTTTGCTCCCCCCCAACCCATCCTCTGGGATTGGAAAGTAAACCCTGCCTTCGACCTGGGGTCAGTATACTATACTGGTTTACCAAGCCACTGCATTTATGGTCCCCTAAAATGGCTCGCCATGTTCGGGGTTCTTTGCTTTGGTGCCCAGGCGGGCACTTGTGTTGGAGTTGATCGGCGGCCTATCTTGATGATGTCATCCCGGCCGCTGCGCGGCGGGTCTGGTTGGAGGTGTGAGCCGAGGGAGATCTGTGTGAAACGGTTCGTCGCTGGCCGGCCGCCGAATAGTACAGGGGCCCGACCTAAGCTAACGACTACGGGTTGGCTGCCCTATCAGTCGGCGCATAATCTCGCTGCAATTGTTGTGCCGGATCGTGACCGGACGAGGTCCCAGCAGTTGTATGCGGGGGGCACCAGGCGTCCTCCACGGCCATATCCTCCCTCCTTCAACCTAGCAGCGCAGCTGCCGGAACAAATGTCCTTGAAAAGGGCTTCTGATCTCCTCGTTTCACAATGCCACCCCCCCCCACAAAACCTTCATGACAGATAAACCCAATAATAATGTTTATACAGCGACAACCAAGACTGCATACCCTCGCACCATTTGTGAACTGTTGGTAGACTTCGCTAACATCAGAGGTATCCACAGTAATTTAAATTCTGTTCACCATCACTTGCAATCTCAAAAACCACACCTGCTCTTTCTCACGGAAACACAAATTCAAGATCCTCCCGACACAAGTTACCTCAACTGCCCAGGGTAAATACTCGAAAGCATGTTTGTGCCCAAAGGAGGCTTGTGCCTCTACAGCCGCGAAGACATCAACTGTGTCAGATTGAAGGAGTTCGAGAACCCCGCCTTCAATGTTATGTGGGTCCGTTTAAAATCTAACAAATTCATAAAAATTTATGCTTATATCTACCGATCTCCAAATATGAGTGATTATGATTCTTCCGAGCTTTTCAAATACTTAGGAGAAACCATTGACAGTCTTCTGTCTCGCTACCCGTCGGCAGAATTTGCGGTTCTCGGCGATTTCAATGTCCATCACTCCGATTGGCTGAAATCGGGAACTACCAATTCGGCTGGCCGCATGACGGAATCCTTTGCTTTGTGTCATAACCTG
This sequence comes from Molanna angustata, assembly GCA_963576475.1. Classification (NCBI taxonomy): domain Eukaryota; kingdom Metazoa; phylum Arthropoda; class Insecta; order Trichoptera; family Molannidae; genus Molanna; species Molanna angustata. Next base: position 18,189,273 of record OY754989.1, read on the forward strand.
GAGCAACTTGTTCAAGAGCCAACTCGCATCCCTGATGTCTCTGGGCATCGTTCCAATCTGCTTGATCTTTTTATGACAAAACAATTGGAAATGTCAATCATGTAAAACCATCCCTGGAATTAACAATGAATCTTCCATAATTAGAGAGCTTCAACGTATGAATGAAGAACTATCCTCATTGAAAACTATCAAAACACAGGTTAATGAGTTAGCCAGCGAAATGGCGGACTTGAAAAAATCCATCAATTACAGCAATTCATTGATGGACACGTTTACGTCAAAATTTGTGGAACTGGAAAATAAAATCAACAAAATAGACACCCTAGAGAAAGAGGTCGCTTCACTCCACACCAGAGTTGACAGACTTGAGGAAGAGGCAAACAATCGGGACCAGTGGTGTCGACAACAAAATTTGGAGATTCGTGGAATTCCTCAACTTAAAGATGAAAACACGCTACATATTATCTTGAAAATTGCAAACATACTCAACGTGCCATTGGATACAAAGGACATAATTTTTTCAACTAGAGTAGCATCTGCCACCACCTCTCAATATCCTAAATCAATAGTTGTGAAATTTAGCAATAACGACCTGAAAAATAACTTTCTTGCTGCCTTCAAAGTGAGGAAGGGTTTATCTACCAAGAGTTGCGGACTGCCTGGTGCTGAAAATAATATTTATATAAGCGATCACCTGACAAAAACTAATAAGCACCTTTTTCATCGTGCTCGGGCAACTGCCAAGGAGAGGGGATTTCAATTTGTCTGGTTGAGGAATTGCAGGATATATGTTCGAAGGAACACCACATCCCCACCGATATTGATTTCAAGAGAAGAGGACCTAACCAAGATCTCCTAAAACTTATTTGCCTTCTTCTCTTGCCAGCTTTAGTCCCTTCAGATTCCTCTGACTGCTTGGCCATTCCTTTCCAAACTCACCTTATTCTTATAGTCCTCTATCGTATTACCTTTTTCATCTCCAGATTTATTATTCTATTCATATTTATTAATTGTTACCGACCATGTCCCAACGTGTTGAGAAACACTGGTCCTATCAACATTATTTTCGATGCTAACTGTTCTGATAAGTCTGTACCTGTCTCGCTCGCACTCATTGATTCTCATTCAACGGTCCATGATTCGATTTATATGTTCTTAGCTAACGCACAAATAACTCGTAATTGTTCATTTGATGTTTATTGTTTTCGATTGTCAAAAATGGGTGAGTGCTCCCTTTTATTTTATTATATTATTAATTATTTGGGCCGTGTAAACTATGCATATTATGTCTCATTCTTGGATATTACTATCAAGAATACTTGTTACAATAGTGCTTACATACTATACATTCGATACCATAATATTATCTCAATCTCTCACTTGCAATTCATTTACACTTTGACTGGGTCGTACCGTGTGCCACTTCGATATTTTATATTGACTTATTTTCACTTTACATGTTTATTTATTTTAACTATATTTTTCATCAATATACATACTTTATATGAAGTGTGCATATTTTTAATAAGTACCTACCTATTTCCATGCATACCTATAAAAAAATGTTATTTATTGATTTATTGTTATACAATTCTTTACTATAATCTATTGCTTCTGACATGACATTGAAAATATATTATCAGAATGTTCGCGGCTTAAGAACAAAAACAGATTTATTTTTTAGGAATGTTGCTTGTAGTGATTTTTCAATAATAGGTATTACAGAAAGTTGGTTGAACAGTGAAATTATGAATGGTGAATTATTCGACTCGCGATACTCAGTATTTCGAAAAGACAGAAATTACACCGCTACAGGGCAAACACTTGGAGGCGGAGTTGTTCTTGCCCTGGACCGACGCCTCCAAGGAGTGCATGATGAATCATGGAACCTAACAACAGAGGATATTTGGGTTTCTGTAGACATTAAATCTGTATCCAAGACTAAACTGTATGTACATAGGTTGCGTATATATTCCACCTGGTAGAGACCATAGTGCTCAAATATTGAAATTTTCTGAAGCAATATACCTGAAGCGATTAGAACACCCTAATGATCTCATAATAATTCTCGGAGACTTTAACCTCCCCGATATTGACTGGACCACTGAGAATAACAATCTTTACCTAACTCCATGCAATTATAACACAAATGCCAGTATACAATTTGTCGATAGTATAAATGCAACCGATCTCAACCAATTTAATTGGTTGAAGAATATGAATGGTAGAATCCTGGATTTAGTGTTGAGTAATATAGAATCAAAGATTACCTTAAGCGACATTAAATTTGTGCCTGAAGATAATCATCATAAATCAATCATAATCAATATATCAACTAATACCATTCAACCTCTAACCGAAAACATCAAACGAAAACGTATACATAGTAAGGGTAATTTTGATGAAATCAATAGAAAACTATCTCAAATAGATTGGAATCTATTAACTCTAGAGACAGACATCAACTCTGCTGTTGCCAAATTTTATGAAATACTTAATAGTCTAATTAATGAGTTTATACCTACAATTGATTTTAAAGATCGAAACTATCCCACTTGGTATACATCCTCGCTAATCAAAGTTATGAAAGAAAAACTAAAATACCATAGAAAATATAAAATATTTAGAAACCCCATCGATTATGCAACATTTTCCTTACTCAGATCGAGACAAAAAAGAATGACAAGAGAATGCTACGATCGTTATATATTTAATACCGAATATAATATAAGAGGTAACCCTAAATCTTTTTGGCAATATGTAAAATCAAAAAAAACTATTAACTTCATTCCAAGCACAATGAAATTAGGTAATGATACTGTGAATACTGGACAAGACATAGCAGATTTATTTTCGAAACACTTTGCTTCGGTATTCGTTTCAAATAATAATTCAAATAATTACTCGCCCTATAGTCCATTCTCGAATAGTAGCGAACCTAATTTAAATCGGCTTCAGCTTGATGAAAACCTTGTATTTAAATATATCTGTCAGTTGGAGCCTAACAAAGGTCCAGGATCAGATGGTATTCCTACTATATTTATTACTAAATGTGCAAGAAATATTGTATTCCCTTTGTATTTGCTATTTCAAAGGTCCTTAGTCGAAGGAGTTTTTCCCAATGAATGGAAAAAAGGCATTATAACGCCAATATTTAAATCTGGGCAAAAACAGGAAATTAGTAACTATCGGCCAATATCAAAACTACCCCTGTTCTCAAAAATTTTCGAAAAAATTATTTCAGATCATCTTCACTTTAGTCTAAAACCATTCCTAATCCCGGAACAACATGGATTCGTAAAGGGTAAATCAGTTAATACTAATCTTGTGCTCTTCACAGACTTCGTGTCTCGTCACATGGATGAAAAAATCCAAGTAGACGCTATCTATACAGATTATAGCAAAGCGTTTGATAAGGTTGATCACGAACTGCTAATGAAAAAATTACAATCTATAGGTATACACGGAAACCTTTTAAGATGGCTCTGTTCATACTTAAAAAATAGGTCGCAAATGGTGGTGATCGGCGGATTTATGTCAGACTGGGTCAATGTCACATCGGGTGTTCCGCAAGGATCTATATTAGGTCCATTGCTGTTTAATATTTTTGTTAATGACATTATCAACTGTTTTCTTTTTGCGCGCGTTTTACTTTACGCTGACGATATGAAAATATTTATGGCGGTCCGTAGCATTGACGATTGTTTGAAACTCCAAGAAGATTTAAATCGGCTCAAGACTTACTGTAACAACAATAACCTAATTTTAAATGTATCCAAATGTCTCTGTATTTCATTCACTAGAAATCGCAATATAATTCATTTCAAATATAACTTCAGTAATATTTTTTTGATAAGAAAATTGTCTATAAGAGATCTTGGTGTTGCACTTGACACTAAATTAATGTACAATGAACATTTTGATAATATAATCTCGAAAGCGTCTAGCATGTTGGGTTTCATCCTCAGACTATCTAAATCTTTTCGCAATCTTAATACATTAATCTTATTATACTATACATATGTTAGACCCCACCTCGAATTTGCCTCTGAAATATGGAATCCTATCCACGTGACTAAGTCACACCGATTGGAAAGAGTGCAGAATAAATTTTTAAATTACCTCAACTTTCGTTCATATCACAGATTTGCATCTAAATCAGATATTTTAACAGCTTTCAACATTGAGACATTGGAACTTAGACGTACCGTTACTGACCAAATGACATTATACAAAATTCTAAATTACATAATTGACTCACCCGACATATTAAAATTAATTCCATTTCATGTCCCGATGCGAAGTGGCAGACGTAACACCCTATTCTACACAGACCGAGTGCGTACCACTACAAGGCAGAACGCATTCATTGTGCGGGCTTGCAATAGTTACGACAATAACTTTGCAGGCCTGGACATGTTTGATAGTAGCCAACTGCGATACAAAATTGAACTATATAAAAGGTTGCATTCGCCTACAACGATAGTTGAATAAATATTAATAAATATGTTTACTTCACTCCTTACAACCCATCCTATAACCATGCACATCCTTCTTATACTTATAACAATATATGAAATGCTTTTTTTTTTATTCAATTTTTTGTAACTGTCATTATTCTGTACTTTCTGGGATTGGTATGTAATTGGTCTCATTTCTGTAAATCGTTTGTGTATTGTAAGTGTTAACATGACTGTTTACTAATCCAAATAAATTAATAAATAAATAAATAAATGACTACCTCGCCAACGGGATACACACTGAAAGTCACAGCCCCACTGGGCTCTTCAGACCATTGCCTTGTGCAAACGGCCATCCACTTCATCCCGGACCTTCCACCCGAAAAACCTTAAAGGAAAATTTGGCAATACAAGTCAGCAGATTGGAATGCACTGCGAATACACTTTCGCGACTTTCCTTGGAATGAAGTCTGTTTTAGAACCAAAGACCCTTCTATCTGTGCGCGTGAGGTAGGGGATGTCATCACTTCTGCTATGGATGGCTATATTCCCTCCTCCCTCAAAACCTGCGGACCAGGCACAAAACCTTGGTTTGATTCCAAATGCCGAGAAGCAGTCACGCGTAAAAATCTGGCTTTCAAAACATTTCAAAAACTTCAATCCCCGTCAAACAAGAAAGCATACAACAAGATGACAAAGGATTGTAAAAAAACCATTAATCAGGCTAAAAAACTCCATGACCAACATATAAGTCAAAAACTCTCCTCATGCCCTAACGGTAGCCGAAGATTCTGGTCATTGTCAACCTCCATAGGTCAGAACTTTTGCACATCTTCATTTCCACCTTTAACGAACCATGACGGATCCATTGCTAACTCTGCCACCGACAAAGCTAATCTTCTCGGTAAATTATTTGCAGATAACTCAACCCTTGACGACGGAGGAAAAACTCCTCAACCAGTTCCACATTGTGGTTTTAAAATGAACGAAGTAAGGATTAACTTCTCTGAGGTTTTACTCGCCATCCGAGGGTTGGATGTTAACAAAGCTAATGGACCAGATGGAATTCCCGTTCTTGTGTTAAAAAAATGCTCCGCCGAACTAGCCCCAGTTCTCACTAAACTCTTCAAACTCTCGTTTAAAACTGGTATTGTCCCATGTGACTGGAAAAAAGCGGTCATCCACCCAATTCCCAAAAAAGGTGATCGCTCCAACCCATCTAACTACCGACCCATCGCTATTACTTCTGTACTCTCCAAAATAATGGAAAGGGTACTAAACACCAAGTTGATCACATACCTCGAAGCAAACAAAATTTTAAGCGACCGCCAATATGGATTTCGTGGAAATCGATCTTGTGGCGATCTACTCGCGTATGTGACATCCGTTTGGGGTCGAGTTATGGAACGCTTTGGAGAAGCTCAAACTGTCGCCCTTGACATCTCTAAAGCTTTCGACCGGGTTTGGCACCGAGGTCTCTTAATGAAACTCCCTTCTTATGGACTACCCCAGTCTCTGTGTACTTGGATTGCGAATTTTTTAAAAGATCGCGAAGTCATAACTGTAGTGGACGGTTGCTCTTCTTCTCCCCATTCCATTAATGCGGGAGTCCCTCAAGGGTCCATTCTATCTCCAACCCTATTCCTCCTACATATCAATGACTTGCTCTTACGCGCCCCCATCCACTGTTACGCTGATGACAGCACAGTCCATGACAATTTCTCTTTTGACAAACCTCCTAAACAGAGTGAAATATCAGAAGCCCGGAAAGACCTTCATCAAAAAATAAATAGCTACCTCCACTCAATCAATACCTGGGGTGAAAGTAATCTTGTTTCATTTAACGTCTCAAAAACCCAAGCCTGTCTAATTTCAGCGAAGAGAAACCCCAATGAATTGCAAGTGTCTTTCAACGGAAGCACCCTACCTAACAGCAGCTCTATCGACCTGCTTGGAGTATCTATAACGAACCAATTACACTACAAGGGCTCCATCGAAGCTAAGGTGAAACTCGCCTCCAAAAAATTGAGCGTACTATATAGAGCGCGCAGATATTTTACTAAGACCCAGATCTGTATACTCTACAAAGCGCAAATACGCCCAATTATTGAATATGGCAGTCACCTCTGGAGTGGCGCCCCCCAATACCTGCTGAATACCCTCGACGCTGTCCAAAGGCGTGCTATACGTCTGATTGATGATCCATCACTGACTGATGGATTGCAATCACTAGAACACAGACGCAGAGTCGGTATTTTAAGTTTATTCTATAGATACTACCACGGGAATTGCTCAGAAGAACTTGCATCTTTGGTCCCTCCTCCACCCACTCGCAACAGAGTCACTCGCTTCACTCAATCGCAGCATCCATTCACAGTGGACCTTCAACATATACGAACAAGTCGCTTCTCGAACTCCTTTATTAACACAGCAGCCCGACTGTGGAACGATCTTCCGAATTCTGTGTTTCCACCTTCGTACAACCCGGGTCTTTTTAAAATCCGAATTAATAAACTCTTTTCTAGATTGCAAACCCCTCCCAACGCTACGTAGTGCGCTTCTTCGGAAGAGTAAAATGGACCCAAATCCTAATAGCTGGCGTCCCCTACGTAGACATGTTAAAAAAAAAAACTATAAACAATCTCCAGCAAATAACGGTCCTACAATATGCAGTATGTTTAATGAATATTTCACCTCTGTATTTGTGAATAGCCCCACCTGCGAAACTGCAAATTATAACTCATCTGCTACAAATAACTCCCATTTGTTATTAACGAATGTTTATATCAGCCCTAGTATAGTATATAATCATCTTATTAAAGTCAATATTAACAAAGGAGCAGGCATAGATAGAATATCTCCCCACATGATCAAACAATGTGCTAATGAATTATGTTTTCCCTTATTCTTACTTTTTCAACGATCACTGAGTGAAGGTATTATGCCAATAATATGGAAAAAAGCTCTTATTACCCCAATTTATAAAAGTGGAGATAACTCTTATATCGAAAATTACAGGCCTATATCGAAACTTTGTATTTTCAGTAAAATACTTGAAAAAATTATTGTTGATGACATAAATCCTGTTGTACGGTCATCCATAACCGTTAAACAACATGGATTTCTCAGCAAAAGGTGCGTAGAAACTAATTTGCTTGAATTCTCTAGCAAAACTTACTCCGCATTGTCCGATAATAAACAATTAGATACAATATATATCGATTTTGCCAAAGCGTTTGATAAAATAAACCATGTTATTCTTCTAAATAAACAATGGTCTTTTGGTATTCGTGGCGATTTGTATAGATGGATGAAGTCATATATAACAAACAGATCTCAAGCTGTAGCAGTTAAGGGCTATCAATCGTGCTTCTCGCCTATTCCTTCTGGCGTACCTCAGGGTTCCCACCTAGGTCCATTGCTCTTCCTAATCTATATTAATGACATAGCAAACTGTATCTCAGACTCGGAAGTTCTTCTTTTTGCCGATGATAGTAAACTTTTTAAAACAATATCCTCATCTGAAGATTGTCTGCTTCTACAGCATGATCTAAATAATCTCATTAATTATTGTGAACGTAATCAACTATATTTAAATGTCAAAAAATGCTTCTCTATATCTTTCTGCAGGAAAAAACAACCGATTGTCTACAACTATACTATCAACAATACTTCCTTATCAACAAAACTCCAAGCAAGGGACCTGTGTTATCATTGACAGTCAACTCTCATTCATTCCTCACATTGATAGCATTGTGAACAAGAGCTTTAGGAATCTGGGCTTTATACTTAGATGTACGAAATCCTTTAAACGCACTAGTTCCCTTATTCTTCTTTATAATGCTTTTGTTAGAAGCCACCTAGAGTTCGCTTCAACCGTGTGTAGCCCTAACTACAATATACATATAAATCGTATCGAAAAAATCCAAAGAAAGTTTGTCAAATCCCTTAACTTCCGTAAACAAATATACAATTACACATACGATCAATCCTTAAGGGAGCACAAATTACTTTCTTTGGAAAAACGAAGGAAAAATACAGATATCCTTTTTCTTCATAAAACATTAAATAATCTGGTCGATAGTCCTTATCTTGGGAGCCTAGTATGAACGATACGGAATCGATACTTGTCACCTAATAATTGGGAGATCCGTGGGATACCTATTACTTGTCACAAAAGTTAAAATGGTAGTATGAGCTGAGTGAATTCGTAAGTGAAATTAATTCTGTCCGATAGGAGGCGCGACGGCGCGGTGAAATTATGAAACTAACAACTTTTCAACGTTTCTTAAAAATGGCGCATTTGCATTACGTTTTGGCTTTTTTTATTGACTCGGGAAGAAAATGAAGATAATCCAAATGAATATTACATTCAACAAAACATTATGCCTCGAAGAAATGATTCGTTTATAATACCTAAATGAAACTATAATTTCGAATTGGTTGATATTGGTTTTTACTCGGTTCATTATATTCAATAATATATGAATCAATATTTTATATAAATACAATAAAAGTGCTGTGCAATTAAGACATCTAATAAACAAGAGTTTTAATAAATTAATGTCTTGACCCAATTACATAAGATGAGTAGGAAAAAGTACTTGTATGATGCAAGTTGCATTACCTACGGACGGACAGTATTTCGCGATCTATACAGTATTTTTAATCACGTTTTAATTTAATATAATAACGGTTAAAAACATCGATCGATGTAGATATATCATAAAAAGATCCAAGATAAACAAAGATCAAATATACTCAAGAAATTGAACACTTCATAATATAAACATACGATAAATAAAAAGTAATTGTGGTTATCTCCATACAAAAAAGTACATGGTGGTCACGTGATTCTTCCGGCATTTGTTGTAGAAAAAATAGATTAGGAATATGCGCCGATTGTGTATTGGTAAATTTCAAATTCAAAACAGAATTTTCGGCGCAATAAATTCGGTATAGCGGTATATTCTGTATAGATGATGCTCGGCGTTGAAAATAAACATTCTAATGATGATCGTCTTTAAAAAGTTTGCATCTAACAATGAGTATGACACAATACAATAACAACGTACTCAAGGTGGCCAATTTATAAAAAGGCGTACCTTTAAAACCAGGTCATAATAATCCTTAAGGACGGGAGGCCTTGAAAGGACGTGAGGCGTTAAAAGGACAGGCAGCTCTGGAGGGACCGGAGGTGTTGAAAGAACGGGAGTTTGAAGGGACGGGAGGCTGATGGAACGAAGGGCACTGAAGGGACGGGAGACTCTGAAGATATGGGAGGCTCTGAAAGGACGGAAGGCGCTGAAAGGAAAGGAGGCACTGAAAGGATGGGAAGCACTGAAAGGACGGGAGGCGTTGTAAGGACGGAAGGCGCTGGAGGGACGGGAGGCGCTGAAAGAACGGGAGGCGCTGAAGGAACGGGAGGCGCTGAAGGGACGGGAGGCGCTGAAGAAACAGAAAGCGCTGAAGGACCGGGAGGTGCTAAAGGGACGGGAGGCATTGAAGGGACGGGAGGTGTATATGACAGGAGGTTGAAAGGACGGAAGGATGAAAGGCACTGAAGGGACGGGTAGCGCAGAAGGTGCGGGAGGCGTTGAAGAAACAGGAAGCTCTGAAGAAATGAGAGACGATGAAGGGAGGGGAAGCATTGAAGAGACGGGAGGCTGATAGAACGGGAAGCTGAAAGGCGCTGAAGGGACGGGAGGCGCTGAAGGAACGGGAGGTGATGAAGGGACGGGAGGCACTGAAGGGCCTGATGGGACGAAATGTACTGATGGGCCTGAAGAGACAGGAGATACATAAGAGCCTGAATAGAGGGGTAACACTAAAAGGACGGAAGGCACTGAAAGGGCGACAGACACTGAAGGAACGGGGGGCGCAGAAAGCACTGTAGGGACGGGAGGTACTGAATGTCTTGAAGGGACGGGAGGCACTGAAGGACGGGATGCATTGAGCGTAAGGGAGGCACTGAGCCGAACAGAGGCACAAAAGGGATGGGTGATACTGAAGGCACTGCAGGGAAGGGAGGTAATGAATGGCCTGATGGGATGGGAGGCTCAGAAGAGACGGGGGCGTGAAGGGACGGGGGGCGCTGAAGGGATGGGAGACGCTCAAGGGATAGGAGACGCTGCAAATACGGGGGTGCTGAAGGAACGGGAGGTGCTGAAGGGACGGGAGGTGCTGAAGGGGCGGGAGGTGCTGAAGGGACGGAAGGCACTGAAGGGACGGGAGGCACTTAAGAGACGGGAAGCGCTGAAGGGATGGAGGCGCTGAAGGGGCGGGAGGCGTTAATGTGACGGGAAGCACTGAAGGGGTGGGAGGTTCTGGGAGGAGATCCTGAAGGGACGGGATGTGCTGAAGGGCCTGTTACAACGGGAGGTACTGAAGGGCTGAAGGGACGGGAGGTACTGAATGGCCTGAAGGGACGGGGGATACTGAAGGTCCTGAAGGGACGGGAGCTACTGAAAAGCCTATAGCAACGGAACTGATTGGCCTGAACGGACGGGAAGCCTTCCCTTCAGTACCTCCCGTACCTTTAATGCCGCCAGTCCCTTCAGTACCTCCCGTCCTTTCAGAGCGCATATGTAATATGTATAACCATATAAACATTACGATTTATAAGTATATACCTATGTATAATTTTCGCCAAATATCTTGAAGGATCTCCCGGTTGCGCAGAGCGCGAATTTGTGTCTTTTTGCTTCGTTGGTTTACATGCAAATCACTCACCTTCTCGACTAAAAGTTCAAGATGTTTGTCTACAACTTTTATCGAATTTTTTGGTTTTATCGAATTTTTAATTTTCCCAATGGCAACACTGTAGTGCTGTACAAGTACATTTTTTTCATGTGCCCACACCACTATACAAATGACAAATTGAAATATTGGAAATATCGATGTCGCCTAGTGGTGCAAAGTTCGATATTTTTGTAAGATCCTGTCTTTTAAAATCGATTCACGAAATTTATGCGGATCATCAATTCGCTCTTCGATTCAATATGATTCAAATATAGCTATCCTTATCTATCGTACATAACATGTACGTAGAATGACAGAGAAAACAAAACCGATTCAAAATATGATATGCAAATGTAGGCGTTAAAATGTTTGCATTTCAATGTACTTAATGGTCAATATTGCTTAAATATTTTATGAACCATAATGAATTAGTCGTGAATCGAAGATCGCCTTCAAAATAGTATATTCAATTATAGACGTTACGTATTTGTTTTTCAAAGTATGTTGCGGTCAAAATTGCTTAACATATTTAAGAACCGCAATGAATTAGATTTTATGAACCATAATGAATTAGTTGTGAATCGATGATTGCCATGAGTCGGTATGTGTATCGCATTCTAACGATATATTTTATATGAGATAGAAAGTGTGAGAGTGATGTCTGGTTCATGAGCGGATCGTTGTGGCAACGTGAACCGTGAGTCACCGATTCAATTTAATGATCCGGTCAAATAATACGGATCACTCATTTTTCCCCGTCGCTAATGTCGCCTCGTCATTTATCAATAATGACCAATAATGACAATAATCATTTAATTAACTAAACAAAATGTTTAGTAATACTATACGAAAAGTTTATTATATCCGCGAAAGTGTAAAAAAAGTGTATTCGTAATTGAAAAAGGTTAGTACCTATTTGTTTAATTTAAGAAACACGATATATTTTAAACGATTCCATTAAAATCATATTTTATTTGTAAAAAGTTCAGTTTAGTATTGTAAAAGTATTTACTTTTTAGTGAAATATACAATTTTAACCAACTGAACTTTAATCCTAGGAAATTTAACGATCGTAATATTTATTTTGAGTTAGGTTAGGTTCAAATGACACATTTATGTTTTGCAACATTTCCGTGAGGAATGAATTGAAATCAATTTCTCCTTTGCTGGGGATCGAACCTAGGACGCCTGCACATAATTCAAACGGTTTACCAACTGTGCTACTGCTGTCGGCAAGTCATATTTGTTCTTGTTTCAAGGACATACCCATTCCTTGAGTAAAAACAATTCTATGCCAGTCAACAGATATTATGCGTTGGTCATAATTCAGTGCTCAACTGATTTTTCTCTTTCAGAATTTAACCATCTTCAGAGAATGAACTGGGATAAGACGAGTGGAGAATCTATTCTGGGCTGATAATCTAGGGATATCTTCCGGGGAACAACAGGGACATGAAGAAAAGAAAAAGTCTGAGATCTACTCGTCAAATATGTTCAACGACATATTTTTTTTTTATGTAAGTACCTACATATTATGTTTGTGTCATAATATTGAACATTGGCATTATTGCCATTTAATAATTCCTTCCAATCAGCCCCCCTAGACAACATGCCATTAAAGCTAAGCGTTATATCGCTAAGCGATAGAAATGTATGAAATTTGTGGCTGTCACGTGTTGTCATAGCGACCAATTTCATACATTTACTATCGCTTAGTGATATAACGCTTAGCTTAAATGACACGTTGTCTAGGCCCCCAGATACAAAGACAACATATTATGTTTTGTAAATTGTTCATATACAATTGTATAAATTAAAATGGTAAAAGAAAATCATCACAAACTAAACGAGTGGGTTGTGACCAACGCTAAACTCCTCACTAACAAGTCATTCTATAAAGTATTCAAATTTTATATGGAAAATATTTAGCATTTTCAGAAAATAAGTTTGTTTAACTATTTTTTATTTAAATATTTTATTATGAAAACTTGATATTTCTTCAATGCCATTTTATGAAGGTGATGTGCCTTTTTACCAATTTGAAAATAAAAATTTCAAATTTAAAGTTTCCTGAGCTTGGGGTCATGTTGAAATATTTGATAGTAATAAAAATTGAGAAGCACTATTCAGATATCCTTCAAAATCTAATGGGGTTTAATGAGATATACAAATTTGCAAAATTTGAAAAAAATCGAATGAGTACTTTAGTTTATAATCGATATAGTAAAATAAACATGCCGTACATAGCACACACACAGATACATTGTGATGAAACTTTCAGAATCCAATCTCAGCATGATACTAGTTGATAATCTGCAATAAAAAAAAATAGCCTTAAAAATTGTGAAATCATAACTCCCCACTATATCCTCTTGGGTTAGTGAGGAGTAAAAATACATACAAAAAAATATAAATAATGTTTATAATGAAAAAAGCATTTCATTAATAAAAACAAAATTCGCTTTACTTCAAAGAGTACCTACCTATGTGTTAACAGATATTTTTTTTTTAGAAAATAAAGAGAAAGGCAATTGTGGTTTCACTTCGTCCACGAATCCAGGGCCACGAGCACAGGCGACCAGAATACCAGCCAGAATAGATGAGCCAAATGGGCTTGCGACCATGTTTGAGGGCTTAAAGGGATCCTTTATGACTTGAGTCACGCTCACCACTCAGCAACCAACCTACGATTGATACTCCACTCCCCTGCGGAACCAAATCAAATCGGACGCGGATAATGCTGCTTTTACCACTCTATCCAAATTTTCTTTTATTTTACCTCTACGGAGACTTAGGTCCTTAAAATAGGAATTTAAAACTTTGCAGGCAGGCCTCTCGCCCCCACCTCTACAGCATATATATTTGTGTTAAAGCCATTTTGAACTGTTTTATGTACCAGTTCCTTGTACTTGATTAGCTTGTATTGGTGGTCTTTGGAATATTTGTGTCCCATGGAACAGTCAGCTCCACATAAATAGCTCTTTTCAATGAAAGAGAGTATATTGTCAAGTCAGGCCTAAGAGATGATTTGCAGATCTCCTTTGGAAGCCTCTCTCACAATTTCAAGCACCTTATAAATTGCAATTGAAGATGTTCTATCCAAACTAAGACTATACCAGATATTCATAGATAATTCATATAAGTTATAATGAATTCAAATATTCATATGCTATAATGAATACAATTTAATATTTAACAAAAAAAATATTTACACTGTTTACAGGTTCAGATGATATGGCCACATTTTAAGATGACCAACAGTCACTGATCTAGCCCAGGATAGGCGAGATTGGCGTAGTTGAATTTAAAGGAGAGGCAATCCCAGCTAAATTGGACCACAGACAAAGCGAAGAAGACAATGCTTAATTGATTTTTTTTTATATTTTTAAATCATTGATAATACTTTCAATATACAATTCTGCTATATAACTAGCATCGTCAGAATTGATTTATCCAACTGTCGATTCGTTCATGAGAATTCAATTCTCTGAATGAATCGACATTATTAAGCCAAAATGCGTGTACGAAGGAACATTTTGTATGGCGTAGTGGACTTTTTGCATGCTAATAACACCAACTAGAGGCCTCGCAGCATATATGTTCCCATACATGGGTTTACTCAGAATTCGGAGTAGAACATTTTATGTGAGTTTTGTGTGTCTGTGTGTGTCTGTCCCCCCCCCCCCCCCTATAACTTTTGATCCCCTCAATTTACAGAGCCCAAAATTTCAAAATATATAAACACTTATAAGCATACAAAACTTTTGTACTCAGAATGGTGAATTATTGTTTCAGTCAGGGGTTATCAACTTTTGAATTTTTGGTTTATTTTTCCATATATGTCAGAAACCATAAAAGCTAGAACGCTGAAAATTGGTACAAACATAGACAAATACAAAAACTCAAATTGGTTTTTTCAAAAAAATTCTAGGGTTTGTCAAACAATTTTTTTTAAGAAAAATATTTTTTTTATGAAAAATTTATGAGTTTAACTCCTTATATTTCCAAATAATTTAAAAATATCGAAAAAATCTGAAACACCCCAACTAGATAATTTAATTTTCTATAAAAAATATTAATGTTGTATTAGCACATCTCAATTTTTTTTTAACAATTTTTGTAAACATTGAATTTAATGACGACATTGCTTCATACAATTTATATGGCAGTCGCTTACACACAATATCTAAGAAGACTTAATTGTTTAATACTAATCTCCAAACATACATACATACCATCATGCTGTTTTCATATTCTGGGTAGGATCAAAGGAATGCCCTTATACTATCGCTATCTTGACATACATACCTACATGTGTTGTATAGAAAACCAAATATCTTAAAATATTAAATAATTTGTATTTATGGTTTTATAGTTTGGTACTTATTCTTCAACTATACATACTATCGCTATCGACAGTTGGATCATCTCATGTGTTAAATGCTACTAGTATTTGATTTAACATATCAGTCTTTTTTGAATACTGTATTAAAGTATATGTTTCTTAAACAATTAATTATATATTAAAAATGAACCACAAATATAAAAACACGATATTTGATAATATAAATTTATTATATTATTTAAATGAAATTAAAAAAAAGTACTAACATAAGAATCTAATCTCTCAGTTCTTCATTAACATAAGTTCAGTATAATACAGTGTGAGTTTTATAGAGATGAGATAACAAAGTATCATAATATTATGAACTTGCAGATTTATATTTTTCTATTTATTTTTGTTCCCAAAAAACAAATATTGTATTAATACTAAATAATTATAATACAAATAACTGATTGTCTAAAAGTATCTATTAGTCAATTTTTAGATTACAATGTTTCTGTATGAATTCATAAAAAAATCTGTATGGATGTGCATTTATATAAATTGAAATGACTAATAGAAACAGAAACTTTACAAATTTGTGGCATGTTTCAGAACACTTTAATCTGGTGAAGCAAATATCTCTTAATTATAGAATTGGTGTAAATAATAAAATAAAGTGTAGGTATTTTACAATTTTGAATTCTGCATATATTAAATTGTTTTTTGAAGAGTTTCATTTTTTTCCTGATATATAATGATACCTACATTATTTACTTGTGTATTTTATGTTCATAAAATATATAAATCTCTACCAATCTATTAATTGAGTTTTTATTTTACGTTTGGTATGTCATAAAGAATTTCTTGAAAAGCTGTTCTTGAAATGTCAATCAGCCAATTATAATTCTTTCAATGCTCATCATCAGCAATGGTGCTACAGCCCGGTGAGGGCCTTGGCCTCCTCAAGAAACTGCCTCCATCCCGCCCTGTCGACAGCAAGTACTTTCAATGGTAGGTATGTATAAATTAATGAAGGGTGTCAAATTTGAAATTTTATAAATAGATATAGGTACCTAAGTGCTATGTCATATCACCCCGTGCAAAGTTTCACATGTTTGTACGTTCCAACTTAAGGGAAAGCATTCAAATGGTTATACCATATTTTTATTGAATGACTTTTACTTCTTAACTTCCATTCCTTTTGTTTGACCATATTTATTTGTTAATGACATTTTTATTAGATTCTCATTTGTGAACCTGTCATAGGTTAGAGAACCGAGCATCACATCCTTTATTTTTGCATACATTATTCGCTTCATACATGTATGTCTATAAATTAAACTTCTTTCAGAATATAAAACACAGTCGTGTCAATGTTTTCTTGGAATCCTCTCATGCCTTTATCGGCTCTATTTTATGTCAATTTTTCTTTCATATTACTTAGTGTTTATGTAGTTTCTACTATATCTTTCAAGTAAATAATGGACTTGCAACTTCCAGAGCTCTAAATCACAGGAAAACTGCCTCCAGCTACTCGTCTTATGTTAACGGCTCATCTCATAATATTATATTATCAAACAGTTCAACAACAGATTTTACTATAGCGTCTCAGATGATCATTTTATGTGTCTTCGTTCCTATAACATTATGAGCTTCGATAAGAGACGACGAAACTTAACAGATATCATATTCCTCTACAAAATACTTATTGAACTCTCCAGAGCTAACAGAATCAATCAATTATAGAGACCCACTCGACAATTGAACTTTTCAACTTAAGCAAATGTAAAATTAACACATATAAACTCCTTTATTAATCGCAGTTGCAACTCATACAATCAGAAATACTTAACGATTGATCCATCTTACGTTAATCTTGACTGCTTCAAAAAAAAAGTAACTGCTATCCACGTTACAACAGTAAATTTATTATCATACATACACCCTCCCACATACATACTTCCATATTTTACTTCATCATCCCCATACCGGTCACCGTCCTATTACGCATAAAAAAATGCAAACTTATTTTCTGTGTTATCTGTTAACCATATTATACCGTTTAACTTTTTTTCCTTGTAATGTTTTCATAAGGTGTGGAGATAGATCACCCGTGCGTTAAAAGTACAGTGACCAAAGGACAAATAATACCTCATCATACTAAATATCAATGTATTGTGGCGATTGTATTGGCACAATTATACTTTATTTATACCTATGTATACTGAATATCTACCTACCAAATTTACTTAACTATTCTCAGCTTTTAAAATAATATAAGACATCTCTATAATTGGCTTTGATATGTGTAATGCTTTTAAGCAATTTGTGAAATAGCTGTTGAGATGAAATAAAATAAAATATTGTCTTATTGCAGTGGTTCTTAACCTGGGTTCGATCGGACCCCAGGGGTTCGGTGGAGGTCAAGAACCCCGACTTATGATTCGTGGTGACACCTTTCTTTATTATAATATAGGTATTATATTCTTGTCTCAACTGTATATTATGTCTATTTATTTATTCATCTTTCTGTACATAATATAAACAAATATATTGTACACTGGCGGGCTTATTGCTATTAGGCAATTTCTTCCAACCAACCAGATAACAAAGTATGACAAAATTGTGTAACAAAAAAAGAATAAGAGTAAAAGTAAACCTTCCTTGTCGGCCTTCGTGGCTCAGATGGTTGGGTATCAGACTACTGATCCAAAGGTCCCAGGTTCGATTCCCGGTGGAACCACAGTTTTGAATTGTGTTTTCAGTCTGAATCTGTGAGACGATTAATATCGTTAGTCTCCAGAATGTGGCAACTTGTTATTGGGTGCGTGTTAAATTAATATTTGACATAGTACCTGTTAGTTGCCCGAGAAGCAATATTAAATAAATAAATAAAAACAAAGAAAATATATATAACACTAAGATACTATTAAACAAAAAATAATAATAATTCATAACAAAAAAAGGATAGGGTAGGGACAAGGAGAGGAAATTGGGATCAGGTGTTCAGGGATAAATATTCCTTCTTTAGTTTTTTCTTGAAAATACAAAGTGAGTTAGACAACACAATTTCCGGACTAAGGCTATTCCATAATCTTTCTGGTTGTACTTCGAACAAAGAGCTGAGAAATTATGGATAGGGATGGATAGAGTTGTACGTTCAGCAGATCAGAGTGGAAGTCCATGATTGGATAAATAAGTGAATTTGCTTTTGAGGTACTGTGGCAGGTTTTGATTCGAGAGAATAATGACAAAATGTGTATATTGCGCCCCTGGCGTATCCTGGACCAACAAAGAAGAAGGTAAGATGATATAATATGATCAAATTTTTTGAACCCAAAGATGAATCTGATACATATATTCTTGTGACGTTCAAGTTTATTGAGATGCACTTCATTAGCATACATCGGCATAATCAAACAATGGAAGAAGAAATGATTGAGCTAGAGTTATTTTACAACGGAATGGAAGAAATATTTAGTACTACTTAAATGCATTGTGTTATTTAGCACTACTAAATGCATTGTGTATGGCAAATTAAGCTTCATTACTGGCATAAGTTCTTTATTAATTTTATTTCCTACTAACATTCTGTTTTTATATTCTCATTGAATAACTATGTAGGTGGATAAACATATTTTTTTAACATATTTATGTAGGTACTTATATTTATTTATTTCATTTCAGTAAACTACAGCTTTGTAAATTTGTGGTTACATATTATATGGTGCTGTTAAAATTAGTACAGGCCAATGATGTTTTCTTCTAATTAAAATAATAAAGTAGAAATAATATTTTGAATAACAATAATAAGAGAAAAATATGATTGATATAAAAAAAAAACAATACAAAATAAGAATAAAATGAGGAAATAGAGGGATTATTGGTGTAAAGGAAAGAGCTTGTTTGAAGGAGTTAGGGAACTGGTTTTAAAATATCTTTATTTGTTTACGGTAAGTTTCTAAGGAGTCATGGAAAATGTCTGTGTGATTAAATTTTAGATTGTTGTCATGTTGAATTCTGTAAATATTCGAGTTATATCTGTAATTAGTATGGCAAGTAGGTAAGTAGATGAAATAAATTTTTCAAACGGGTGTGCCTGTTATAATAATATTATAGAACTAAACAATATTGCTTCACCACCATTTTTAACTCATGTTAGTTCGTCGTGTAAATTTAAATCTAATGCTGTACAAATAGTTTTTTCTTTAAATTAAACATCAGACAATTTTAAAAATCGCTTATTTTGCGGCATTATATTTATATTTGTAAAGATTTTAGTTATTTTCGTTTTCCTCGTAAGTAAATCAATATGAAATACGCCACATTAACCTTGACGAAACGTCAAACAACTGTGATTTGTAGATTCGACCAGCCCTCTACCAGACGAAATTATTCCGTTGACATTGCCTTAAAATCACCTGCGGAATTCGCTCATACTACCACTTTTAAGATTTTAGTGATATTTTTGTGATATGGTATGGAAATTATATACCCGAAACGCTCGTACTACGACATTGTGATTAGTCAAACCGTTTCCGTTGGGGATATGGGAGAAATCTCACTGTATCTCGTACTACGCGCCTTGTTGGAAAAATACCTTTTAACTGCCCTTCTAGAACATCGCGTCACCATAATCTATTCTACACACCTTTGTCAAGAACTAATTACGATCAAAACAGTTTTATCAACCGCTGCTGTAATTACTATAATAATCTTAGCCCCCAGCCAGATCTATTTAATCTATCCCTACAAGCATTTAAGCAAATTCTTAATGCGCCTACAAGCATCGGTTAGGGAAACTGTCCTTTCCCTCTCTTCCTTCTCCCATTTCATTCCTCAATTCCCAGTTTCCTAACCGTACCCCATTCCTAAACCCTTCATGATCAATTAGACGTAAATGTATTTGTATACTCTGTGAAACATTATAATAGGCTTCTTATTAATTAATTATTAACTGTATTATATTTTATATACAAAAGCTGTTATGTTTCCAAATAAAATAAAATAAATAAATAAATAAATAAAAACTATAGAATACTCATTCCCATACCTACAATACCTCACTAAAAAAGTGACCCGTTTTATTGGCCGGCTCGTGTCAATATATGTATGACTCTGCTATAATTTTGCAAGTAATTTTGCTATTTTGCTAACTACTCCGTAAATTATTTTGCAAGCGATTAAAAAATTCCCTATTTAGAGAACGTATCAACGCAGACGGCCAAATGATTACTGAATTCTCGTAGCAAAATGTTGACCAAATTAGTCAACATAAAGCAGTCTCATTTACAGCAGGCTAAAGAGTATTCTATACCTACTATTATAATTCTATGATTGTATTGTACTGTGCTGTGTTGTGTTGTGTTGACAAAATAAATAATCAAATACATTATTTATGAAAACAAGGATTTAGATAGTTTAGAATATATGTAGGTATCTTCTTCTTCTTCAGCCTGTTTTTTTTTCCATTCTTGGACTACCCCATGATCCTCCACAACTCCCTGTCTTGGACACACTGCATCCATCTCCCTCCGGCACATTCCTTGATGTTATCAGACCACCTTGCCTGAGGTCTGCCGACACCTCTTCGGCTTGTTCTCGGTCGCCATTCTACTATATGAATCTTGGTATCTGGCAATATGCCCAGCCCAGCTCCACTTAAGACCAGCGACCCTTTCCGCTACATCGGTTACTTTGGTTCTTTCTCTTATCATGACGTTCTGAATACTGTCCCATATTGAAATACCCATCAACTTTCTCTCCATAGCTCTCTGTATCACTAACAGCTTGGGCATTATTCGATGTTTCCATTCCATACGTAAGCACTGGGAGAATACATGCATCAAATTGCTTCTTTTTCAAATAATGGTAGTATTTACGGGATATCTACGATAATGCATAAAACAAGGAATATTTTTTATGAATTTATTTTGACAGTAACATTTCAACGTGAATAAAACTTTGAAAAAGGCGACCTAAATTTTATTTTTTAATGTAAAATATGGTTATTTGACAGGTCTAGTGAAGTATTACAAAATAGCGTCATAAGAACAGGGTTTTGTACTTTAAATTTCGTTAAAAGTCTTGTTGTACCAGCCGAAGTTATTTGTTTAATATTATTATTTAGCCAAAACATAACATTATTGATATTTTAGGATTCGAAAGATGTCTGAACGCGGAATCATCAAATATCAGCAGAGTGTTTGGCATCCCAGTAAACCAACCTGTGTTCCTTCAGGTCAGGGCGGTGTAGCCAGTGTGGCCATCGATGAAGTAGCCGAAGCATTTTTCATCTTGAGCGTCGGATGGATTGTGGCACTCATCATTGTACTTTTCGAGGTTACGAAGAACAGATTGACTGAGATTTTGCAGTTTTGTCGAAGTAAAATAAGATTCGATTAAATTATGTAGTTACTAGTCATAACCCGTACAGATATAATATGTTTCAATACAACCAGATATACCTACCGGTCAAGCCTTGGTACTCTTCATTCATTCGCAATAAGAGAGAAATAACAGTAATGCACAGAAAGGCACAGAATGATAATAGGACACTGTTGTACTAAGTACTACCTGTTTATTTACTTACTTAATCAGCCTCTTCTTGAGTCCAGTTTTGGACAAAGGCCTCCCGCTTGAACTTCCACTGGTCTCTATCCTGTGCCATTCTGGACCTGCCACTTTTTTTATGTCATCAGACCATCTGATCTGGGGCCTTCCCACGCTTCTGCTTCTTGTTCTTGGCCTCCAGTCCATCACAATTTTTGTCCATGTCCATCTGACATCCGAGATACATGACCCGCCCAACTCCACTTTAACTCCGCTATTCTTTTGGCCACATCCGCTACTCCTGTGTTCTTCCTAATCCATTCATTAGTTTTGTGGTCCCTTAGCGAGATATTCAACATTCTTATTTCCATCGTTTTTGTGTCACCCTTAGCTTTTCCATTATTCTCTTAGTCAATGCGGATGTTTCATAGCCGTAAATGAGCACAGGGAGTACGCAAGCGTCAATTTTTTTTTCTTTAAGTTGGATTATTATTGTAGATTTCAGAACATTCGATAATTTGCTGAACGCTGCCCATCCCAGGCCTCTTCTTCTTTCTATTTCAGTTTCTAAATTATATCTTCCCAGTTTCACGGTGTGACCGAGATAGACATATGATTCTACTCTGCCAATATCTTGACCATAAATTTTTATGGGTTCTGAACCTATAGAGGACATATTTTTTGTCTTATTAATGTTCAATTTTAGTCCCACTCTAATGCATCGATTTTTGATGTGTGTCAACATTAATTTTATTTATTTATGTACTTAGTGGATAGTGGAATGTACTTAGTGGATATTGGACTGTACTTAGTTGATAGTGGTGTATTTAGTTGATATTGAAATGTGCTAAGTGGAGTGTACTTAGTGGATAGTGGAGTGCACTCAATTAATAGTGGAGTGTACTTAGTAGAGTTGAGGTATGGTCCCGACTCTTGAAAATGATTTAGGTACATGGAAAAGGTTATCAAAGTATTTAAATTATCCTGTATTTTTTTATATGGCCCTATTTCTGGAAAATCGACTGTCGTTAATTTGCTTTTAATATTATAGAAATAAAATTTAAATGGACTTTGATAAAATGCATACAGGGGTTCTCAATCTTTGTAACAGAAAAAATAGCTTACTTCAGATAGCTCGAAGCTTCATAATAATGATATAAAATTATGAAGGCCCAAAAAATATGTATCGGAGAATTGAGCATTGGTCACAAATATTTCAATTTATCTTTTTTTTTTTTACATGTCTACGTAGGGGACGCCAGCTATTGGGATTTGGGTCCATTTTACTCTTCCGAAGAAGCGCACTACGTAGCGTTGGGAGGGGTTTGCAATCTAGAAAAGAGTTTATTAATTCGGATTTTAAAAAGACCCGGGTTGTACGAAGATGGACACACAGAATTCGGAAGATCGTTCCACAGTCGGGCTGCTGTATTAATAAAGGAGTTCGAGAAGCGACTTGTTCGTATATGTTGAAGGTCCACTGTGAATGGGTGCTGTGATTGAGTGAAGCGAGTGACTCTGTTGCGAGTGGGTGGAGGAGGGACCAAAGATGCAAGTTCTTCTAAGCAATTCCCGTGGTAGTATCTATAGAATAAACTAAAAATCTGAGGAAATCTTCAAATAATTTTGATGAATCAATAAATTAATGGAATTATTTAATCTATTTAATCGAGGGATGGAAGGTTTTTCAATAAAAACAAGTAACTTTTCGTATAATGTGTATTTTTTTTGATAAAATTTTTATTTTGAAATAAAATTTTATTTTAAAAACAATTCTATATAAGACATATGTTACAATAGATTTTTTTTACTTTCAGCCGTTATTAATAACTACGAAGAAATGAGTTTTGAATAATATTTGTTTTTAGAACAAAATGTGTTCATCAAAAATGTCATAAATTTACATTTTTTTATTGATGAATAAAGTTGATTTAAAATTTAATAACGTAATGTGCGCACATGCAAAGTTTATCATTTTTCAATGTGAAAATGCTCGAAGCATAATAAATTTTGATTTAAATATGAAAATTTGATAATATACAAAATGCGTTTTTTTACAATGTCTATCAACTCGAATTAATATGTACATTTTTATTTCGTTAACCTACCTAAATGAATTTTCGTATATTACGTGCATAAAAACAGATTAAAAAAAAACTTTTGGGCTTACATTAATTTGTTGAGTTCTTGGATCCAATGGACGAATGCGCTTTAATTAGTTATTTAGCCATCCATAGGTAAATGCGCTTTAGTGTTCTTGGACGCAATTGGCCAACCTTAGCTTAATGTACTTTAGTTAGTTATTTGGGCATCCTTAGGTAGATGCGCTTTTGTTAGTTATGTTCTTGGACGCAATTGGCCACCCATAGCTTAATGTACTTTAGTTAGTTAAGTTCTTAGACAAAATGGGCAGCCCTTAAATAAATGCGCTTTAGATAGTTATGTTCTCGGACAAAATGGACCGCCCTTTACTAAATGTACTTTAGTTAGTTAAGTTCTTGGACACAATTGGCCGTTTTCAGCTAAATAATCTTTAGTTAGTTTTGTTCTTTGACGCAATGGGCCACAATTATCTAAATGCGCTTTAGTTATGTTCTTGGATGCAATTGACCGTTCTCAGATAAATGCGCTTTAATTAGTTATGTTCTTGGACGCAATGGGCCGTCCTTAGCTAAATACGCTTTAATTAGCTATGTTCTTGGACGCAATGAGCCGTCCTTAGCTAAATGCGCTTATGTTATGTTCTTGGACGCAATTGGCCGTTCTCAGATAAATGCGCTTTAGTTAGTTATAATCTTGGACAAAATGGGCCGCCCTTAGCCAAATGCGCTTTTGTAAATTATTTCCTTGGACGCAATGGGACGTCTTGGCTAAATGCGCTTTAGTTAGTTATGTTCTTGAATCTAAGAAAAACGCTTTTGACTAAATGTAATATAACATATAAAAATATCTGACGCGTATATTATGTTTAATAGATTGACACAGGAATTTTGTAATATTATTCAAAACTCATTATTCTAACAAAACACAAAGATAGTAATAAGAATCAACCATCAACACACGTTAAAAAAAACGCCTCTAAATCGTTTGAGAGACTCGTTCTTTTTTACTATAATCGAAGGTTAGGCCCTTCGAACTAATAAATAAAAAAAAACCTTTGATTTAAATTCGAAAAACCATTCTAACCTAAAAATGACTTACTTCTATCAAGTAGGTACTTATGACAAATTTTACAGTTATTTAAGTCATTCCATTGGCAGGCATTGGTATTTTTTTAAACATAGAAGAATAGTTACGAAATTTTACAAGATTTTTAACTATTTTCTTCTTCATTTTTTGGCTAATCCGTAATCGATCTAAACAAGTCACAACGCTTAACTAAATTATCTGTGTAGTCGTTTTATAATATATATTTTATTTGTTTTTAAATATATTTATTTACATTATTTTATATTACAAGTGTTTCAGTTTTGTCGTTTATTATCTAAAAATAAAATCTAGTAAAATTGAACTTTTTTTTTCAAAAACTTACATCTATTATAGCAGCGAATGGACTGATTTTTTCTGTGGTGTTTCAAAGAGAGATGTTTAATAAAACTTAAATTGATATTGAATATTTTGAATTTATGTATAGATTCTAATTTATATCATTGAATTGGGGTCGACTCTCCTAGTCCACATTTTCAGTTTTTATCCACCGAAATTCAATCTTATTGTTATATTTACAATGTATTTTATCCTATTCCTATCAGATCACGTCGGGGTCACCACTTTAAGGTTGATGTTATAATACCTATTTGTTGGAGATAAATAATAAGCGTGTTCTGATTACATGTTGTTTATTCTGCGACGGCCCGAGAGAACCTTGCCTCCTCAATCCCCACACCTTACATCGGCTTTTTTTGTAATTGGTTCAGTTCTGTGCGAAAGCATTGTCACATCGGATTATAAGGACTGCTTCTTACATTGTTAACAAACTAATTTCTCAATAGATGGCGTAACACAATAAAAAATCTCGTCACTTCATAGATGGCGATGGCGTTGTCAGCTCATTTTCAAACAAACGATTAAAATATATCGATTTTTCAAAAAAAATGTTTTGATAGGGTACTCAAGCGCAAGCCCATAAAGTGAAAACAGCCGATGACAGTCCTGTTGGTGCCGTGAGTGAACGGTGAGCCCACAGTTTCCTCATAATTAGCTCTGTTTCTGGCAAATAAAGTGCAGTGTCTGCAAGGTTTTAGAGTTCTCCGGCCTCTTTTAATGTTCTTTCAGAGTTTTGGAAGGGGGCTGTTATTAATCCCCATAAGCAGAATGGGTTGTAAGGGTTGAACAGGTTTCTCGAGTTTCTGATTCTCCTATTAGCAGAGTGCAGGTGGTATCGGTGTGGGGTTTTGACTCGGGACCCATCATGGCTACTTCAGGTGTGCCGCAGGGTTCCCACCTTGGACCGATGTTGTTTGTGGTGTTCATATTTCAACTTACAAACTTGTCATAAAACTAAAGATAGTTATCGTAACAAACCCTTTAAATCACTACATATTGGTACATGTTGTTGTTTTTTAATTTGATGGTTCTGTATCTTTTATATCTTTTTTTATTGTTATTTTTTTTTTGATCGATAGAAATGTATTTCTTTTTTGTTTATTTTATTTGTTTTCAAATTATATTGTAATTATTTGTGGAGAGCTATTTTGGCGCATGTATTAATGTATTGTTTTGTATTTCATTTGGTTGCCGCTTCAAAAATAAGACAACTGCATTAATATATTAGCCAAAATTTTATTAATTTTAATTAAACATTTTTCTTCAAAACACCACAAGTTTAAATCTACGACAACCAATATCATTACAATGATAATAATAATTATTTCTAATAGATACAAAAAAACAATTACATATAATAATACAATGGCAAAATTTTAATAAGGCTTAGATATTTTACTTTAAAAAAATCACCACTAGGTGGCATTAGGTCACTCAAAATCACTACCACTACGACAAACTTAACGAGTGTAATTTTTACCATTATTATAACACTAATACTAATTCGTTTTATTATAATTATTAAATATTTATTGTACAAACAAATTAATGACTGTAAGTGTGACATCTGTCGATTGTGCTGAAAAACATAATACAAGTCTAAAAAGTTTGGAACATGTTTCTATAGATGGCATTGTACAAGAAGAATAACATTAAATATTATTAAAATAAATTATTAGACTGTCATGAATTGATGCCATCTATCGGTTAAAGGCGATTTCAATTTGAATATTTCAAAACTATTACAAATATTTTACTGCCATCTTATGGATAGAACTGTATTTAGTATTATATTTTAAATTTCATCTTTTGATTGATAATGCAATAACTGTTTTTATATCAGACAGATATTAACACATTGAGTCATTTATTTGTTAATGATATCATATATTATCTGAGTCACATTTTATATGACTTTTACTAAACAATTGCACACGATTTTGAAACTTATTTCATTTTATTTACCAAAAATAAATTGACATTAGAAATGCATGACAAATTAACCTACAAAATAAATAAATCATAAATTAAGTATATTTGTTATAAGTAATTAATTATATCCCCAAATTAAAATTTAAATATTAGGTACTTAGAAGGTATTACCCAGGACGACAGCCACTTGCTGATGTGTCCACTGATGGTAGTGGTCTGTAGTCCTGGGTGGGGACCTAATTATTACAAATGACAACACGATGTCAGTCGCTGCTTATTGGAGTGGTAGAGAAAAAGAAATAAAGACTTAGTAGGCAATATTATGATTGCCATATTATTTCAACTCCTTCTTTAAAAATAACTCATAGGTTTAATTTGAAACTTGTTTTACGTTAATCGTATCTGAAGTATTATTAAAACAATCATTGTTTTAATTAAAAATAATATTAAAAACGAAATAAATCAAACTAGTAATTTGAAGAGTGGGGTTATAAAATTAATCCTACAGCTAATAATAAACAAAAACACTGTTTAATTCCAATTAAACAGAATTACTAGAGTATGTAGGTATAATAGAAATATTTCAAATTTAAATATCTTCATGTTTCGCAGAGATTTTCAAAAACAGCA
The DNA here is from genome assembly GCA_963576475.1 of Molanna angustata. Taxonomy (NCBI): domain Eukaryota; kingdom Metazoa; phylum Arthropoda; class Insecta; order Trichoptera; family Molannidae; genus Molanna; species Molanna angustata. Next base: position 18,217,461 of record OY754989.1, read on the forward strand.
TTTATATTATATTTTCGAAAACAAAAAGGATTGCAATTTTCTTTATTTTTGTAAAATCATTGTTAAAATTATTATGTATTAAAATAATATATGTGATTATTTTGATAAATTAATTTTACATTTGGCATTTCAATAAATATTTTTTTCGGATAAATATGATGTAGTTTCTAAAACGATTAAAATATAAGTTATTTATCTATTTCATAATATTGTGGTCGATTTTTTTTTATATTTTGGCAACTTATTTTCATATTTCAAAATATAGAGCGTTCAGTATAATGAATCTTTTCTTGTTTTTATGTTGGTAATATTTTTTAGTCTTATCAGATTTGACATCACAATATAGATTATGTAACTCTTAGTTGGATAAATTATTCATTCTGTAGTACTGTGGCGACACAGTGCCTAGCGACTGCCCTGTCAAATGGCCGCATACTCCTCCTAAATCAATCTTATTGGAATTTGGCGCTATGTAGGAATTTTAATTGAATGCACAAGCGACGCACTTCAGTGCCAACCTCTTCTCTTTCATGTTAATCATTTAATCAATTTGTATTGTATGTCTGAAAAGTTGTAACAAAAATACAGTCTTCTTCTTTCTCAGCCATCTCTCCACTGCTGGATGTAGGCCTCTTCTAACAGCTTCCACTCGTCTTTTTTCTGGGCTTTTCGAACCCATCCGCTTCCAGCGACAGGGACAATATCATCGGCCCACCTTTTCTGGGGCCGGCCTATTCCCCTTTTCATATCCCATGGTCTCCAATTTAGAATTCTGGGTGCCCATCTGTCCGTACCCTGTCTGGCAACATGACCTGCCCATTGCCATTTAAGTTTTGCAACTCGATCCATGACATCAACAACTTTTGTCTGGCGTCTGATTTCTTCATTTCTAATTTTGTCTCTTAGACTTACGCCTATCATTTGCCTTTCCATGGATCTCTGAGTGCATTTTAGCTTATGTATGGTCCTCGCAGTTAGCGTGATAGTTTCCAGACAATAGGCAATATCTCTGTTTTTTAGGACATGTTTAAGTTTTCCAAAGGCTGCCCAACCTAGTCCGATCCTTCTGGGTATTTCTGCTATCTGGTTATCCTTTCCTAATTTTATCTTGTGTCCAAGGTATATATATTCTTCAACAGCTTCAATTATTTTACTATCAATTGTGATAGTGCTGTTGGATGATGGACTCATGATTTTCGTTTTGTTAATATTTATTTCCAGGCCGACCATTAGGGAAGCATCGTGGAGTTCTTTTATCATAATATGAAGTTCTTCCAGATCATCACTTATAAGCACTATGTCATCTGCAAAACGGAGGTGGTTTAAGTTTGTTCCATTTATTTGTATTCCCTTGTCTTCCCAGTTCAAAGTTTTAAATATGCCCTCCAAAACCAATGTAAACAGTTTAGGTGATATGGTATCTTCTTGTCTGACACCTCTTTTTATATTGATTTTTTCTGTTTTGTATTTTCATCGATTCTTACATCCATGGTGGCGTGTTCATATATAAATTTGATAAGCCTTGAATATCTGGAGTCAATTCTCGCATCATTTAATGCGTTTATTATTTCACATTGTTCTACAGAGTCGAATGCTTTTTTATAGTCGATGAATGCAAGATGAATTGTTATATTATATTCAGTAGTTTTCTCAATTAGTACTTATAATACAGTACTTATTTAAAATATTGAGTAATCTTTTATTTCTCGAATCCGCCCCCCCCTTCAATTTTTTTTGGAATTTTAAATGTAGAAAAATTTAAAATTATGTAAAATTACATCGGGTCTAAAATGACTTAGCGGGATTTTTTACAAGCACACCATCATGCCGAGCCTCTATCCGGGTACGCAAAGAGAACCGAGCACCATACCTGTGAATTTTTGATTTATATGATTAACACTTTAGAATTTCAAGCGCCCTTTTTAAGACAACCGCCCTGACTTCTTTTTCTTGATTGTTCTATGATTTATCCGGCCCTGATCTGAATGTAATTGGATCAATTCAATAAATGAATTATTTTTTTTTATATCATTGAAACCAAACAAAATATAACAATATACAAACAATAAAAATATTAAAAAGAAAAAGTACAATTTAAATAAGTTATATGAAACATTTTTTTATAGTATTTTTTGGTATACACCACCTCACTAGGCTGAGCCTGTACCGAGGTGGCAGAATTTTTTATTTTTGCATTATATCTGACAGAAAAATATTAAACTTGTATTTAACTAAAACTTGTTATAAAATATACCTATTATAAAATAAAAATATAAACTATTGTAGCTTGATCATGTTTCCGCAGTATATAATGCCCTTGCTTCTAATCCATGTTTCTATTGTTTTCTTGTATTTTAAATTATTCATCAACTGTATGTCCGTTATTTCACTTTTTGTAGCTAAATAATAGTAATGTCTTTGTCCGAATGTCGTGTTTGTCTTTGGAGTCATGAGAAAATTCCTGCGTGTCGTCTCGTAATTGTGTTGCGGTGTAATGTGAATTGTTTTATCTTTATGAAAATGTATAGAAATAATTTTGATATATAACTGTGGAATGTTGAAAACTGGAAAATCATTAAATAATTGAACTGTTGGATATGTAATTTACTTAATGTTTGTATTTAAATCTGTGAGTGTCAATATATGAAGATTCAATCAGGTTCCGACCGAATTGATTCTGAATATGCGGGATTCAAACCCGAGTTTATTATGAATAATTATGAAATTTTCATAATTATTCAAATTACATCTAATTCAGTAACTTTTTAAGAACGTTTCGGCCAAAATAGGTACGTTATTATTCCATTTAGTCCAAGTTGATATTTCATAACGTTGAAATAAGACCGTAAATCTAAAATCTACAATTTTAGAACGTTCCTATTTTAGTTACAATAGTTACTGAATATGGGGTATTATTATATTGCAGTACCTATTCGTCGAAAAGTAAAAATAGTTGTTTTTGAAAACCTCCAAAAAAAATAAAATGAATTTAAAATTTACCATCCAGATTTTCAACTTAGCAAGCTTACCAACACAAAAACATGACAGGAGTTATTATAGTGAACGTATTATTAATCGGTTGTTTTGATTAAAAATTTACTAAAGTTCAAGCGTTACGCTTATTTTATATTGCAAATGAGATATAATTAATATTGTTAGAATACGTTTTTGACTGGCAATTTCGACAGTTTCTTTCTGTGAACGAGAAAAAATATTAGGTAATTTATCATTTGAGAATTTTGGCTGAGATGAGGTAGAACTGTAAGGTTTGGCATAGAAACAAAAAATACAAGATGACTTACCTATGTATAATTATTTGAAACAAATATATTAGTTATGTAAGTATATTTTAATAACATATTTATTATTAAATGTGCTATTGTGTTTTAATTGTTCTGTATTTTTTCATGAATTATGTATTTAAATAGCATTTTTAAATAAAGACATCCGTTATTTGAGTTATCTGATTGATGTTTTTAATTATAAGATATTTTATTTAGATTGTGGATTTAATTATATGATCCTCTATTTGAGATTCTATTAAAAATATTGATTTTTATTTTATAATATATATAATAATAACTTGGTATACACCACTTTTGAGCACAAATAACTGTCGACCGGTTTCGAGAACGATGTTCTCATCTTCAGGATGACTTACGTACTAAATTAAAAATGAAAATATAGACTTAACCTAAACTAAAGATGTGGGAGGAGTCAATTCAAAAGTAGTGGGGCAAGCGACAACCCGGTGTTTAGGAAACGCAAGATATAAATTATTTATTAATATATTTATTATTTTTTTTTTTATTTTTATTATTATTAATTTAATCTATGTTAATTTATTTGATAGGGAATATATTTAGTAACGGACTATTAGGAAAATTAATTTGATTGTTTATTATATCCTGGTTATTGTTTATGCTTTTCCTAATTTCTAATATTTCCAAATCAGCTAATTTTAAATTTGAATGTCCTGTATGTAATATCTGTAAACCTGTATTAATGTCAAAATGATGATTAAATTCTATAAGGTGTTCAGCGAATTCTGAAAAATTATTATTTTTCAGACAGCGTAAGTGTTCTTGTGTTCTAATTTGAAAATTTCTATTTGTTTTCCCTATATAAAATTGATTACAGTCATTACAACTTAATTTGTATACTCCCGATTTTTCTAATTTATTTATCTTGTCTTTATTATTAAGTATTATATTTTTCAGTTTATTATTTGTATAGAAGGCTGGTGAAATTGTGTTCGGGATATTCTTTTTTATTAGATTTGATATATCATTGTTAAAAAATAATAATTTTCTCCATTTTTTATTGTTGTTATCCTCAATTATTTTTGGGTAAAGGTATTGGTCTTTAAAAGTTTTCTTTATTTTTTTGTTTAAAATATTATTGACAATTTCATCCTTGTAACCATTGTTACGGGCAATTTGTTTTATAGTGTTCAATTCTTTCAAATAATTATCTCTCGATAAGGGAATTTTTAAAAGTCTATTAATCATTGAATGAAAAGCTGACATCTTTTGTGACACGGGGTGGTTAGAAGAGTTATGTATTATTAAATCCGTGTATGTGGTTTTTCTGTAAATTTTATAATCTAATTTGTTATCAAGTATGGAAATTGTTAAATCTAAAAAATTTAAACTTAAATCTTCACCTATCTCTAATGTAAATTTAATATTTATTTTAATTTAATACGTTAAGCTGTCTTTTTGTACCCACCCAAATACAAAAAATGTCATCAACATACCTTTTCCAACAAAATATATATTTTAATAATAAATTATTACTATTAAATATTTTGTTTTCCAAGGAGTTCATGAAAATATCCGCGATCAAAGGACTAGTATTGGACCCCATAGATAATCCGTCTTTTTGTTTAAATATAGTATTGTCAAATTGAAAAAAGTTTTGGTTTAAAATTAGATTGAATAGGGTGTTTAAGTCATAGGCTAGATTTTTATCGATGTCCGAAGAATTAAGTAAATTGCTAATAATTGTTTTACATTCTACGGTTGGTATACTCGGAAAAAGGTTAATGACGTCAAACGAAACTAACAATGCATTATTAGGGATTTCCAAGTTATTTAGGTAATCTACAAGTTCAAAGGAATTTTTAATTGTATATGTCGGTTTAAAAATATTAATGTTGTTAAATACCTTGTTAACTGCCGATGCCTTGTTAACTGCCGATATTTGTTTTGAATTTTTTGAATTGACTCCTCCCACATCTTTAGTTTAGGTTAAGTCTATATTTTCATTTTTAATTTAGTACGTAAGTCATCCTGAAGATGAGAACATCGTTCTCGAAACCGGTCGACAGTTATTTGTGCTCAAAAGTGGTGTATACCAAGTTATTATTATATATATTATAAAATAAAAATTATAATGACGCCACAAAGTTACTTCCTTAAAAATAAAACTGAAAAATATTGATATTTAAATCTTATGTGAGTTATCTGATTGAAGCTTTTAATTATAAGATTCTTTATTTAAATTGTGGTTTTAATTATATGATCCTCTATTTGAGCTTTTATTAATAAGAATCATATTTAAATTATAAAATTATTTATTTAAGTTGTGGTTTTAATTATATGATCCTCTATTTGAGTTATGTGATAGATGCTTTTAATAATAAGATTCTTTATTTAAATTGTGGATTTGATTATATGATCCTCTATTTGAGCTTTTATTAATAAGAATCATATTTAAATTATAAAATTCTTTATTTAAGTTGTGGTTTTAATTATATGATTCTCTATTTGAGTTATGTGATAGATGCTTTTAATAATAAGATTCTTTATTTAAATTGTGGTTTTAATTATACGATCCTCTATTTGAGCTTTTATTAATAAGAATCATATTTAAATTATAATATTCTTTATTTAAGTTGTGGTTTTGATTATATGATCCTCTATTTGAGTTTCGTTTAAGATGCTTTTAATAATGAGATTCTATATTTAAATTTCTGAATTAAATTATGAGATCTGTTATTTGAGTAAGTTATCCGATCGATGCTTTTAAATATTAGATTCTTTATTCAAATTATAATATCATCCTCTATTTGAGTTACGTGATTGGTGCTTCTAATAATAAGATTCTGTATTTAAATTAAAATTGTAAGTCACGTGAACAATTATATATTATTTTAAAATAACACAACTTAATTTGTATAAGATTATATTCATTGTTATAAATAATTTGAATCAGTGCCCATTCTTTTGTTAGATAAAATTTATGTAAACACTGATATAAATAAATTATTAAACAGATTGTAACCTTTTATATTTTGGTCACAACCCTCCATGGTCCCCATTTTATATAATATCCAAACCTAGCGACTTCAATTTTGTTTCAAAAATATTTATTTTTCTTCCATCCGACAGTTAAGAGTACCTATTTAAAAAAGCAAAGGAAATATTTTTGACATTTTGGAAAACGTTTTTTTTAAATAACATGAAAATTATCTTAAGAGGCCATAATATAAACATTAACATCGCATTTTGAAATTAAATTTCTTAAATATGTTTAAAATATGGAATAGTTGTCCCGAAATAAGTATTATAGTTACCTTTAAAAACGCGGTGTATTTTGCGGTTTTAATAACGATGGTAGGTATAGTGCACAAAAGTGGTAAGTGCAAAAAAAAAATATTTGTTACTTTTTTGTATGGAGTGAACATAGAATAATAATAGTATAGAATACGCTTTAGCCTGCAGTAAACGCGACTGATTTATGTTGACTAATTTGGTCAACATTTTGCTTCGAACATTCAGTAATCATTTGGCCGTCTGCGTGATACGTTCTCCAAATAGGGAATTTTTTAACTGCTTGCAAAATTATTTACGCAGTCATAACGAGTAGTACTATAGGAACAATGTCTACCAGCAGAGTCATACATACATACATATATTGACACGAGCCGGCCAATAAAACGGCTTCACTTTTTCAGCGAGGTATTGTATGGGAATGAGAATTCTATAGTTTTATTATTATTCTATGGGAGTGGAATATTGGACTTTCAAAATCTTAACAATGAATAAAACTGATTGCAGAGGGTCGATGCGCAAATCATGGATCGAAAGAGTCTCCAATGAAAGAGTCCTTAATATGACGGTCGATAGAGTAGTTGCTGACCACTGTCAAAAGACGCACACGAACATATTTTGGCCACATATTCCGTGGTGATATATATGCCCTTCTAAAACTTATAGTGGAGGGTAAGTTAGAGGGAAAACGCAAAGTAAGAGAGTCTCGCGACTTGAAAACCTCAGGCAGTGTTTCGGAATTCCGCATGCGGCGTTACTAATTAGGTTGGCCCATGATGTGACGAGTTTGGTCACATCATGGGCCAACCTCCGTTAGGAGCGACACAAGAAGCAGAAGAAGAATCCATTTTTTTGTATTTACCACATACTAACAATTAAAAATGTTTTTATCGTTTATCGTACATATATCATAATTTTTCACAATAAATTAAGAAAAAAAAAACAATTTTGCGTACTCATCTTGATTTAACAATAAAGTACTTACCTACCACTTGTGTGCATTATACCATAGATAATAATATATATAATCATGTTTTCATTTACTCTGTTGATTTAGATTTTGCGTTATATGTCCTGTTAATATTCTGTTTGCTTGAATATTTTGTTCTCGTCAACATTATTACACCAGCAATATATTAATTTATATTAATGTTTTAGCATAAAAATGTCTACGATGATATTATCTTAATTACGTATGTTGTACGAAAATGTTCGCATAATTCCACGAATGATATGTTATCATCGAAGTTTTTTGAACTACAGATACAAATAATACAAAACTAGGTATGTTGTTTCACAAATACAAATATCACTAATTAAAAGTTGGTACATATAGATTTTGAGCGTCTAAACAAAACACAACCAAAGGTACGGACGAATTATTGGTTTTACAATCAAAGATTTGAGAATTAATAACCAAATGTTTAATAGTTACATATATTATATCTAAAATTATAATGAATCACAAATCTATGCATTTGGACATTAAGAGTTAGCGTCCGCATAAGAGCAGCGGACGGATCGGACGCCGCATCGGCAGGAATTCATGCGCAATATATTCATGACAAAAATTGATCCATACGCTGCGCCTGTTGGACGCTAAACTAAATGTTATATTTAAGCCCAGCGTTTACACTTAGCCCACAATTGGTCGAGTTCCTATATCGAATTTTTAATGTTTAGATGAAATAATTTTAATTCAAAAAATAACTTTTTACTCTCCACTACTATGGAATAGTGGAGAGTCGTGATTTCACAATTTTTAAGAGTATTTTTTTTTTTCAATTTCTCAATGGGTATCATGTAGAGAGTGCATATTTTTAGTTTCGTTGTGATGTTTTTGTGTGTATGCCGTATCCTGTATGCCGTACACAAATATGAAAAATTGTGTCCTCTGTACAGATCAAACTAAAAGGCCGATGAACTTAATATTGATACCGTATGTGTGAAGTACCTACATAAACTTAGAGCTGATTAGTTTTCCATAGACAACGGATCATTTTTTCTCAATGTTTTCCTATGATTTCGTCTGTTTAAACTGAAAAAATGCTCTCACGACCTGGAAATTTGAGATATTTTAATTTTGTTTGAACTATTTATACAATACCATTAATCTTCAAAAAACTGCATTCAAAGTTGGTCAACGTTAAAAGAAAAATATATAAGCGTTTGAAAAAGTATATTCATGATAATAGATTTTTGTATGAAAAATATATATCACAAGAGAATTTTTTTATGTTTGGCAATGTTAAGTTATTTGATTTCATATTGATATTAAGGTGTAATATTAGCAGAGAAGCTTCATTGTGTAGTGGAGAGTTTAGCGTTGACAAAAACTATTAGGATTTGTGTCCCGAAGAAGCGCACTAAGTAGCGTTGGGAGGGTTTGCAATCGGCTCAGGAAAATATTAATATGGGTTTTAAAAAGACCCGGATTGTAGACCCAGTGAAGAAGAAAATTTTCGGGCTCTGCTATGAGGCACAGGGTTAGAATAGTTAGCTTCCAGTATTTTCTGTACATGCAACAGGCAAAATAACACCTCACATAGTTTCGCAGTGAGGTTCACCACACCGCGTGGAATACACGTATTTTTCGTGTTTAATTTTACAGGGTATAATGCACATCCTTACTTTAAACTCCACTCTTAACATTTTTATTGACAAAATTTTTAACATCTCAATAGAGACGAAGTTGGGATATTATAGAAGAACCAGAAACTCAAGGCACCTATAGGTCCTACGACCTGTCATAGGCTGGTTTACGTGATCACTTTATGCGCTTGCGCATCGTTCACCAATTATGGCTTCTTATTGAATTCCCTTATCAATTTTATTTTTGAAAGTTCTATATATTTGAATAATGTGTAACAATTCATTTGAAAATAATGCATTATTACTATTGCCATCTATGAAGTAACGAAGAAACCTTTTTGGAACGCCATCTATTGAGGTTTGGTTTAATTGTAAACAATGAAAGCAACAGTTTTTATAAACGAGGTGACGGTGTCTCGCACAGATGTCTCCAATGTTTGCGTATATAATTAAAAAGAAATATTCCACTCGTAATATTGTTGGATATGCCGTGATGGTATGAATGAATGATTTTTTTCTCTTGTGGGCTAATTGTAAAACTCGGCTGTAATTTACACACAACTAAATTTTTCTCTTGTGGGCTAATTGTAAAACTCGGCTGTAATTTACACACAACTAAATTTTTCTCTTGTGGGCTAATTGTAAAACTCGGCTGTAATTTACACACAACTAAATTTTTCTCTTGTGGGCTAATTGTAAAACTCGGCTGTAATTTACACACAACTAAATTTTGGCATTGTATAAAATAACAACTAATTTCTAAATTTCTAATATACATAGAGTTCATTTGTATAAAAAAAGGTAAGTATGTATTTACCACGTCCAATATTGCCAGTTCAATTCTGTAAAAACAAAAAATATCAGAAAATATGTCTGAATAATATTAAAAAATTATTAATTATAGACATAATTTATAATGGAATTCTACAAAATAAAAACTTCGTCAATTATTTAAAAACGGTTGAATATTCTCTAAAGGTTTATGTGAAATTAATTGAAATAATTCAATTATTTATATGGAAAAAACAAATATGTACATTGTTTTTAAATGTAATAATATTTAATTAAAATATATTGCTTTTAAAATTGATTCAAGGAATTAATACAGTAATTATTTTAAATAAATGTGAAATCATTTGCTATGCATGCAGTTTTATTGAACGTTACCAATATAGGAAAATATCTTTGAGCATAGCAAAAAAAATATAAATAATTATTTATGATTAACTGATTTAATTAAATCAGTCAACATATTTCAACGGGATTGAAAGTAATTTAAATTTAATTAAAATAAATATTATATATAAGCAATGTTAAATGTTACCACGAAAAAAAAAATTTAAGCATATTTTAATGTATTGCTTTCAAATGGCAATAGTTTTCAATATGGAACGATTAAGTATGACGTTAAACAATAATATTAAAAAAAAACATATAATCGATCCATACTGAATTTCTATTGATAAAATGACATTCATACAAATGCATTTTAAAATAATCACTTTGGATGATACAAATATTAAATTATATGGAGTTACCATTCTTAAAAACAAAAATATTTAATTATTATTTCAAGTATGGCAACACACCATCAGAAAGTTCAAATAACATTTATATTCAATTATTACAAGTAAACACGATTCTTGGAATACATTGATTTTCAAAAAATTGATAGTTGTGCAGTATTTATTATATGTAGATTATTGCCATAAAAAAACATTAAAATTACGAATATTTTTTCACGACTAGGTACAGTTGAAAATATAATACATTGTTTTTAATAATTACAAGCAAGTATTAATTTAAACGGAGATGATTAGATTTTTTAAGTTGGTACGTTTCGTAAAGAGCCACATGATCTCCTCCTCAACTGCTTCCAAAACCTCCTGTCAAGTTGCTTTTCCTGTGAAACCTAAACAAAAGTATCAAAAAAATTATATTGTATTTGTCGTACAAAAATATATGTGTACAATAGTTTATTAAAAAATGTAAATAAAAAAGCGACATGCATTATTTATCCGTAAAAGGAAACGAAAATATGAAAGGCGAAATGGTAGATAAGAAAGGGTAGAAGGGGTAAGCTAGAAGACCCTCTAACCGAGTAGTAAAATATAACGTTCCTGCCGTGAGAAACGCCCAGGGAGCAAGTTAAATATTTCTCTATTTGAGCTGTGCTACACAAGGTAAGATTTTACGAAAAAAAATATTGACTTTAGTTGTATAATAGCACTCAAAATAATAGATATTTCAAATAACTTGAAGGTTGTACATTAGCACTTACCTTTGAATTGAAATCAAAACCATGTCGCCTTTAAATATATAGCTAGTAAACAATAAAATTTTATAAATATATTTAAAGTATGCGTTAAAACTTATTAGGAATGTATAAAAAGATGTGTTTAAAAGGCAGCTGACAGGCAGGTTTCGGAAGCAGAGCGACACGATGAGGTTAGGAGGTGAGGCTAAAAACACATAAAAATAACATAACAAAAGTGTAAACAAACCATGTTCACGTGATATTTTCAAAAACAGGAAGACAACTATTAGGTATTAATAATCTTACTTGGGATTGCATTGCTGAAAAAAATATAAACCTATATAAAGTTCCACACAACACAACAATTTAATTATTAGAAAATCAAATATATAGGTACATAAATATTTACATAAAATAATATTTGCATGTTATACTGGCCTAGTGGAAATGTTTACTGAATAATATAGGCCTTAAGTGAGAACCCTGCGGAACGCCACACGTGGCTTGCCAAGATTCTGTATTACCATTAGTGTCCGACCGAAGCTTCGGCTTTGGCTTCGGCCACCTTCGGCCACCTTCGGCCAAAAAAAACACCTTCGGCTTCGGCCAAAAACAACCCGAATTTTCGGCCGAAGCCGAAGCTTTTTGTCAGCCGCTAAAAACAGTTAAAACTTGTAAAAACATGCCACATTCTACAGGCTTGTGATATTTATCATCTCATAGATCCAGACTGAAAACACAAATAAAAACTGTGTCTCCACTGGGAATCGAACCCAGGACCCTTGGCTCAGTAGTCAGATATCATACCAACTGAGTCACGAAAGCCGATTATTCATTATCTTAATCGATTTTTTTTAGTAAAATCAAACGACCCAGGACCCTTGGCTCAGTAGTTAGATATCTAACCAACTAAGTCACGAAAGCAGATTATTTATTATTTCAATCGATTTTTTTAGTAAAATCAAACCTTCGGCTTCGGCCAAAATCTGACCTTCGGTCGGACACTAATTACCATATTGCCGAATTCGTTTGAGTTTACAGTTACTCCAAAAGTAGTTGAGTATTTTGAGAACAGAATAGAATGCCAGGTAATGAATCTTTAATTAGAGATAAGTAAATTATACATTTTCTCTGAATATTGTACAGGAAACCACACGTGGGACCTTTGCGGAATACCACACGTGGCTACAGTTTAAGATTCCATAATATCGAATTTGGTTGACTAGTGATATGCACAAATGTATTTGTTTCAATTGGCAGATAAATCATTACGTAATGAAATCGATCAGAGAAGCAGTTTATAATGTTGTGATCAGCATACTAAATATTATGGGTCCAAAGTGTGATTCTTGCAGAGCAATTTGATTGAATTCATAATTAGTATGAAGAGAATCAAAATATTTGTAAAATACATGCATGTGCATAGAAATACAAGATAGGATGTGTGCTAATATATTTTTTTGCATGGGGTGGAACTTTATATAAATATATTTTATTACACTATTTGCTTAGTGTGTGTCATCTAATGAATTACTGAATATTATTATAGTGCAGTTTGATTGGAGTCTAAAAGAAAACTTATAAAAATATTGTTTATGAATATGTATATCAAAATACAATTCAGTGGAATATAATATAAAAACAGTTATAATGATGCAAATACTATGATATAAATCACGTCTTTTGGCAGTGATAATACACCTGTCAATGGGTGAGGTATACTCCCGAAACTAATCGTGTAAAGCTCAACTCAACAAGTGATTGATTGCATAGTATTTTCATCATTATTACTGTATCATTTATTTTTATTGTGTATACGAATTTATTCAATTTTATGTCATATATGTTAAATAAATTTCATGAATAAAAAGCTATGGTCACACCTCGTTAAAAATATTATAAAGCCTTTGATACTTAACCACAAATTATGACATTTGAGGCACATAATTTTACGTTATATTTTTATTTATTTTAAGTTAAAAAATATAGTGTTTGAGAATGTAGCGAAATGTACGAACATGGTCTGTATGCACAAAAAAATTAAGCATTTAAGCATATCGATATTAAAAAAGTTATGTAAAAATAAATGAAAAAAAACATTAATAAGTAAATTTAAATTTTATAGTTTGATTTATGTTTTGCTTATTGGCATTATTAGTCATTTAAATCCATTTTGAGTTACACACTTCAGTCACAGCGAAATACTGACAGATGTTAAGCTAAATCTGACAGCTGTCAAACTAAAACTGGCAGATGTCAAACTAAAACTGACAGATATCAAATTAAAAATGACAGATGTCAAACTAAAACTACAGATGTCAAACTAAAACTGACAGATGCCAAACTAACTGAATGAAAATGGCAGATAAGTTGAGCTAATATGAGAGAATGCAATAAAATAATGCATGTATTAGTAAAATATTAAAACACTTATTTTCTAATAATTCAAATAAACTCTTTTTCAATGTTGAACATGACTTAAATCGTATTGTATTAAATCTATATTAAAATACCAATATTGCATTTTTTGTTACCTATTTGACCTATTTCTAATAATTTTTAAAGGTATTTTTTTATTTAACGTGATTTTCCACATAACTTTTACTACTTACATTTATTAAAAATAAGGGAAGTAACGATACGTATGAGATCGGTATAGCTTATTTGTGAAATGTCAATAATTCTAATTCACACGAATTAATCAAAAATATGACGTGATTCAGCTGTGTGGAATTGAAATGTGATAACTTGAACTATAAATCAGAGTTCTTTCTCATCATCAATTTTCTATGGAAAAATGACAGTTGGAAGATTAATATTAATATTATCAACACAGGGGCGCCTTAAACACAACTTAACCAAAGAAAACGTCACTTACTACGTGCATATATTTTTTATAAATATTTGAAATACTATATTTTTAAATAAAATATTTGCATTATTTCAAGGATATTGAAAATAAGTTTTCATTTTTTTATCTATATTATTAGTTAAGTAGTAGGGCTGAAGAGAAAATTACACTTTTTCATTCTGATGAATTAGTTTCTTCATGGTTAAGCTCTGATATTATATTTTAATTGATTTTAGCATTTTCAATAAATCTTTCGCGATTTATAGAGATAATTAAAAATAAAAAAATGTTATTATATAATCGAATCAGTTTCGCAGATTCATTATTACAACATCAGAATTGTATTGTCAAAATCACGCATCGTTTCATCCCAATTTAAAATGTAAAAGGCTTGGAATCATAAAACTACATACTTACATTGGTAAAAATTCATAAAAACTACAATGTTTCGATCTTTCTTATTTTTCGCAGATATATAAGCTTCTAAAAGACAAAAAAGGGGAAAATTCGCTATCAAAATCCGGCCCCCTGACTCAAATTGCAAACGCTGTATGCTTTCGCAAAGCACTATTTTCAGTATGGGATTTGACGTTTGTTGTAGAAAGTTTTTCTACGAACAACAAACGTCAAATCCCATACAAAAATATAGCGCTTTACGACAGCGAACAGCGTTTACAAAGCAATAAAATAAAATGATATCAAAATATTAAAAACCATGAATGGTGTCACGTGAGTGAAAGAATCATGCGAGTCACGTCCGAACATTGAGATGCACCAAACAACACTAGGACCCGAATGCACAGTCCTAGGAACCTAAATACTAACCTTACTGTAGTATTTAGTATTCTTAATTTAGCAATTGCGTTGGAGAGACATCCCTAACTAAATACTAAATGCTACGCCAAACTTAAGGTCGATGGCGTAGAATTTCACATTATTGTGTATGAAGAAAAGAGATAGGAAGCTTTCTATGGGCTAAGAAAGCTATCTATCTCTTTTCTAACGTTTAAATGTCAAGATTTTTTTGAAATTCCACCGAATTTTCGGCATCTCGTATGGATCGCTAATTTTTTTTTTGGTATTTGATTTGAGAAAATTACCAAATACATATTCAACGAAGCCGATAAAATCATCATCCACCGAAAAAATCTCGTATTTTAGTATTAAACCACTCGTAACCTTACTTTTTGACAATTCGCAAATGTTAGTTTACGCCGATGCGCATGCGGTAAGTATTTAAATATGTCTCTGCAATGCAATTCTCACAGAAAAACGTCGTAGTATCCTCCAGTTAGGAAGCCACGTGATCTCCCAACTTAAGTGAGCGACTGTGCAATGAAAACATGGTTAGTATTTAGAATTTAGAATTTAGGTAGGACTCTGCATTCGTACCTAGGGTTATTAACTTCCGTACTTTAAAATTATTGTATTCGCATTATGTGGAATTCATTCTAACACGCTTTATACACTATTTGTATTACTTTAGTGACATACATAGGTGCGTATATATTATGTAACTTACCTATATTCAAAATATCAGAAAAATTATAACATTAGTAGTTCTTATGGAATTTTATACATTTTTTTTATTATTCTATAGTATTACAAAATATATTATAATGTAGTTAGCGATGAAATGAAAAGTCATATTATAATTACATTCGATATTCAAAAAATAGTATTGAAATATTAATTTAAAACTAATCCAGTTATGGGCACTTCGTAGCACTATGCATTCCTTTCCATCTTAAATTGACTTTCATTTTGAAGTCTTTTTTACTAATTCTCTAGTATTTATTATGCATTGAGTTACAATATACTTATTACTAAAGATGACACTCGAAGAAATTTTACTAATTACCGAGTCTATTTATACGTAAAAGAAATATGTGAATTTTCTATGGCGAAACAGATTTGTCAGTATTTTGTCTGTTATATCACTCGTAGAATATAAAAAACACTAAAAATATTTTTTATAATAAGAAAATGCCCCTGAGTCAAATGGAAAACGTCGTTCGCTATCGGCAAGCGCTATTTTTGTATTGGATTTTACGTTATTTGTCCGTTGTTGTAGAAATAATTATACAACCAACTTCAAATCCCATACAAAAAAATAGCGCTTTGGCGAAAACGAACAGCGTTTTCAATTTGACTCAGGGACAAGGTTCATTTAACAACATAAGGTTGAAACTAGGTACATAATATTTAAATTGTATGTATAAACGTAAGTACAAAAATCTCCCATTGATATACTAGTTAAATTATTAATTTTCTAACGCTGAGGGCATCACACGCTACTCATCATGTTATACATTTTTTTTTGAATTATATTGACATGTTCTGCAAACGCATCGAATACAATCCGCATTTATAGTAGATGTTGCAAAAATACTTTTTCAAAAACAACGACATACCTTTGAGCCTTGTCGTTGAGTGGAGCGGTAGCGCAAATACAAAAAAACACAAATTCGCGTTCTGCGTGCTTACGTAATGGGCTTAAAAGGGTTTATTTGGTGGTAACGACAGTTTTTTTATACAGACTCCCAAAACAGTTGCCAATTGGCAACAACTTGATAAAATTTAATTCATCGTAGATGTCATCTCTAGTAATCTAAAAGAATAACTCAATGACAATTTTGTCAATATACAGACGCGCGTTGTATTATTTCCATACAAATCACATTTGGCTCCTACGTCAGAACCTTTTGTCAAATGCAAGCTTAGTTAGAATCAAATTGAAATAAGATTTTGATAAAATACAAAAAATGGTGTCAGGTGAATATTCATCTTCAATTATTTTTATATTCAGAAATAATGTAAGAAAAAAATCATAGGTGCCTAGAACCATCAAACTGTATGATGAGTACAATTTAAGGTTTTGTGTACAGCAGTAAAGCTTGGAAATATGTGTTATTAAAGACAATTTTTTAGTATGACAGAATAAAAAAAATCTTTTTCTTCCTCTAGTATACATAGATACAATACAATGACGAAATACTGTTTTTTTTAGTTGAAGACTGATTCATTTCATTATTAATTTTTGATACATGTATTAATTTTTAGCTGTCTGACACTGGCTTTGGATAGTGCTTCCTTTTTTTTATTATCATCATTTTCGGGCGACCCATAATAGCCGGGTAATCCAAAATAAACAGGAAAATTAACATCTCATATAGATCAGCAATGAGGTTCACCACACATTCTGATTTTTGCCTTTTTAGGTGAGACGAGACTAGTGTATGGGTATACATGCACGTGTCGTGCTTTATTTTATAAGGTATTGCACACCCGCACACCTGTCGCTGGTTATACCACATTGTGATATGCCATGATGGTATGTATGTATATATAATATAAAAAAAATTGTCTTTAATGTTTCGACGGGGCACAAAAAATAGCGAAATGTGTGACAGCCTTGCATTATGAGCGTATTGTATGGGAATTGTCTCAACTGCAAAATGAATGATCATTTGTTTCTAATATAAAAATAGATACCTAATTGATTCAATATTCGAATCGAGATTTTATAATCGCATGGCGAAAAAAACGAGACGAATTATAACGAAAAATTGTGGTTTTCGTGTTCTATGTTTTTTGATTTCCCGCCTTTTCAACTATTAAATGATCACTTATTTCACAATTTTGATTGTTGAAAATAAGGCAGTGAAAGATTTTTCGGTTAAGCATTTGAACAATCATATCACAAATATTAAAGACCATTTTCAGGAAAACATAATTGAAACTATAAGGACAAAATGTACAGTAAAATAGCTTGGAGCTATCACAGTTAGGTAACGAAAATATCATAAAGAGACCGATACCACAACTTTAATTTTTGTAGTAGGTAAAGTATAAAAAATCTTTCACTCTGATGATTCTGGATTTTTTTAGCAAAATAACGTGTACGTGTTTTTGCATAATATGAAATAAAATCTATTTAACTGGAAGAAAATCTATTATCAAGTGTTTGATTGCAAGGCATAAAGTGAGTCGAATGTATAATGTATTAGTGAACGTTGATGAAAAATGTCTATAAATTTGTGATGTCTATACGAAGCCATTGACAAAGCAGATCTTGTAGTATCCGTGACTGCTCACATGTGGCTGCTGTCTACGCGGAGAGTACGGCCGACGTTCTGGACTGTCGGAAGAGGCCCTGCGACGCACGAGGCCCATGCTGAAAATAAACAAAAATGGTTTCTTCATCAATCGCTGTTCTCTCTGAATTATTAATCCTAAAAGAACGGAGTTTACAAATCTTCGCTGTCTGTGGTTTCCTGATAGAATAACTAACACAGTATCAGATTGTGGCGGAACATCCCTAACTTCACATCATTGCTAACAACACAAGCTGAAGTTATAAACAGATATCCCCACTTACGCTAACCATTCGGGATTATTCCCAGTGCCTTGGCTTGACGTATCGCGAAATCTCCTCGGCATTCTTATTCTGTATTAATTAAATATCCTTATTATTAAACAACTAAAATGTAACATTAATTGAAATAAATAACTGTCGGAGGGAGTACTATCTTTCATTAAATAAATTTACTATCTGTAGTTTATCTAATATAGAGAGATGAGTTTTGACAATACTTTTTGAACACGCAAATAATCATCTGATAAAAATTCCTTTAATATAATTAATCACAACAATCTTATAATTAAAAACCCATCTCCCTATAATATTAAGAATAAAAATCTACAAAGGACAGAGAGTCAATAATAGTGAATATTATTTATATTTACTAACAAGATCATTTCAAATGCACTTATGATTCAATGTTGGATCCACGGAACAAAACGGAGGAAACGCAGTAGCTCCATAGAAACTGTGATGGTCATGAAATACAAATGATAAAGATTGAGCATAGCGTAATTTACCATATCACTCAAGTGGTGCCGTGACCAGGATTGTTTCTAAAATGTAGATATTTAATTAAATAAAATTATTTTTATTCGCAGTTATGTATATTTAACAGAACCAAGATATATAATTTGTACAAAACAAATAATCTGCTCGTTTGTACAAAATTAGGATAAAAGATTCTCCAGCTTGCGAATGTGGTGAGGAATTGGGAGACTTGGACCATATCTTCTTTTCTTGTCCTCTCAACTCCCAACCCCCATCACTTTACCAATCTCTCTCAAAATATAAGATCCCACTGCCCGTAAATATTCTGACCTTACTGCATAGCAGTAAAAAAGATATAATATTCAATTTAATATTAAAATTCCTCAAAAGAAACGACATCAAGATTTGATTTAATATATCTATATAATATATGTAATACTTATTTTTCATTTTATTGTTTTTTATGGTTAACCAAACAAAGAGGAGATGTAATTATTGTTATACCATGTATATCTATTTACTTGAAACTGGCCGTAAGACCCATTTATTAGGAGTCATCTCGCCAAAATAAAATATAAATAAAGATAAATAATTTCAAAAAATAATTTATTAATCTTAGTATGATACAAGGTCTTTTCGATGGAGGTTTTACTTACTTGTTGAAACTGCGATACAAATAAATGGTAGGTACATTTTTCAATTTTGGAAGTTCATTTGCACTATCAATCAATCCCTTTAAAGTATTGGATATAATCTCAAGTTAATGTGTATTTCTGATGACATATTATTTTCGAACTCGCGACAACTGAATCAATTAACCATCGCACTAACCGCTATGCCACCACCCATCTCAAGATCTTAAATGAAGTGCAAAGCTAATTTTGGTAAATAGATCCAGTTATTGCTACAGTAGCACGACCTCTATGTAGGTATAATATACTATGTTATACGAGTAATAGTAATAAGATATGGATAGTTACAGTCTAGCAGTTGGACGTACTCTGCGTGAGCCCCTCCTCCCCCCCCGTGCCTCCAGTAAGGCCAACCGTTCCATCGCTGTCAACTTCACTTCCCCTAGAATAAATACAAAACTTAACTACATAATTCGTAGCTGGAAGAACAAGCGAAAAACAATTATTCCTTTTTGGTTTACAGTCAGTCAATGATTTTAATTAACATTGTTTTTAAGTAAATTGACAGGACAAGAATAAATTTAGTACAAACCTAATAACAAGTTTCAATATTTTGTAGACTCATGGAAAAAATAAAGGTAAGTTTCGAACCTGGGTAAACTTGATTGTCAGTTTCAAAACTCTTACAGATGATACGGACCTACATAATAATATATAATATGGTTAAAATAATTTGCGGCCTGGGGTGCAAGTCTTGAATATAATGAATTATCATATGGAGATTTAAAATATCTTCAGATATTACAGAACTCCTAGATATAGAACTCATATGATAATTATAAATTCTTCAGATATTATAGAACTCCATATGATTATTATATCCATGATATGGGTAGTCAAAAGGGTTTTGATTTCACCCTTTGAATGTACTCGCCCCCCTGATTGTGTTTATTTCATATCGTACTACTTTGATTGTTTTGACTATATATATTGATACCGACCGCCGTGACAGAGTGTGCTCAACACCAATGTTCGGTGACGGGACACCTCACCGCAACACCAATGTCGCGGTGACATGTTGTTAATGGACAGCTCGACCAATAGGAACGCCGGGGCGATTCACCAATCAGAGCCCGCCGGCGATCGACTGGTACCTGCTCGGCGACGGACCGGTAGACCGGTTAAGATGAGACCGGTTTTCGCACCGGGTGTCAGTCAACGAGGAGGAGTCCGGACGACCAGAAGGAGGAGATTTTGGAGCAGTACGTGCGCACAGCGGTGGCGGCACAAGTCAGTTGTTGTGGAGAAGTCGTCGGTGGTAGAGGATGTTGTTGTTGGAGAGAGGAGTGGTACGTGCTAACGGCGGTGGTAGTACCAGGAAGACAGAGAGAAGAATACCGGAGGCGGAGACGACGAGAAAGTAAAGAGTGGTGATCAGTGAGTTGGTGAAGAGACTTTTTATTTTATTGAATTTCTGCGAACTAGTGAATTTATTTTGTGTGGACGTCGAAGCTGACCAAAATTTTATTTTTTTATTTTACTGAGAACTTTTATCGATTGACATTTGTTTTTTTGGAGTTTTGTTGTTTCTTTGTATTTGAATGCTTTGTGAAATCAGAATAAATATTGTGTGTGAACCTGAATTGGTGTTTGTTGGCGAACGCCCTCCCCCTTTTAAGCACCTCTTGACCGACCTCTAAGGAGGCCCGGTATCAATTGGCGCGCCAACTAAAGGGGCCGACGAAACACCCTGCAGACATCATGCCTGCAACAAGGAGCAATACCGCTGAGCAGCCGTTTCCGGGTCCGGCAGACAACCCGGTGGCGCCCTTACAACTGATGACAGGAGACTTGGCAGGGAACTTGGCAAACACCCTACAGCGGTTGATGACACCACTGCACGCCACGTTCTCAGGACAGATGGAGGAGGCCCCCCAAGGCTTCATCCGTAAATGTGAAGCCCACTTCCACAGCCGCAACGTGCACGAGGAAGACTGGACGGACTTGGCGGCGTCCAGACTGAGAGGAGAAGCAGCGGACTGGTGGCAACGACACGGCAACTCAATATATCCCTGGGACACCTTTGTGGAGATGTTGTGCCAGGAGTATGACGGCGACTATCGTCGGCTACAAATACGCGCCCGGTTGTACGGTTCAGAACAACGGCCTAACCAGAGCGCATATTCATTTGTTCATAGCAAATGGATGCTACATCAGAGAATCCACCCGAAGGCAGAGACGTCGGATTTGGATGAATTCTATAAAGGATTCATCCTCCAGATGCTCCCTGAACATAGAGGGCTCCGAAGAGTAGTGAGGAGTTTCAAAGAACTCCTGCAGGAGACCCTGGAGATGGAGACCGCAAGACCAGAGCAGGGAAACGGCCCACGCCCGGGGCCTCGCTTCCAGTGAGGTGCTCCGGGCAAACCTACGACGATGCGGAGTGCGCGGCAGTGGAGGTGAGCTGTGGGCTGCCTTCCATGATCAGAATGGTGGCAGAAGGGCTCGCGCAGAGGGCCCTGCTGGACATGGGAACCTCTCATAGCCTGGAGGTATCCCACCCCATAAGGCCGAACGAACGAAGAGGAGGTGAACGCGATATGGAGACGAGTGCGGCAGACAACACTCCTAGAGGATGGCGAGAAGGCTCTCGCTATGAGGACGTGCCAGCTCGGGAGAACTGGGCGTATAGGAGCCGTAACTTCCTCGGGGACAGAGGAGGTTTAGGAAGAAATAGAGTCGGAGATAGAGAAAATGAAGGAAGGCGAGAGTCGGATAGAGGCGGTGAAGCCAAGGTTCGTCCCAAGCTGCAATTGGAGCCGCGCACTATACCGATGGAGGCTCAACCCCAGCCTACGTCTAGGCCGGATGGAGAGAGGAGAGGAGACACGGGAAGAGATGAAGTAAAGACGTGTCCCAAGCTGCAATGGGAGCCGCCCACTACACAGGTGGAAGCTCAACCCCAGCCTACGTCTAGGCCGGACGGTGAGAGGAGAGGAGACACGGGAGGAGAGGATGTCGAGACGCGTCCCAAGCTGCAATTGGAGCCGCGAACTATACCGGTGGAGGCTCAGACCCAGCCTACGTCGAGGCCGGAGAGTGAGAAGGGAGGAAGCATCGTAGAAGAGGGAAGCGAAAAAGACGAAGAAAAACGAGGACCATCTTCTCAACCTAAACCTGCAACAAACGCATTGGACTCAGCCAAGCCCGCTTGTATGACAACCAGGGAGCAAGAAATAGCAGGATGGTCATTAAGAAAAGTCGGCGACCCGAAATATAAAGACGGCGACGACAGAGATCGCGATAAGAGAAAATCTTGGAGGCAAGACAGAAGGGATGATCGTGAGGACCGCTGGTGCGACGAGCGGAAGAAGCTATCGAGGATCCAGAGACGCGCAGATGACTGGAGACTGGCACTACAGAGGGAAGCTCACAGAGAGAGGGCACACTCTGTCATTAAGGTGGGGTGGATTGATACCGACCGCCGTGACAGAGTGTGCTCAACACCAATGTTCGGTGACGGGACACCTCACCGCAACACCAATGTCGCGGTGACATGTTGTTAATGGACAGCTCGACCAATAGGAACGCCGGGGCGATTCACCAATCAGAGCCCGCCGGCGATCGACTGGTACCTGCTCGGCGACGGACCGGTAGACCGGTTAAGATGAGACCGGTTTTCGCACCGGGTGTCAGTCAACGAGGAGGAGTCCGGACGACCAGAAGGAGGAGATTTTGGAGCAGTACGTGCGCACAGCGGTGGCGGCACAAGTCAGTTGTTGTGGAGAAGTCGTCGGTGGTAGAGGATGTTGTTGTTGGAGAGAGGAGTGGTACGTGCTAACGGCGGTGGTAGTACCAGGAAGACAGAGAGAAGAATACCGGAGGCGGAGACGACGAGAAAGTAAAGAGTGGTGATCAGTGAGTTGGTGAAGAGACTTTTTATTTTATTGAATTTCTGCGAACTAGTGAATTTATTTTGTGTGGACGTCGAAGCTGACCAAAATTTTATTTTTTTATTTTACTGAGAACTTTTATCGATTGACATTTGTTTTTTTGGAGTTTTGTTGTTTCTTTGTATTTGAATGCTTTGTGAAATCAGAATAAATATTGTGTGTGAACCTGAATTGGTGTTTGTTGGCGAACGCCCTCCCCCTTTTAAGCACCTCTTGACCGACCTCTAAGGAGGCCCGGTATCAATATATTTTTGTTAGCATGTTTAATAAATAAATAAATAAAAAATGATATTCTGAAATTGGAATAATTATGAAAGGTACCTTGCTGTGCAGAGACAGAACTGTGTGAAGTAATAGTGGGTTGATGGACGTGCAGGGGGACGGGTCGGGGAGAGCGGGGGAGAGGTCGACGTACCCACCCGCAGCGGCCGCTCACTTGATCCTGAAATAATATAACATCGTCAAGTTGGGCTTTGATATCAGTCAAGGCTCTTTGTTAGGACCAATATTGTATTTAATGTATGTACAGCAATCATATATTACTATACCTACCTATTTATTCTTTGCTGATGGCATTGGAATATTTTCTTGCATTGGACAATGATTTTTTTACTCCCTAAAAAAATGTTAACTGATAGAAAATTTTCTTTACTATGCGATTGGCTATAAACTGAAACACTGTAGAACTTTTCATTACATTCACAAGACATATACGGTTTGCTCATTTCCTTCAATTTTTAATTTTATGGCATCATTGTCAATTATGCATCACAAGTCTGGTATTTTTCGTAAATCGTAAGGTTTTCTTATGGTTAAAGTAATATGTGTGGGTATACATGCATGTATCGAGCTTCCTTTCATAATGAACACCCGCACACGTATTTCTGGTTACCCCACGTTGTGGGACTTACGTCATGGTATGTATGTATGAAAGATTATTTACGATAATTGAATTCCTCAAACACTGAAATCATATTAGTTCTGATGATTGGAAAATTTAAGTATACTTTAAATTGAGAAGTGGGTAAAGATGAAGCAGTAGGTAAAGATGATATCTTAATATATTTTTTTTTAATTTCATATTTCCAACGCAAATAGTAAATGTGAAGGGCCTGCAAGAAAATAAGCATTTATGTTGAAGAAGTGATTTATATTCTTCTTATATTCTCCTAGGATTGGTTTGCACCGAGCACTCCAACTCTCCACGTATCTCTGTTGCTCGCCAGCCTCTTCATCTCTTGGTAGCTGCTACAGCGCACGTCATTGATCATCTGGTCTATAAGCTCGTTGATGGGCGACCCTATTTAGCATAATATATCTCGTCTCTCCGATTCTTCTCAGTATCGCGTCGTTGAGAATGTGGTTTGGAAAATGAATCCTAGCCATGTGCCTGTAGCACCACGTTTCGAGGGCAGCCAGACGTCCAATTAAGTTCTCCCTTACATCAACATCAATATTATGAGATAAAAATATTATCATATTTTTTTGTTGAAGGCGACTGTTGCCTCTTGAACTCTACTTATTATTTTTCCTTTGTATACATGTGAGAACAATGACACGGGTTTTCTCTGCCTACTCCTTGAGGTAGGTATACAATGTGAGATGTGACTGTATGGTAAAAAGATTTGCAGTAAAATATTTGTAAAGACTATATAAAACAATACCCATAGTCGATCCTGTTCTGCCAGTATATCTCTTCCCTCCTGAAGTGCCAGCCTCATTTCCATACGAGGGCTGAGCCTCTGCGAGTTTTCCGTGTCCTCCGCTTGAGGGGGCTCTCCAGCAGCAGGAGAAGGTGCCTCTGGGGGTGCTAGAGTCCCCTCGCTTCCCGAGGAGCTGCCCCTTCTTCCGGTAGATATTACCGCATGCAAAACGTTTGATACTGAAACATTAAATATAAGTTCAATCAACAAGCTCAAGAAATCAAGAATTTCACCTTAATATAGATCATCATTAGGTACAAATTAATGATATCAACTGTAAGACATTCGCTTTATTTTGCTCAAATATACTAATTGACATATAAGTTTCATTAACATTAGTAACTGAAATCCACGTGCGTATAGCCAGAAGGTTATTCCTTGCATCTTTCACATTTTTCAAATACCTAAAGTCACAGATTTTTTTATTTTGCAATGTGTAAAAAGAAAGTATGAATCTGCTTTTAGTTATAATCATGGTTATAATTTAAAATACTTTGGAAAATGAAGCAGTTTTTTTTATTTCCTTTGTGTGCAATTCCTTTGTGTGAATTTATGCTTTGCCATTTTTTAACTATGATGATTATTTTTGTCACAAAATGTATTTTTCAAAATACATTTTGTGACAAAAATCAAATATCAAATATAATGTGCAAGAATGTAATATAAAACTTACACAGAAGTGATGCGTGTTCTGGTGGCCCGTTTGTTGGTGTGAGCTCTGGATCTTCTATCTCCCTTGCTCCGGGCCAATCGCCGCCGTCAGCAGCACCTCCAGACACCTCCGCCACTGCTCTGCTTTCCTGCCGCCAAACACCAGACACAACACCACACCCGGCATCCGCTCCGTTACTACACTCCATAGTGCTAGCTGTGTCATCACCTAACTATTCCCATTTCTTGCCGACAAACACTTCACCATATATATTCTCTTACCAAACATCTTACACTTCTCAATGAACAACTTGACATCACCTTACTATGTATTCCCATTTCTTGCCACCAAACACCAGAAACTACACCATTCCTATTTAATAACATTAGACACTTCACCATTCCGGTTTGATACCAATAGACCCCACATCATTCCACTAGAGATACTACACCATTCCTGTTTTATACCACTAGATACAACACTGTGGCGAAATATTTATAATTTGAAACATGGAACGATTACTAAGAAAACAAAATGTTAATGAAAAAACGAGAGTCTATAAATATTGGAAAACCAACGAAGACGGCCAGTGCCTATTGAAAACTCTCACGCGACAGTTAACTTATCTTGTGTAATATTGTTTATTTAATTATTGTAAATAAAAGCTGTAAATGATTGATTATAATTGATTTTCACTATTAGATCTACATTAACACCTGGTATTATATATATAGAATATTTCATAAATTACATAATTATTACAACACCATTCCTATTTTATACCACTAGATATACCTCATCATTCTTATTATACACCATTCCCATTGTATACCATTTTAACACCACACCATTTACATTTTATATCACTAGATATACCATAATACCATTACCATTCAATACCATTAGATACCACACCATTCCCATTGTATACCATAAGACACTTCACCATTCCCATTATAAACCATTAGACACCACACCATTCCTATTGTACACTATAAGACACCACACGATTCCCATTATAGACCATTAGACATCACACTATTCCCATTTTATACCACTAGATATACCACACCATTCTTATTGTATGCCATCGAACACCACACCATTCCCAGTGTATACCAGTAGACACCAGACCATTCCCATTTTATGCCACTAGAGATACTACACCATTCCCATTGTATAATATTAGACACAACACCATTCCCATTTAAACCACTAGATATACCACATCATTACAATTTTCTGTTGGCACACAATCAGACATCAGACACAACACAATTTCCTTTTTTATATTTCCAAACAAAACACTCTAGTCAAAAGTTATTTCTTTGAATTCACTTAATAATATTATACAGCAGTAGAGATTGGACTGTTACTGCATTTCCAAAACTACAGCACAAGTAATTTATGTATGTAAATGGGAATCAATCTGGTTGACACATCACACTAAAGTACTTATTTATCTATAGTTTCTTATCATTAAAAATGTAATTTTTAATTTTCAATCAAATTACATTTTTAATAATCTACACGGGTAACATATTTTAATATTCACTTAGAATCATTACAGGTAACTTAATTATGTTTTATGTACGGAACATTTTCAATGAATAGGTACATTCAAATTTGCATTGTATAGTCTCCTTGCTGCATTCAGTTTAAAAACGAAACCAACCCTATATTAATAATATTAATTTGTGAAATTCCAGTTGTCGGCAAAAGGAGAGAGAATATTATGATGTAATAATACGATAGCGAGAATAGAAAACTTATTTTATGAATATTGTATGACAAATTTGAAACATCTCAATAGAGACGAAGGTGGAATATTATAGGAGAACCAGGAACTCAAGGCGCCTACAGGGATTATGATCTGTCATCGGCTAGTTAACGCAATCACATTATGCGCATGCGCATCATTCAAAAGCCATGTATTCTTATTGAGTTCCCTCTAAATACAACTTTTGAAAGTTCTTTATAATTTTAATCGTGCAAATGTTCGTTTGAAATAAGCTGAAACAGCATCCCCATCTATGAAGGGACAAATAAACTTTTTGTAACGCCATCTATTGAGAAATTGGTTTTTAAGCAATGAAAGCAACAGTCCTTATATGTGAAGTTACAATGATTTCGTACAGATGTCACCCCTGAGCCGCGCCAGAATTATAGGTTATTCTTAGAAAATGTCCCATTTTAAACTGAATGCAACCATATAATTTTGTTACTGAAATCAACAAAACATGGATAATTCTCAAACCATAGTAGGTATTAACAATAATTGGTAACAAGTCTAGCAAACTGTTCATTTATATTATTGACTCTGACTAAATCAATGTAGAGTCATGTTAACATAAACGGGGTCATGCAAAGTGGGATATATCTATCTAGAGTCACACAATCAAGCAAAGCATTTACTTTTAATTATTATTGATAGATAAAAAAATCATGTATTTTTGTTTAAGACGAAAAGTACATGCACTAAAAATTTTCGCGTAATTTGTCAGGAGAGTGCACTAGGGTTTCTCAGTTCCCTCGGTAATAATGTACCAAAAGGACATGCGGAAGGATAAAATGAAAAAAAAAACAAATATTTCATAAACATATACTGTCTTACTTATAAACGTAAAATAGTATCTATAGTACCTGGTAATAGAGCGTGATTAACGAAAAAAGCCGCGAATAAACCGTGACTATTATTACACTGTTGGGGATTGAGGAGGCAGCCCTTCTGGCTTACCTATATAAATCCCCACCAACGGCGAACCATCCAGTTCTCATTTAGCATTCTCGCGGGCCAGTCATATCTAATAAACACAATGTAACCCAATCAGAAGTTTTAATAACTTCCCACTATAGGTACCCGATATACTTATCCATAGTGGTGACCCGGACGTGATATATACCTATAGTGAGAACAGTGTTGATGTTTAGAAATTTTGTAATGTGAGCCTTCGTGAACCGTGGACTAGATAATGAATCCGTTATACACGTTCATCACTTGCAAAAATAAATATCAAGCGATTACACCGCTGTGAGAATTCAAAACTGCTGATTGGGTTACATTGTGTTTATTAGATATGACTGCCCCGAGAGAATGCTAAATGAGAACTGGATGGTTAGCCGTTGGTGGGAATTTATATATGCAAGCCAGAAGGGCTGCCTCTTCAATCCCCAACAACACCTTAATTTAGAAGACGTCAAGTTAGGACGGGTCGAGAGGTTGTTTAACGCTTGACTAACGCGTGCGTCATACCAAATATTTCAAAATGGCGGATCTTTCACATATGATCCGACGCATATTATTAGGATATTGACAGGAAAATTTAATCCTTTTTACGTTTTTCCATGTTATTCTTCGTCGCAATCGTGTTTAAATTGACTTAACACGGCACAATACAGTGTTTGTTTTCATTTTTCGATGTCAGTTATCCAAACATTACATGCATTTATCAATTTTTTGACATCTGTGAAACCAATGCAGCTATATGAAAAAAATAAATGACGGTGTTCGTAAATAATTCGGTGAACTAGTTAAGTTAAGATTTATTTTAGTGGTGATTATCTAGATGCGCGTTAGTAAGCTTTAAACGAAATCTAAGAAGTAAGACCGATATTTTTTAATCACTTAATAACATATACAACCTCGAATAAAAATTATAAATTACATCATAGTCCTTTAAACACAACGCATTTAACGCCGCAACGCATTTATCAGAAAGCAGACTTTGAGTAAATATACCTAAATTAAATTACATATATAAAATAAATAGTTGAAAATGCTTTACTCGATTGTCTAACTAAAATAATATTATTCTTGTCAATGCAACACATTAAAATACCTACACATAAATGTAATATGATTAAACAAAACGGGGAACATTCAGTCAAAACATGATAACGGTATAATGATATACATATTATGTCAATAGACTAATGTAGTCAAACTAAAATTATGAACTTCTAAAGTATTCCAAATCACATAATGTCTATTTAATGATATATTATGGAACTTGAAATAATCAAAAATATAGAAATTACATCAATACTAATTGAAGATAATATTGAGTGCTATTCTGAAATTTCTACGATTGTATTGAAATGAATCCAATTACAATAGCTGTAATTGGTGGTAATTCTGAAACGATAAACAGCAATCGACTTTTGATATTATCACAATACAAAATGGTGGCAATCGTCATTATGGATTGGTGGTTATTCTAAATGCACATCATTGGACGGGCCTTCACGAGTGTGGTTGGACTCATAGTGGCAGTGGTATGAAATATGCATGGTGGTAGTTCTTGTTTCGTCCGACGAGCAGCCGCTCCGGGGATGAACAGAACACTTTAGTTCTATAACGTTCCCTATGGAGTGGGGTAGGTGACTGCGACTTTTCCATAAATGGTCTATTGAAAAGATTACTATGGATAAAAAATATGTATCCTTTGTTCATATGGCCGATGTCATTGTGTTAATCTCAGAGGATGTCGATGAAATGGTGGTAATGATCAGCCAACTGAAAGAAGTATATCTGCTTCAATTGGTTTAAAAATGAATGTCAAGAAAACGAAAATAATGACAAACTTGGACACAAGCGAGTATTGCCTTCCAGTAGAAGAGGTTGACCACTATAAGGTATATACCTTGTATATAAGGTATATAAGGTATATACCTTGGACATAAGATGATTCTAGGCAGAGATAATCAAACCATCGAAATTGAGAGAAGAATAAACCTCGCATGGGCGGCCTTTGGGAGACTCGATAACACTTTTCGTAGCCCCATACCAAATTTTCTGAAGTCAAGGGTGTTAAGGAGAGCGTTCTGCCAGTATTCACTTATGGCATGGAAACTACGACCTTAACCAAATTGTCTGCCAACAAGCTGCGTGTAGCACAAAGAAAAATGGAGAGGATAATGTTGGCCATAAAACTAGAAGGCAGGAAGAGGAATGACTGGATACGCAGTCAGACCAAACTTTCCGATGTGGTTGAGAGAAAAGCCATGCAGAAGTGGAGATGGGCAGGACACATATCAAGAATGACCGACAACAGATGGACGAAAAGACTGGTGGGGTGGAGACCGAGAGGCGACAAGAGACCACGAGGGCGATCACCTAACAGATGAATGGACTACATTAAAATATTTGTTGGACCACAGTGGATGGGGGTCGCACACACAGTGGACGTGTTGAAATAGCATTTTTCCACAATTTTCGATACATCGAAGGCTGTTATCTCATATTATTATCCAATTGTTGTTACAGAAAAAACAGCCTTTTTACTATGACTTAATTATAAGTACAACATTTGTGTGGACTACTATACAAAATGACATAAGTCTGGCAATCCATAGAGAGAGCAAAAATAAAAACAATACCAGGATATTATTTATGAAGGTTACTTATTGAAGCAAGATCTATATTATTGATTACCAAATATACCAATATGAGGGGGATGATGAACTAATCGAGTGAAATTAACATTGGGAATTGTGATGCTGCACAGCTGATGATGATGACAATGATGATTATGATAACAATATTGGTAACAAATACAATATTGTGCTGTCAAGGAGATCTCACCTTTTGTCAAAAAGATGGTCCCTTGTTTCATATATGTAGTTATAGATTGACGTGTGTTTTATCTCCCGTGGTGAAATGTGGGGCGTTTTTTCTATGATTACAAACATAACTATTGTATAATAGACAGTGGTAATATAGGGACTGGGCGTTGTTGTAAATAACACAAGATTATATAATTATTAGGTAATTATGAGATCATATCTGATATAGATTGAGTCGATAATGGATAAAAGGTATTATTGTGAGTTTGACTAACCTTCCAATTTAGTGCTAACAAGTTAATCTATAATGTGAATCGAAAGCTACGGAACCATTTTTTAGCAAACTGCGCGCAGGAAGAAGTGTGAGATTTTGGATGGAGTTAGTGTGAGATACTTATGTATATGTGTGAGAAAAGAGAACAGAAAGATAAAATTTATTCATAATCGGTCTAAGATACTTTTTTCGGTTGGACGATAAAAAAAGTGTTATTATAATTAAAAGTCTCAATCCTGCGGATTGGTTTGCAGAAGAAGTCTACATCTCGCTTTCCACTTCTCTCTATCTTCTGCAGCCCTCTTCAGCTCAACATATGTGGCGCAGTTCATGTCCTGGCACGCCTGGGCCAAATACTATATTAAATAAATATTATATTCCGTGATTTGTCGCTAAGCGTGCTTTAAACCACGAACCTTTCAGCTGTCACTTTCAAGTATATAAACCCACTGTTTATATAAAAGGACAATGAAAATCTTTTAAGATCACTGACTTATCTGCGTTTATTTGCGAATTCAGTTTATTCGCAAATGTTCAGTTTGAATCTATTTTCTCAAATCGTGACATCATTATCTGTTAATTTATTGTAAAGGATTTTAAAGTTAGTATTTTTATCTCCACCAAAATACCCGACTTCAAAATAGTAATTACCTACATGAATTACTTTGGTGACCCCTGAACTGAATAAATTATTTACAAGTTACTATAGGGGGTGGGAATCATAATTTCAAAGGGTTCGTTTGAAATTAAATAAGATCATGTGCTATTTACCAAATTTGCTCAGTCTCCATAATACGTTAATACACCAAGAAAAAAGTGATAGGTTATTATTTGTATCCATATAGTTACCTACACAAAAAGATTTTGCATTCTTATATATCGAATAGATCTCTACATTTTTCTTAATTTTAAATATTAAAAATTAAACCGATTACGCCTGGTTTACACCAGTTTAGTGTTTAGTCAAGTGCAGTAGTTCAAACAGCCCGGACAGTAGCGGGCTAATTTGACTTGCAAGTTGAAAGAAATAGAATATTATAATAGTTTTCTATTTTTTCGACAAGTATGTGCCACCCCTTGCGCGTCCGCTCATCTTCCCGCGCGTTCGTTACTGGTTAATGTAAACAGTAAAGTGCATTTAAGAAAAAAAGAGAATACAGCGCGCGCGGCATGTATTTATGCGATGTTGTCCGTTCATCGCGACGAAAGAAATGATACTTGACTGTCCGTAGTGTAAACAGTCACTGTCCACTTGCCACTTCACTTAACACTAAACTGGTGCAAACCAGACATTAAAGGCGTGGATAAACAGTATGTATTACTCATAAAGTCCGAATTTTATTATCTTTTCAATAGATTTTTCAATCTTACATACTTGTATAATATCCCCATGTCTATATTTCTGTCCTTTATTGTTATAGCACATTTAAGAGACTTTATTTTCACTGCGTTCTATTTGCATAAAATATATCACTTGCATACCTATACCAAGATAAGAATAAGTATTGATTTTGTGAACAGTTAGCTGTGCTGCAGTGCTGCTAGCCTTGAAAAATCCGCGTATCATATTAAAATTGGCCAGTCTATTAACTAAATGAGTTGATCATGTTCATACAACAATCATTTTTCAATTTCATTCAATGTATTGAAATCTAAAGCCTTCGCACACTAAACCACAAGTGGCAGATACTTTTTTGTAGTGATATAAATTTAACCAAAATCAATTTTTCAAAGCTTATTAAATAAATCATTTCAACAAATTATTATTCCCAGACAAAAAAAAACTGAAAATTTTAGTTTTTTTATTATTACGATGACCGTTTCGGCTTATAAGCCCACATTCACTAGTTGAAATAGTCGTTGGAGATATTGTAAGAGTCCAAATAATGGAATTCTGCTAATTAAAAGACGTCACATCAAAAGACCTGCAGAAAACAGCAAGTACTCAGACGACAGATGGCAGACACTTGTAGCCGAGGTAACGATAGGCCTTAGTAATGTTGAAAGCAGCTAACGAATAAGCAGTGTCACTTTCGGAACTCAATCGTACCTGTTTATCTGTTGGACTGGGTGTGACTTCGGAACCTCCTGCGCTGCTCGTTGAAGAGGTATCTGACCCCTCCTCTTCCAATAGTGGCTCCAAACGTCGCCTGCGAAACAGACAATAATTTTTCAATAACATACAAAATACACATCGTTGTTTAAGTAGGTTAAAGCTCATCTGCGGCCTTACTCTCGAAACCAAATTCAATCTACGCTTAGAATTCACCTACCTGCCGATTTATTCTTGTATATTCAATAACTATAACGATAATCATACATTGATATGTGTGATTCTAGTAGGACAAATCCTGGAGCTTCGCTCTAGGGCGGGATCGAACCATAGCCACTGCCTATCCAGCAACTCACATGATACCTAGACACACAGGGCTAAAATTGTCTTTTTTTAAGAAGTCGCTCGACACCAAGGAAAAAGTAAAATTAAAGATATAAATTTCGAGCGATTACTTACATGGTAAATATTTCTTGTCAGATCAGTAACAGGGTGAGAATATATTTTATAGTAAGTTGCATGGAAACCAGGGGGGTAAGACTGGTTCAACCGGCGAAATCAAAACCCTAGTGATTACCCATACAATGAATATAATTATCATATGGAGTTTTATGACATCTTAAAATGAAGAACTCCATATAATAATTATATCTATGATATGGGCAATCGTGAGTGTTTTAATTTCACCGGTTGGACCAGACTTGCCCACCTGGACATTGACGACTATTGAAACAGACTAGACGCCTTTGAAAGAAAAACTTACGCAGAAAATATGGATCTATTAACGACGGTAAAACATGACGTAAAATATATAAGGACATCAGCGTAGTCAAGTTCATTAAGATTACACACTACGCTGGCTGGGACACCCGAAAGATAATCTGGAGCTCCCAAAAAAGGTGTTGTCTAATGACCCAACCGTTAGAAGATGCGTAGTGAAACCTTAACTACGATGGTTGGACGGCGTTGTCGCGGGTTGTCGGGCAGCAGAACTGGAAAGTGGCAGCGAACGATAGAACAGTATGGAGAAGATTCTTGGAGGCAGCCAGGGTTGTGACGCTGAGGATGATGATGATGAATAATTTGCATGACACAAAATTTCACCATAAATAATAATATGTCGGGTGGACATTTTATTTTACAAAAAAAAATATTCCAATAATTGGCCAATTTCACATTACTTAATCGTTTGAACAAAAATAATACAGATTTGATTTACTCGAATGGCAGGTTCTTAGCGAAATTGGGATTGGATTTTAATTTAGAGTAAGGCCACTGGTCCATCTGATATGAGAACATCTTTTGCATCCTGTAATTCACGACTGATCCTGGAAGAATCTTCTTTCACTACTCCCAACACAATTCTATCTTTGGCTATCTATTTCAATGATAAATAATATATTTGCACGGACATGAATCATTTCGTTTACTCTTACCTTGGGAGAAGGGGTCTGAGTGAAGGTCCAGCTATCGGTGGAGTCATCAGTAATTCATCCATCATCAGTTCCGTGTCGTCATCACCGGGACACGATGACGATGATTTTGTTGGAGACTGAAATGCAAACCATTGAAGCATATTTAAAATATAAATCGAATAACTAGGGAAAAGTTTAGCCAAGGAATCTAAAAAAATCATCTATTTAGTGAAATAGGGAAGGTTGGATAGCGATACTGGAGATTATTTGTTAATATACAAATAGATATAGACAGATATACGCTCCCAATACTGGGCACTCGTAGCCGTCACATATTACATAATGAAAGATGGGCTACAGAAAATATTCAAAATAAACACCTAATAGCAGACCTTACAGGTTTTGACCTGCCACGGAAGTTTTGGATACAGCAAAACAGTGTGAGAACAGAGCAGTTCTGCTACAATGACTTACTCTGGAGGTGGGGAAACAGGGGTAATCCTTACTCAGTATGGTGCTGAGCAGTTGGTAAAACACGTGGTGCAAGCCGGTCAACTTGAGAAAATCAGTGGAAGCTTCCAAGACATCCACAAGGCAAAACGATAGGCGGTGAACTAGCTTTGAGTGCTGGTACCGAGGCTTTAAATTCTGATATAAAACCATACGATAAGTATAGTAAATAAGTACAAGAAAAACAGACAAAAATCAAAGAAATAATCAAATACCTACATTTAAAAAAAATAAAGATGAAGCGCACTTTCCACAGACGAGGTTTTCAACGAGTTTTTCAACGCGGTGGAAAAAAAACGTGTTCTTTTTTCGTAAAACAGAAATCTGTAAAATTATTCGTTGCCGACGAGTCAACATGGCTGCCGCTTGTGTTGTATTGACTTCTTTGACGTTCACAGTATCTTTCGTTTATTTGGCATCTCACGACAGTCTCGACCAGAGAACGATGTTTTAAAACAAATACAAAAAAGTGAATGGTCCAAAAAAATCTAATCGTGTCCAATTCAAGTCAAATGGCGGGTAGTCAAAATGCAAATTTAAACGAAGAAAATGATAGAAAGATGGATTCTGTTTGAAAACTCGTTCGTTGAAAACGCGTTGTAAAGCTCGTTCGTGTAAGTAAGAAAATAGTCACTTTGATTGTATCATACTCGTATCGTATATATCGAAATGCATTTCTTCTCTGTTCACTTTATAAAAAAAAAATCTACTTAGATTTTTGTATATCAAGATAATGGTTTCAATTTATATTAAGATAGTAGTTTTTATTTACCATGATAGTACCTATTCATGGTAATAATAACTTGATAATAATAATAACTATACGACAAACAAATCAATTAACATACGCTAAGTGTAGCATGGTCTGAATCAGGGAAGGCATGGTCACTGAGATCCCCGGAAGATGGTGTGCCCCAGGCCTCCTCACCCGAGGCTCCGGACCCCTCACCTCCAGATCCTTCAGCTCCGCTTACTGACCCCCGCACAGCTCTCCATTCACCTGTGCCAAGGTACCTGAAATAATGACTTTTCAGACATCTGTACATTTCTCAAAGATGAATTGGCCGATATTACCAACACAATTATAGTCGTATAAGTTAAATAAACAGAAACTAAACTAAAATTTGGTGTCCGTAAGGATCCCAACTTGGGCCTATATTATTTATTATATTGATCATAAAAGTGATTTTTCTTCTCGACAACACTTTTTTTCCTATTTGGAAACGATCGAAAAATGAAGAACCCACGTTATTTCTTCCATACATTTTGATACTTTCACTACCACCCACTATAATCAGCTTATTTATAGAACGCTATTATTTATTTATTTATTTATTTAGGGACAAATACAGTCTTAAAATACTAAAATGGAATAATACACTATAAAATAAAAACAAACAGACCAATTACATATGTCCACAGATATTAAATATAAAACATTTCAAACATCATAAATTTAAATATAACTAAGATGTATGTTTGCCTGTGACGGGAAAGGAAAAGGATGGGAAAAGGATTGTGACAGTTAAATTGTTATATTTTTGTTACAAACAACAACTCAAAATGTAAATAAAAGTATACAAAAGATAATTTATTAGAAAAAACAAAAATAACTAACAAAAAAAAATTCAACATACGAGTTCATGCTATGCACTTATAGAGAGAATTTTTGTATGCGTTATTACTAGCGGTGAATATATCAGAATGTGTGATACTGGCTGAGAGGTTGACATTATAGAAGTTACAAGCCCTTTTGATAAACTCATTTTGATTAGAATTAGTGATTAGAATTAGTGTTACTGTTAATTATGACCAATTACAAGGAAACATGCATTGCTTGTAGGTATTTCATGGAGCCCTTTCTACATACATTATGTAAAAAATATTTTTGCATAACAAACTTATATTCCAACTGTCGATTTGTTCAGGAGAACTTTGTTCTCTTAACATATCGACAATGTATCAAGCCAGAATACGCGAGAATTGTATGGAGAGGTCTACTTTTTTCATGGCTTTTCCAACTTTGAAGTCAAAAAACACCAACTTAGAGGCTTCGCAGCATATATGTTCCATACACGGATTTACTCAGAATTCGGAGTAGAACATTCGTGTGTCTGTGTGTGTGTGTGTCTGTGTGTGTGTCTGTGTGTGTGTCTGTGTGTGTGTCTGTGTGTCCGTCCCCCCCCTCTTATAACTTTTGATCCGCTCAATTTACAGAGCCCAAAATTTCAGAATATATAAACAGTTACAGGCCTACAAAACTTTTATACTCGGAATTTTGAATTTTTGTTTCAGTCAGGGGTTATCAACTTTTGAATTTTTATTTTATTTTTCCATATATCTCAGAAACCATAAACGCTAGAACGCTGAAAATTGGTACAAACATAGACAAATACAAAATCTCAAATTAGTTTTTTCAAAAAAATTCCAGGTTTTCTCAAACATTTTTTATTAAGAAAAATATTTTTTTTATGATAAATTTATGAGTTTAACTGCCTATATTTCCAAAACTTTTACAATTATCGAAAAAAGCCGAAACACTCCAACTAGATAATTTAATTTTCTATAAAAAATATTAACATTGTAGTAGAAGATCTCAATTTTTTTTTAACAATTTTTTTTAAAAATTGAATTTAGTGACGACATCGCTTCATACATTTTGTATGGCAGTCGCCTATACACAATATGTAAGAAGACTTAATAGTTTGTTACTTCATCTCCAAACATACATACATACCATCATGCAATTTGCATATTCTGGGTAGGAAAAAGGATCTTCCTCCATACTATCCTATCTTGACATACATACCTACATATGTTGTATAGAAAACAAAATATCTGAAAATATTCAATAATTTGTATCTATGGGTTTATAGTTTGGTACATATTCTTCAACTATACATACTATCGCTATCGACAGTTGGATCTCATGTGTTACATGCAACTAGTATTATTATTATTAGATTCCATATCTCAGTTTCACGATACAAAAATAGCAATAACGAGTGTTGTAAGAATATATACATTTGGACACTATTTTACCTATGCTTTGCATCAACCGACAAATTTCAGAGTTTTGTTGAAGAGCTGGATTTTATGTGGCGATAAAAAATTTCCATAATCACTATTTAGCTCTTGTTTACTTGTATCCTTCGTGTATACACTTTGTTCTGATAAATTGAAATTGAACAACTTACACGCGTCAAAGATGAACCATATGTACGACCAATGGATGGTAAATGTAAATAGTGAAGTATAAAGTGGAAAATATACCTCTCAAGGAAGGATGCACCGGTTGACGCAGCACCAGACTCTGCCAAACTGTTGAGCAGAGCCATCTTTTCGGCCACATAACTACCAGCTCTCGATGTCCAACTAAACAGTCCCTGAGACGCCTCGGAATCTATCAAAACATAACACTATTCATGACTTCAATTTTAAACGAGTAACAAAGGCTAGTATCGTACAAAATCGTGTCGTTTTTGGGAGATTGTTTTTGTTCCAACTTTTTATGTCTTCAATGTTTTCATATTAATGTAATATCATATATGTATATCAATGGTTTATTTGCCAGTTCAATGACTTATATTTTGAGTTACATAACCTTTATAACTAAATTGAGTAATCCTTGAAATCGGAAATATGTATTTTATCATGTTGGCAATAGAAGAAGGTTCTGAACTATTATTTTTTACAGTATATGTAATAGTTACTAAAAAATCTTCAAATTTGCTGTGTTTTCACTAAGCAAACTGTTAAAAACGATTTGAAGGACATTTTTTATTGATAAACTTTTTAACATCTCAATAGAGACGAAGGGAAATATTATAGAAGAACCAGGAACTCGAGGCACCTACAGGGCTTACGACCTGTCATTGAGTTCCCTTTTTACTTTATGCGCTTGCGAAACGTTCATCAATTATGCCTTTTTATTGAGTTCCCTTATCAATGTAATTTTTGAAAGTTCTATAAATTTGAATAATGTGTAACAATTCACCTGAAAATAAGATCTAAAAATGTGTAAAAATTCACCTGAAAATAAAACAATTAGTGAACGTTGCGCAAGCGCATAAAGTGATCACGTAAACCAGTCGATGACAGGTCGTAAGCCCTGTAGGTGCCTTGAATTCCTGTTTCTTATATAATATCTCAACTTAACTTCGTCTCTATTGAGATGTTAAAAAGTTTGTCTGTAAAAATATCATTTGACTCCCGACAGGGAAAAAATCCAATGTTTGCATATACGCAATTAAAAAAAAATCGATTTGAAGGACGCCTGACTTCTATTTATACTTTAAATAATGATAAATATAACGCTTTGTAGATGAATTATTATACAAAATATTAATTTAATGTGTCTTCATGATAAATGTACAAAAGTTTGCGACAAGGCTCTCAGATACGATAGAACGAATATGTAAAACCTTATAAAGTAACTCTTATGTATGATGTTAAAGTATAAAAAGAAAAATATGTATTCTACCTTTTTCTGCAATTTGTTGATGGTTTGCCAGTTGGATATCGTCTAACTCGTCTGAAGGAAGTCGTTCCAAACTGGACATTGTCCCGTATCTAGAGAAAATAATTCCATCTTCAACAAACAAATCAAGGTGTACTTCAATAAAAATGTCTTTAATAAAGTAATAAAACAGATGGCAGAATAAATCCAACTGTAGAAAGATCAATTCAGCAAATCAAAAATGTATATGCAACGGTGAGAGAGTATTAAGCTATGGCCAGTTTCATAAAAATTAAAGGAGACTTAATGTCGACTTTAAAATAAATTGCGTTTCATAACAACAAAATGTCACTTTAAGTCCACTTTAATTTAAAGTCTAGTGCCTTCGTACTTTAGTCACTAAAGTCTTCTTTAAGAGCAGTTCATTTTTTTGCCACCAGAGTGTGCTGCAATATGACATAATGTTCAAGTCAGTTCTTGTTGATGTCAATATTGTCAATTGAATGTTGACGATCATGTGCATATTACTTACTAATATTCAATAGTTTTGTTATTATTTAAACATTTTTTTATAAATAATATAAAAAAATGATGTTTTCAAAATGAGCTTATTAGAAGATGCGTACTGTGATACAGCAGTGAAAATTATATAGGAAAAAAATCGACCACATGGAAAAGTAGAATTAAGGAGAATTTTTTGATAGATTTTGTTCCATAAACATGTCTTATACATCAATGATCAATTCAATGACAGAAATAACATATTATATTGTAGTAAACAGAAAGATTTGCCTATGCTTTGAGCTATGTTTCCATAGATTTTGATAGCAATATTGCCAACTTTCAGGTAATTTGGTGACATTTCTGCCTTTAACTAATGTACGCGGCATTATTATTTATGAAACGCAACGACTTAAAGGCGACTTTAAATTTTTAAAGATCCTTTAACTAAAGGGTCCTTTTGCTGCTTTTTATGAAACTGGCTGTAAGACTTATAATTATCATTATAAACTTAAGACTTATTGTATAGCCCTAATTGAGCCTTGGCCTCTTTTGGCTTTTGTCTCTAAGGCCGTCTGATCATCGTCTTATTTCAGGTTACTTTTCGTAGGATCTGAGCCACATTGCTCTTTAAATCGTACTCTAATAGAAAATGTATATACATCAGCAATGTTGTTAATACTGCTGCAATAGACGGAGATTTTAGATACATAAATGATGCAAAATAACCTTTTTAGAGCTGTATATGGCAGGTCCTCTGCTATTGGAGAATCGTCCGGAGAATCTTCTAGTGTGTGTTGCTACAAAATAAATTTTCACATTAGTAGCACAATCGAAAAATTATTAAACAGAGTTTAATAAATGGTACTTTTTTATAACACATATTGTTAAATAAATAAATGCGTTGGCTATTTACACAGTTTATTATTGAATACAGTAATTAGATATTTATAAGATAGAAGTACAATACCTAATAGTATACAAATGAACCACAACGTGAGAGCACTATAAACGATCAATTCATGATCAATCAAGCCCCAGCCTTACCCCCGACACTTGCTTATATCGATATCTCAACTATCGAAGAATGCCGAACTCCTGATTCGTGCAAACTCGTATAATGCCTGTCAGCTATACACATTGACTTTTGTAAGGCGCAACATCAATTTATATCATACATAGAGCTTATACCCAAAAATGCATTCATAATATAAGCACGTCTTCATATAAGAACAATATGAGATTTTGACATATCCACAATAATGTAATGAAAAATTCAATGTACAGCTGACATCAGCATTTTTGTAATTTGAAGTTATATTTATATTTTTGTATAGTGTACAATATTGGGAAAGTTTCAAATCGAAAAGAATAGAAAATCACTATCTTAATACATATTTATATTTTTGATAAATATTATTTGCAATGATTTGTAAATGATCAAAGTTATATGTTATTCAATACATTGAACAGGCAAACATTTTCGATTTCGATGTAAAAATCAAAACTTTCTCGTCCTTAAAACAACCACTGTGTATTAAATAGTATGTGTCCTAATTAAAAACCTCGAGGTGCACCTAAATTCTATTAATATTCACTGTTTTGCTGAGATTTGCAGAACTATGTTATGTTTCAAAATGCACAATATAATAATTTAAAATGTTGTCTGACCGTCATCATTGTTTTATTGTCAGACTTGAAGTCTGGTGTGGGTGGCACTACGGAGATATTTGGTACTTTGGTAGGGGAGGTGTTTGGCGCTCTGCAGGGGTGTCTCGGTGATGAATTCGTTCTATCTCTTTCACTTTCGGGATCCAAAGCAAACAAATGAGCAGCTGGATTCATCGAAGACAACCCTGGAAATTTTGATAGAACTTGCCTAAGATTTATAACCATACATGGGCAATGGGCAGCCAAAAAGTCAAAAATTAACTTTACATGCATCAAATAACTATTATAAAGAACTGTAGTGGAAAATTTTTGTTTATTATTATAGGTACTGTAAACCAATAGACCAAAAGCCAGCGACGGTGGCATGGTACTAACACGTCAGTTAGAGTATAAAACGTATTTTTTTTATATGTAGTACGGAAGACTATTAGAAATCACGCCTTCCATTTACAGACACTTTAGTTGGTGGAAATCTCCCGACTCATAACAATTTATTAAATTTCAAAGGTGTCTGTTACCAACCAATGTGTCTATAAATAGATGATGTGATTTGTAATTGTTTTCCGTAGTAAATATAAAAAAAACACGCTTTTTACTTTAACGCTTCATTCTATAACTGGCGTGTTAAAACAGCAATTTTAAAAACTTTGAAGGATCCAAATTGTTCTTGATCTCTGGAATCCAGCATTGCTCAGGGTTCATATTATCATCGCTACCTGGTGTAGTATCCTTTTACAGAAAAAAATACAACCTTTATACTATGATGTAAGTGTGGCAGTTGCTGGCTCGTGTTCTACAATAGACAAAACTTTAGATAGGAAAACAAATAGATCAAACGCTCTCTTGCACTTAAAAAAAATCGATTGCATACAGTTAATATTATATTTTTCTTATGATATATTTTTTTCTGTTAAAATCATTTGTTCGTGAAATGGCAACAACAAATCCCGTTTTGTTTTATTCCGTAATAAGTATAACCCTTTTTGTTTTATTAAAAAAAATTACTGGATTTTACATAGACACATTGACCAATAATGATTTGACAAGACTTACCCATCAACATCAAGGGACTCCAGGAAAAATTTATAGATGACCGTGTCGTCGCTTCCGTATAAGTCGAATTTTCGTCACTAACACATTTTCTAATATCACCATTCACTGCTTTTTTTGGCGTTCCTGATAAAAAATCCGAATTGAAAGACGTCAATGGCAGATTGATATTTTCCTTGGGGTAACTGTTGCTAGCTAAATATTTGTTTGTTTGAGTCTTTGGTGAGGCACTGTTGTTCATTGTTTCGGCGAAAGTTCTCGATACGTTCGTGAATGTTTTTATGTCTTTCAATCGGGCACGGGTTCCCGTATTTTTTAACACTACATTCTCTACGCATTTCACTTCGTTAAGATATTTCTCCTGTGCGATGACGTACTGGACTTTTTCTTCTCGGTCGCTGCTCCCGGACGCCATCGAGTCCCTTCCCGGACTCTGGGTGTTTTTACTGTTCGACGTGCTGAACGCCATCGAACTGCACGTTGTGTTGGCGAACGACATCAAACTGTTTGTGCTGAAAAGCGTGGATCTCGAACTGCCCGAGCTCCGCTGTGAGCTAGGGCTCTGCGAGGAAGGACTTTTGGATAGC
Organism: Molanna angustata; assembly: GCA_963576475.1. NCBI lineage: Eukaryota > Metazoa > Arthropoda > Insecta > Trichoptera > Molannidae > Molanna > Molanna angustata. The sequence continues at coordinate 18,261,598 of OY754989.1, forward strand.
CTATCCAAAGGGGATGTGCTGTTATCTTTGGATATGGAGTTTTTGAAAAATTCTTCTCTGCTCCTTCTAATAGCCGCTCTGGGACTAATTCGCTCCTCCTTCGGCGCGTTGATTTCTTCCTTTACTTCGACTTTGACCGGCGAAGACGTTATTCTAGTTTCGGCTATGCAATTGTCTTTGGCGCACCTGGCGATGCATTCGTTTTTATTTTCTGTATAGGTTTTTGAACACGTATGGCTGGCAGCTAAGAATCCGTTGTTGGTCGGTGAACTGCTTGACCTCATTCCAGTTATTGGAGCGGCGGAAGATACCTGAGGACTCCCAGGCTTGGAGAAGCATCGCTTATGGCACTGTCTGCAAACAGCAACAGTTTCAGGAACTACGGGGCTCGACCTAACAGTAATCTGGAAAATATATAAAAGGTAATTATCAAACAGAATTGAAAAATGATGAATGAATTTTTTCAGCCAAAGCACGAGTACCTCTTTTCTCAGAGAAACGTCTAAATTTTAAACTGTTAAAGATATTTATACGTCTTGGTATTTAAATTATTTAATTATTTAATTCAATTCAGAGAAGATAGAAAATCATTTATATTGCAGACCTTCCTCTGCTAGTTCTGCCATTTACAACATTTGGATTGTCAACATATATATAAACCAGAATGCCTAATACTTTGGACTGGAACCTATTATTGTCCCCTAGCCATTACCTTCACAATGCCTTCATTCTGCTTACGAAAGAATATTTTACAACAACAACTTACTTGGCTATCAGAATTGGTACTTCTAGAAGGACTTCTTTCATGTTCGGAAGGTGACTTGTTGGGTTCACATGGTAGTCCTATAGTGGCTGTAGTAGATCCTTTATCTAACAACTTCAGTTCTTGAGATCTCTTCTTTAGTTGTTCCGTGCTCCATATCTGATAGAACGAATCAAAATATTACAAAAATACTTATTAGTCATTCATTTTCTTTATTGATAAATACAATAGTTATAACAATAGTTAAAATACCTACAGATTTTTTTCACCTTTCAAATGTATTAAAGTTAAACAAGGAATTAAAACTGTACGCGATACTTTAAACAACTCTCATAAATTTACTAGTGATGTGTTCATGTGAGCATAGTTCGTCATATTATTCCTTATATTAAAAGATTTTGCTAAAAAAATAAAAACATTCAATATTGTCTTCTTTTTCTCGGCCCATTTTCTTCCACTTCAAGACGAAGGCCTTCTCAATCCGCTTCCACGTCCTCTATCTCAGTTGTGGTCACCCATTTTTGGCGTACGAGGTCTTCAGTCAGATTCGACATTTTCTTTGTTCACTTGTCGTTGAAGCTTTTGTGTGACAATATTTATTCCATTCATACCATACCATCTTTCAATTTCCATAATTGGAAAAAGCGGAGAGAAGAATATGCCAGACTTACTCTCTTAACGTATATTTATTGCTTCTTTTACGTCCATGAATCGTCTTAAAGACGCTCTTCTATTATTCCTCATTATCATCATAAGCTCGACAGCCCTGGGTGGGCCTTGGCTGGATCCAGGAGTCTCCTCCATTCCCGTCTATCCGTTGCCTTCGTTCTCCAGTTTCTAATATCTATTGTGGAATCATCGGCATCGACACTGTCCATCCATCGACTTATTGGTCTTCCTGGTCTCGTCTTCCTGGTCACCTTGTGGCACAGAAAGTGTGAGGCGTTTTGTGGGGTTGTCGTCGTTCATTCGGATTATGTGACCAGCCCATCTTAAGCGCACTATCTTGATGGAACTGATCACATCGGGCTCTTCATAGGTCTCGATTCTCTTCTACTATTATTTCTATTATTCCTATGTCATTTATCGATTTTTTCTTTTCTTCACGGTTTAATTTTTATTTTATATTCATGTGACAGTCTTTTTGAGTTACTTTTCAATACGTTTAGACAGATTTAATACTTCTAGGCCTTCTAGGCTTCTATATTTAATATAAATACGAGTATAACTTTTAATACTATCAATATTTCAAATGTTTTCACCTCAGGTTCTGGTTCCTCGAGCAGTGTCGCAGCGCTTCCTCCCCCAGGGTGAGACCTCATCCACCTGGCCAAGTGTAGAGCGGCTCCGCGACAGGCTGAGGGTGAAGGTGAGGTAGGAGGACGAGCAGTGGGAGGACCAGCTACCTCCTCGGCAGCTCTAGTATTGGCGCCGGGCGCAACACGAGATTGCTGGAGCTGAAAATATTTTATATTAAAAAATCCTATACCAATTTATTCCAATTCTTAGAATGTCGCTGTAATATATTGTATTCACCAAGTATTCAATAAGTGTTGGTATAGATGCAATGTACTGTCATAGATTTTCATATAATATACTAAATGGAGTACTCTTTGCAATGAGTGAGTCATGGTATATCGCGCGTTTGACGTCTTGGTTGGCAACATATTGCAGTTTTCCATACATTTCAACGCTTGCTAGATAACTGTTCTCTAAATCTCAATGGGCAAAGTGTTTTTTTCGACAGATAAATCCGAAAAAAAATCACATTACACTTTCAGATAAAGCTGATCAATAGGGAATAATATCGGCCAGAGCAATAAAGGCTAAGCAAAAGTGTATATCCACGCCACTAGACTTAAAAACTCAAACCCTAACTTATGTAATGTATGTATGTATCTACATGATACTCCTTAAAGGATAAATGCTTCTGTGAAGAATCTCAATTGCTCATGAAAAGTTTTATGGTTTAATATATTATTATTATCAAGTATTGAATTAATTCCAGTAATCTCAGTTACAATCAAAGATTTCTATATAATATACTAGATGGAGTACTCCGTGCAATGGGTGAGTCATGGTATATCGCGCGTTTGATTTCTTGATTGGCAACATATTGCAGTTTTCCATACATTTCAACGCTTCCTAGATAACTGTTCTCTAAATCTCAATGGGCAAATTGTTTTTTCGACAGATAAATCTGAAAAAAAAAACACATTAGTCGTTAATCTCTATAGAAAAACGATGTGGTCTGCCCACCTTATTGTCAAAAGTCCCGCGGAAAAAATCCTCACTTCGATTTATACAAAATTTTCTAAATGCGACATATGGTAGGTATATTGTATGACAATCTATACGTACTTACTGTATGTACTGTATATTGAAGGACAGTCAATAGTTTTAATGGTGGGTACCAACATGGATACCTATGTAACAGTAATTCAGCGACGGTTTTTTATGAAATGTTTGCACAGAATATGTAGGTACTTAGTAAACGCTGTTTCTTCTAATAGAATCTTTCTTTACATATTCTATTTATTTGTTTTTTTTATTTCACTTATGCATGCTTCATTATATTTCCCGCATATTTATGCCTGTAATTTTTGTTCCACATTTTATTTCTCCTCTGTATACCTAATTGAGTTAGGTATTATATAAACTTACTATTGTTTAATATATTAACTTAGTTTAAAAATTTACTTTTTGATATAAGTATCACGTAAAATATTTCTAGGTCAATTCTGTTTTTTTTGCCTATTGAATAAATAAACATGTTGACAAGAGTCTTTTTTTTTATTAAATATTTATTTTTCATTATAGAATACAAAAGTACATTTGACAATTAAATACAAACAATAATTCAAAAGTATTGCCCCATTAAAAGTGCGGACACTAAACTTGTGTATGGGGCAAAAATAAAAGTAAAACAGTAAATTTATCAATGAAATTTAAAATGTAAAACACTAAACTCACGTAAGTGATCATTTTTTCTTTTTAAAAGGTTGTCAATCTCTAAATACATTTTTATGAAGTACATTTCTATTAGATTCTTAAATAAATATAAGATTCCCAGAGGACAAAAGTTTTCACAATACACCATACGCCCAAAAACATTGTCACGAAACTCATAGTTTGCATTTTCTACATGATACCTGTTGAGAAATTTTAAGTAAAATTGTATTACTAGCAAGTTGAGCATGAGACAGTGTATCAATGTTGACTCTCCACTATTCACAATATTTGTTTGGGTTTGATTCAGTAGAAGGTGCATATTTGTGTACATCCCGTATGTATGAAGGTTATATGCGTTAACAAGAATGAGGGTTATAAAAGTAGTGGAAAGTCATTCCTAAGGTAATTTACACATCAATGAAATGAATAATGATCATGGAAACGGTCAGTTGTAACAACTGTAAAACCGGGACCAGAAGCCAGACTTACGACAAAGAAATTAGTATCAATAATTAGGAAGTCAGTTGACTGGAATATCCTGATGGATACGAGAACAGAGAGATATACCCGTACAAAAGAGATCTGCATCTCATCTCTTAGGTCTGACTTGACAATATACTCTCTTTCATTGAAAGGTGTTATTTATGTGGAGCTGACTGTTCCATGGGACACAAAAATGATCCAAAAGGCTACCAATAGGTACAAGTTAAACAAGTAAAATAAACTGGAAGATTCAACAGTTCAAAATGGATTAAGCACAAATATATATTGATTTATTTACCTTTTATCACACCACATTTATAATGACAACAATAAGTAGATTACTGCTGCCCAACTAGGAAATCCTGTTCTAGGGCTAGCAGTTTACAATTTTTATTGGCAATCATATGCAATTATGAACCAGGTGATTGTTCCCGTTCCACACTACATAAATATGTACACAATCACAATCATTACCTCAACAAACATATGGGCTCACACAAAACAGATCAACCAGATCCCAATGTCCGCCATAATACCTGTCATAAATCCAGATTTTTATTTCAGAGCCATAGAAAGAGACTAGTTAACTACATACATACCATCACGCCATGTCCCTCACGGGGTAGGCAGAGAGAACCGAACGCCACATTTTTCTATCTTGACACACATTCATCGCCTCATCAACATTCATACATCGTCTTATACACGTTCGTCTGTTATTCACGCTTCTTACATTTCCATCTTTCAGAATATCGTTTACATGGTCGTGCCATCCTTTTCTTGGGCGCCCCCGACCTCTTATTCCATTCCTGTCAGCTTTGTATATTTTCTTCGTCAGGCGTTCTTCATTCATTCTCTCCAAGTGGCCAAACCATCTCAATGTGTTAACTTTCATTCTGTTAATTACATCTTTCTTCATCTTACATTCTTTCCTTGTATCTTCATTTCGAACTCTGTCATACATCGTTCTGTTACAAATTCTTCTAAGCGATCTCATTTCAACTGCATTTATTCTGCTTTCGTGCGACTTCTGCCATGCCTAGTTAACTATGTTAGTGTAATTAATATGAATCACATGCTTCCCAAATCAAATCAAATATTTTTATGTGTTACTCAAAGAGCATCGCAAAAACAATACGACATAGTTACAAATGTTGTTAATAATTTTAATTTTGAATTATTTATATGTTGTAGAGGTAGCCGCAATTCTTTATATTCCTACTTTAAGGATCTAGGTCTTCCAAGGGGTAAAATAAAAGAACTTTTGGATAGGGTTATGAAAGCAGCATTGTCCGCGTCCTATTGGATTTGGTTGTGCAGGGGAGTGGAGTATCAGTAGGAGGTTGGTGGGTGAGTGGTGAGCGTGACTCGAGACGAGAGTCGAGCCTCTTAAGCCCGCATGTATGGTCTCAAGCCCATGTGGCTCACCTATTCTGGCTGGTATTCTGGTCGCCTGTGGTCATGGGTCTGGATTCGTGAACCCACGATTGCCTTTCTCTTTTGAAACTATCATAATAATAAAAAAAATAGATATTCACATTCAAAGTTTTTATAATCGGTGCCACTATTTTTACGACCGGAATTGGCGGGAAAAGCGTTTTCCCGCCAAAAAGTCTCTATTTACACGACAAATTTTCTGACGTCGTCTATGTTTTCAGGTCATTTATAACCATAGAAAGCGCAGATAAATCAAAATACAAAAATATTTACCTTTGTCATTTTTTCAATGGTCATAAAAATGCATCATGGAAACCAACTTGAAGAAAAAATAAATAATTTTGGCATCTTATTACATTTACTTAATTTTATAAATCATTTTTTCATCGAGATCTACAATTATAACAAAGTATAAACAAAGGTAAATATTTTTATATCTTGATTTATCTGCGTTTTCTGTGGTTATTTTTGGTTTTCGTCTATGGTTGAGTCGTGTAAATAGTCGTAGCCTTTTATAATACTTACGTTATATTTATTTTTTGTATCAACTAATATTTCTATGGACACCTAATAAAAATATATATGCATAATGCAAATATCTGAATCTCCATCCACTAAGTATAATATTTTGTACTATTTTGCTATCTTAGATTATAAATAAAACACAAATAGTTTCTTAACAAAATCTAACTTATAATAATATTCTAACTTAATGATTTCTTATATTTTCTTCTATAATATGCCAACTTTGTTTCTATTGAGATTGTAAAAAAATCTAAATTATACATACATACAAACCATCACGCCATGTCCCTTACGGGGTAGGCAGAACGCCACATCTTTCTATCCTGGCACACATTCTTCGCCTCGTCAACATTCATGCATCGTCTCGTACATGTTCGTTTATTGTACACACTTCTAACATTTCCGTCTTTCAGAATATCGTTCACATGGTCGTGCCATCCCTTTCTTGGTCGGCCCCGGCCTCTCAATCCAATCCTATCCGCATTGTATATTTTTCTAAATAATAAGAAAAATTAATAAATACTTGTTACATGTAACACATGAGATCCAACTGTCGATAGCGATAGTATGTATAGTTGAATAATAAGTACCAAACTATAAACCCATAAATACAAATTATTTAATATTTTAAGATATTTGGTTTTCTATACAACACATGTACCTATGTAGGTATGTATGTCAAGATAGGTTAATATGGAGGTCAGTCCTTTAATCCTACCCAGAATATAAATACAGCGTGATGGAATGTATGTATGTTTGGAGATGAAATATCAAACTATTAAGTCTTCTTACACACTGTGTATAAGCGTCTGCCATACAAATTGTATGAAGCGATGTCGTCAGTAAATTAAATTTTTATAAATATTGTTAAAAAAAAAATGAAATGTATTTCTACAATATTAATATTTTTTATAGATAATTAAATTATCTAGTTGGGGTGTTTCGCCTTTTTTCGATATTTTTTTAAAAATTGGAGATATAGGCAGTTAAACTCATAAATTTATCATAAAAAAATATTTTTCTTAATAAAAAAATGTTTGAGAAACCCTGGAATTTTTTTGAAAAAATTAATTTGAGATTTAGTATTTTTCTATGTTTATACCCATTTTCAGCGTTCTATCTTTTATGGTTTCTGAGATATATGGAAAAATAAACCAATATTTCAAAAGTTGATAACCCCTGACTGAAACAATAATTCACAATTCTGAGTATAAAAGTTTTGTAGGCTTATAAGTGTTTATATATTTTGAAATTTTGGGCTCTGTAAATTGAGCGGATCAAAAGTTATAAGAAGGGGGGACAGACACACACACACACACACAGACACACAAAACTCACATAAAATGTTCTACTCCGAATTCTGAGTAAATCCATGTATGGGAACATATATGCTGCGAGGCCTCTAGTTGGTGTTATTAGTATGCAAAAAGTCCACTACGCCATACAAAATTTTCCTTCGTACACGCATCTTGGCTTAATAATGTCGATTCATTCAGAGAATTGAATTCTCATGAACGAATCGACAGTTGGACAACACTTTCTTTCAATAATAATTACCTACTAGTATTAAAACGATTAAACGTTGATTAATCGATGATTTTTGAATAAGCTACGTGTAATGAATATTATGACTTATAAACATAAACAGAATATTTAATGATTAAATAAAAAAAGGGAATATGTAGGAAAATATAGTCGTAGAATATGTAGAACCTATTATATACAATATGTCGGAAAATAATTTGATATACAGTCTATACTTATGACATTAGAAATAATGATAAGAATGACCTTAGAGAAGGGGTCGGAAAACTTTCGAGTAGGAAGTGTCAAAAATAACAATTCACAAAATTTCAAAGTTTTTAAGGAGCCACGTTTTTTTGCCAACAGTAAATAGTACCTACTCGCATAAATAAAGTTTTTTAATAAAAAAAAAACTAATGTATTTATTCACAAAAAAAATATCTATTCATTCATAAGTACCTATATAAAAAAATTTGCAATCCTCAATTTTCCACTAGCCTCAACGAATAAACTCACTACAAAAAGGCATTCTAAATTGGCGAATGTTGCAATCGCTTTTCTAGAAAAATTACACCCATTTTCAAAAACAAACCTCTCATAATAACACTGCTTTTCTACAAAAAATAATACCCCTTATCCAAAAAAATAACGCGAAAAATAATATGTCTGCTTTTCTACAAAAAAGACACCCAATTTCCTAAACTATACGGCGAATAATAACACCGTTTTTCAACAAAAATAATACTCCTTTTCCAAAACAAATACGCTAATAATAATATCGCATTACTACAAAAATAACACCCTTTTATATAAAATAACGCGAATAATAACCCCTTTAAAAAAAATTCCCTTTATCCAAAAAATTACGAGAATAATAACACTACTTTTCTACAAGAATAATGCTCCTTTTTAAAAAAATAACGCGATTAAAAACATTGATTTTCTATAAAAATAACACCCCTTTTCCACAAAATAACGCGAATAATAACACCACTTTTCTAAAAAAAATAATACCACTTTTCCAAAAACTAACACGAATATTAAAACCACTTTTCTACAAAAATAATACCCCATTTCCAAAAATACCACGTATAATAAAACAACTTTTTTACAAAAATAATACCCTTTTTCCAAAAAGTACCGCGAATAATAACAACGCTTTTCTACAAAAATTATAAAAATAATACATGTTTTCCAAAAAAATAACACGAAAAATTATACCTGTTTTTTACAAAAATAAATCTTTTCCAAAAAATAACTGTATTTATAACACTGCTTTTCTACAAGAATAATACCCTTTTTGAAAAAAAATAACGCTAATAATACTACCTCTCTTCTTCCAAAATAACACTCCTTTTCCAAAAAATAAGAGAATAATAACACCACTTTTTTTACAATAATAATACCTGTTGTCCAAAAAATATTTCGAACCAAATTACACACCTTTTCAAAAAAAACGAGAATAATTATATCACTTTTTTACAATATTAATACCTCTTTTCCAAAAAATAACTGATATAATTACACTGCTTTTCTACAAGAATAAAATCCTTTTTCAAAAAAATAACGCCAATAATAATCCTTCTTTTCTACCAAAATTACACCATTTTTCCTAAAAATAACGGGAATAATTACACTGCTTTTTTACAAAAACAATACCCTTTTTCCGAAAAATAACTGGAATATTAACACCTCTTTTCCACCTAAATTACACCCCTTTTCCAAAAAATAACACGAATAATTATACCTGTTTTATTCATAAATAATTCCCCTTTTCCAAAAAACAACTAGAATAATAACACTGCTGCTATATCACTCGATATCGGGTGGAACGCCAGAAATTAATTAAAAAAAATAACACTGCTTTTTTATCAAAATAAAACCCCTTTTCCAAAAAATAACTGGAATTTAAACACCATTTTTCCAAAAAATAACTGGAATAATAACACCTCTTTTCTACCTTAATTACACCCTTTTCCAAAAAAATGACACGAATAATTATACCTGTTTTATACAAAAATATTTCTCCTTCCAACAAATAACTGGATTTATAACACTGCTTTTCTAGAAGAATAAACCCTTTTCCAAAAAAATAACGCGATTTACAATACGTCTTTTCTACCTCAATTACACTATTTTCCATAAAAATTACGAGAGTAAAAATACGACTTTTTACAATAATAATACCTACCTCTTTTCCAAAAAATAACTGGTATAATAACACCTCTTTTCTACCTTAATTACACCCTCTTCCAAAAAAATAACACGAATAATTATACCTGTTTTATACAAAAATATTTCCCCATCCAACAAATAACTGGATTTATAATACTGCTTTTCTAGAAGAATAAATCCCTTTTTCCAAAAAATAACGCGATTTACAATACGTCTTTTCTACCTTAATTACACTATTTTCCATAAAAATTACGAGACTAAAAATACGACTTTCTACAATAATAATACCTCTTTTCCAAAAAATAACTCGAATAATAACACTGCTTTTCTACAAAAATAATTTTATAATTTCTAGTATAAGTGGCTGAGAGATAGTATTAGTGCTTTATCCTCGTTAATCGATTCAGAACGATTTTAAACGTTTTTATTGATAAAATACATAATATTTGCGTATGGAACCTAAGAGCCGCAGCTTCACATCCAAAAAGCCTCATGTGGATCGCGAGCCGCAGGTTGCCGTCCCCTGCCTCAGACTATTTTGTAGATATGTATTATGAATACCTTAAAATGCAGTTCACAATTTTTTTTTTTTTTTGATTTATTAATTTTAGATATATATAGGTTTTATTTTATTCTTTTCGATCTCTATATTTTATTTGTATTTTTTAATACTTATATATATTTTTACTGTTTTGTATTCACAATGAAACTCGAAAAAGAAAATCGAAAGAAGAAGAGGTCAAGCATGGGCCGCCTTTGGTAAACTCTCTCTTACATCCTCAAGTCTCCGAAGTACGCCAAGTATCGTTAAAAGAAAGCTTTTAACCTTACTTTCTCCCAGTAGGTACTGACAAATGGCTGTGAAACTTTTGTATGTACAAACATAATGCTACATAATTTAGCAGTTACACAAAGAGCCATGGAAAAGAGAAGGATTTGTTTAAAAGATAGAAAAACTAACTTGTGGATAGAAAAACAAATAACCGACATTGTCAAGATGACATTTATGAAGTTGTTACCACAAATTATTAACTAATTTTGGCAAAAGATGGCGTTAATATTCCTTTGATGTTTTATAACAATTTGTCCCATTTTTCGTATAATTTCAAGTACACCTACTAAGATTTAAATTGAGATCTTAATTAAACGCAGGCGCTGCGCTGAGATTGTCATGTTTTTTCCGTCGATGATAGCAGCGCTATCTTGAAAAACTAGTAGTATGTTTGACGTTTACAAAAAGTGACACAATATTTCAAGATGGCGCTGATGATAGGCTTGTAAGAAGGTGACTATTTTTTTATTTTATTCTATAAATAAGCCGGTTTAGTTTAAATACTTAAATTATGTACATAGGTCTATTTGAAAATGAAATAAATTAAAACAATATATTGATAAGATCTAGTATTAAATTGAATCATTACACACAACTAAATAATGGCTAGTATCGCAAATATTCTAACTTTTTACTCAACTACTATCGAAATTAACTTTTGTCAAAAAGAAAAGAAATAAAATGATTTTTGAGGTTTGTCAAATGAAACACAATAATATTTTATACAAGAAATAAATTTATTCCTTTTGTGTAGATTTTTTTTTCTCAAAAGGTCATTATAATTATCTAAAACAACTTTTTACAAAACACACATATTTAATTACAGTAACAACGATTTACCAATGTAGGTAAGCGGAAGTGAATATATGCGATGCTAGCGATTAACAAATCAAAAATATATTTCAAAACATAATCATTATATTACGTATATAAAAGGCGAAAGACGCATTGTAGGAAAACCAGAAGTGCAGAAATTCATAATGTCAACACGTTTATTGCTGATGACTGACGCGTATTCGCGTCATGATGTACTAGATAGCCGTATTAAAGGCGAAATATTTACAAGTAAAAAAAAATATAGGGCACCCTTTTCAAAGTTTTCTTTACATATTAAATGTGTAATCGATTTTTCACAAGCATATCTACTTTAAATTACTTAATTAAAAAAAAAAATTTTCAAAATATATTAAATACTGTATAGCATTCAAACTAAATAAGATTTTTTAAATTTTAACGTTTTTATTTTAACACAATATATTATAAAATAAAAAAAAATGTATATATTTAGCGTTTTTCTGTTTGCAAAATATATTATGAACTCGAGGACTATTCAAATTCCATCGGGAGTCCCACAGGGCAGTCGCCTGGGCCCTCTATTGTTCATATTGTATATTACCGACGTTCATGCGTGTTTTCTGAACTCAATTACTGTTATTTGTAGACGATATGAAAAAAATAATGTGATTTTTACCAGTTTTATAAAGATTTCGTATTTTTGAAATGATTTTAAGAATTATTTTATAATTGCATTATATAAACGGAGTAGGGTTTCTGAGTTTCCGGGTTTTTTACGATCTCGCGAATGAAAACAAGAAATTCCCGGGAATCGGAAATGCATTATTTCCTTTATATGAGGCGGTCTGCAAAAAATATTGCGGAAACACAAAATATAAAAAATCAACATTTTTATAAACATATTTTCACTGTATATAGAAAAAAATAAAGATAAATCTACGAAATCGTTTACTTTTACTAAGCAAAATAGGCATTTAAAAAAATAAATTAATGATGGGAGGTGGCAGAGTTGTTGTCTAGTGGTCGCGAGTTCGATCCTACCACAATATCCTGGGATCCGTGAATGATGGATAAACATGGAGGATTGGATTCAAAGATGGGTTGTACAACATATACAATGCTCCCAAACCTTGATGCCAGGTCATGTTCAGAGAATGCCTTCATCGCGGGTATTAAAGAGAGTATTAAAGGGGCACACAGGTGGCAAAAAAAGGGTCGGGAGACCGTGGCTGCGATGGAAAGACGATATCGTGAGAGACGCGTCCCAGCTTCTGAGTGTGCCAAACTGAAAGGTCGCAGCAAGTGACAGGAGATGTTGGAGGAGGAAGTTGCTGGAGGCCAAGGGGAGATATGGGTTGTAGAGCCATTGTAGAAGAACACTTTTAAATACTGCTTATAAAGTGCTGTCCAACATTCTATTTAGTAAACTTTTACCATATACAGAATACTTAATTGGTAGTTACTAAAGAGGATTCAGCCCTCAGAAAACCTAACTGATAGTTACGAATGTGGATTCCTCTCACAGGAGACTTAATTTGTAGTTAACCAATGTATATTTCACCCTCAGAAGACTTAATTGGTAGCTACCAATGTGGATTCCGTCCACAAAAGACATAATTGGTAGTTACCAATGTGGATTCCGCCCACAGATGAGTTTATTTGCAGTTAATAATATAAATTATGCCCGCGGTAATATCGAATCCGAGCGGGGCATGCACCTCTGGATTTTTAAAAAAACTATGTGCGGATTTATATCACTAGCTATGTGTAGCTATGATCCAATTTGTCTGGTTCCCCTTTCTAAGGGTTACGAAAGACAGATGGCAGTCGCTTCAATGTAATAACCAGACTCGCCAATTCCAGGATCATGGTCAAAGCGTACCCCGATAGAAACGGGACAAAAGCGCTAAGGGGAAAGAAGAAGAATAATATAAATTATGCCCAGAGAAGGCTTAATTGGTAGTTACCAATGTAGATTCTGCCCACAGAAGACTTAGGGCCGGTCTTATAAACGTCCGTTAGTTAGATTTCAGACCAAACAAACCGAAATTTGATACAAATGCTCTATATTTCGTCTTATAACAATCCGTTAGTTAAATTTTAGTAAAAGTTTACCGATAGCCTTTACCGACGGTCGGACCACCGATTAAGCGTTCGTTAACGATAAGTTATGGAAGGATTGAGTTTTACCACACTTGTTTTTTTTATGTTGTGGTACATTTTCAATATTACGAATATTTTGAAATATACTGTTTTATATTTTATTGGATTTTTATATTGAATTGCTTTTTTTCAGTAAAAAATGTCGTCCGACAGTGATTTTGAATAACCAAAACAAATTTGATTACAAGTTTGTGTTTGACCAAATATTTTATTATTTCAACATGACATTGATGACACTGAATTTCGTTTTTTTTTATATTAATTATTTTTTTTTATTTAAAAAAAAGAATTTCAGTTGAGGCGAGGTTTGAACGAACCCGCGTCCACTGAATTACTAATCCAGCGCGCTAGTTAAATAATAAAGGATTATCACCATTTTTGTAATTTTTGATATTGTTTGAAGTACGCAAAAAAATAAACACTCTCTGTTTATATATTGCAATGACAGCACCGCTTAATCCATTACAATCCATTATAGTCCAATACAAATCGATTGAAAATCCATTGTAGTCTTATTAGACTGTAACTGTCAAATAAACGGACAGTTAAAATAGTTTTATAATACCGCCGATAGTAATATCTACTAAGGAACATCCATCCGTTAGTAAATCGTAAACATACTTACGAATATTTGGTCTCTCGTTTATAAGACTGGCCCTTAGTTGGTAGTTACCATTATGCATTCCACCCATAGATGACTTCATTGGTAGATACCAATGTGGATTCCTTCCACAAATGACTCAATTGGTAGATACCAATGTGGATTCCTTCCACAAATGACTCAATTGGTAGATACCAATGTGGATTCCTTCCACAAATGACTCAATTGGTAGATACCAATGTGGATTCCTTCCACAAATGACTCAATTGGTAGATACCAATGTGGATTCCTTCCACAAATGACTCAATTGGTAGATACCAATGTGGATTCCTTCCACAAATTACTTAATTGGTAGATACCAATGTGGATTCCACCCACAGAAATCATGTTTTGACCAAATTTTCACACTGCGCCAAATATTGGAAAAACCACAGGAATATAATATAGGTAGATGATTTATTATTTCAATTATGCCTCATGCCTCCTAAATCCTGTACTCAAAGTTGTCTTATTTATTTTGACCTCATATTTGTCTCTGAATACAGGTCATTGTGATTATATCTTTTCGGGCTTTGATAAAAATTTGTCAGCCTTTTTTGAACAATTTTATTTTGGCATACCTACTTTAAAAAAATGAAAACTACATTGTGAAGATGGATAAATTCTAAATATGTGAATAAGTATGATGATAAAAAAAATATTAAACAAAATCAAACTACTTATTTAATAAAAAAATATTGTTTTGATAATTTCCAAATAATTGTAGAAGGCAGCATTTAAATATACTTAAAAAAATAAAAAAGGACATTGATAAAATATCATCTCAATTAAGACATATTTTATCTATGTACATCACAAAATTAAAATAATATATATTAAAATATATGATAAAGAAATGATTTTAGATATAAAAAAAACATTTCAATATGAAATGTTTTTGAATAGATGCCTACATAAAAATTATAAATGAAATAGCAAATTAGAGAAGAAAATATTATGATAGTGAAAACTACGTGTAAAGTGATCGTGTATTACGTGTATATCATCAAATTTCTTTCCGCACTTCTATTCTCCTAATAAAAATTCGAAATCTTTGTTTCGGTTGAGGTTCAATAATGATAATTTCACAATAATTTTGATTTCGATCACTTAAATTTCATTTCCAAAGCAAACCTGAAACGAAATTGCTCATAAAATAAAACGCAGTTAGATTGAAATGATTATTTTACATTGATTACATAAAGTGAAGCTTCGGTTTCGTCGAAATATCAAACGAAAACAAAAAAATGTTCATTTTGACAATTAAGTTTTGATATGAATGAAATTTATTTTTGAGATGTACTTAGAAAATATAAAAAAACGTTTCTTTAATGCATTTTTAGTTTAATGGCCAGACGTTACCGCCAATACAACTACTTTTTCCATAGCCGATTATATTTGCAATGTATATTTGTTTCTAACATTAAAAATTCAATGTAATCAGAGCCCAATTTTTTTTAAATTTCACTACTTTTTTCGTGCTAAGCATGTTTGTGATTACCAACGATGAAAATTAAATTTTGTGGAAATATTTTAAATTTTGGGCGAAAATGCATGAGAGCTACGATTGTATATTGCACTAGCGAAGCCGACAGACGTCCCATTCGAATGTTGGCTAACCTGCTATTAGCTGGTTCAGCAAACATAAAAATAACCACAAACCATCACGGCATATCTCTGGGAAGAACGACACATGCGTACACACATCAGTCTTGCCTCACCTTTTAAAAACTCAACATTCAGAATGGGTGGTGAACTACATAATATGAAATGTTATTGTTGCCTGTTGTATTTTAGATTTAGATCACCCGACTCTAACAGGACACCAGAAAATGATGATCGGTTCAGCCGTTTACGAGTTCAGTGACATAGGCCCGATATTACAGTTGACTCTCAACTCATTGAGTTTGTTAAACTCAAGATTAATGTTAAGGGGAGATTGAATCCATTTCCATATTATAGTGCAATATGACATGTCAGTTACTAAATCTTCAATTATAGACATATTTTACTTTTTCTGTGGTTACTATCTGTCAAATTTTAAATAACCTCAAATAATACCAACTACAAAACGGGACGCTACGACTTGAAATACTATTGTTTTATTATCCAACATGGTAAATGTAATTTTTTCCACGAAAATAATGCTTTTAAATGCCCATGTTCGTTTCAATATGGCTGTCAGTTTGTTTCGTTGTGTGGCGCCACCGTCGATACAACTAACGCTTCTAGTGATAGAATACTGAAACTACGCGCGTTGCCTAGCAACGAGTCGAAAAATGACAGTTGACTCTCCATTAGGTACTCAATCCGCCAGAAACGTTGAGTTAAATATTTGTCGTTTTAGTGACGTATTTGAGGGAAGATTAGGCCTAAACGGACACTGTAATATGCTATATTTTTGTAAAACTTGAGTATAGCTCTTAAACTAAGACTGTAATACCGGCCCATACACACGTACATATTATAGAAGAAATACATAATATTATATAAAGATAGTCTGGGTATGATGGCATAATGACGTTATGAGTTTTATGTCATGTTATCTGATAAAAATATTGCATTTAAAAAATGATTCAAAATACGGATTTCGTTTAAAAATTATAAAATAAAAAACGACTTTGAACAAGAGAAATTCTGTTTATTTCCATTTTTTTATTTATATATTTATATATTTATATATTTATATATTTATATATTTATATATTTATATATTTATATATTTATATATTTATATATTTATATATTTATATATTTATATATTTATATATTTATATATTTATATATTTATATATTTATATATTTATATATTTATATAATTTATGTACATGTGTACAAAGGCAGGTTTATTGCCATAAGGCAATTTCTTCCAATTTTTTAATGAAATAATTTTGCAGATAATATGATTTTTTAAGAGGAATTTGGGTTTATATATTATATGCTGTGAAGCACCGAGTTAGAATAGTGCTTCCACACATTTTATATCATCATAGTCTTCGAGTGTCCCGTAATTGAAAATTCTACAGGCATTTTAACATCTCACATAGTTCACCGCCCATTATGAATATAGTGCCTCTTCATGTGAGACGGGACTGGCGTGTGGATTTACGCGAGTGTCGTGCTTAATTTCACAATGTAGTGCACACCCGCAAACCTGTCGCTGGTAGCCCCACATCGTGAGATATACCGTGAAGGAGTGATTGTGTATTTTTCCTCAATGTGCATAATTTATGTTCATACGAAGAACGTCATGCCTATTTAAGATTTTTTTTTCATATCTAATATTAATCTAACTAAAATAATTAAGAAAATGCTAAAACGTAGGTAGCTACTATATATTTTTCAGTGAATCTTTCGAAATCCTCAGATTAAAAAATAACTCATGTTATTTCGTTTAAAAATCTATTTATTTCTCATAAAATTAAAATCAATTTGTCTTTGTTTACATCACTATCCAGTTAACCGGTTTCGGATCTGATCGGCCTCCTCATCCGAACAAACTTATACCATAAGTCTTATTATGATGTAAGTCCGGATAAGGGAGCGGTTCAACTCCGAAACCATTCAACATAAAATACTCTATAGTGGGGCATATAATTACATTATTGATTTTAATTTTATCGGTGTTTGAAATGCGCTACGAAAGAGTAGCTTTAAAGTATGAAGATACTATACATTTCTAATAATGTAAATAAAAAATATATGTATTTAAAATTTGTGAATTAGATAAAATAGCCAGCAGCACACATATTCACCGCAACTTTTATAAACTACATAATTATTTATAATTAAAAAAATGTTTAACTAGAATAGAAAATATAAGTTCACAGTATTAAAAATCTAGATGTATTAGGATTGTTCTAGCTTTTTTTGGTAAGGTAAGTACTTACTAAAGAAAAAAATCATTATCTAAATAAGATATTAAAAAAAACCTGACATATTATAAAATAAACATCTATGTTTTATGATTGTATGTATATATTTTGGTCCTAGTAAAAAATAAATACTGATCAACAAATTTCTGAAACTTACCAATATGTTGTCGACGGTTCATAAGTCTATAGAAATTTTCGAAAAAATATATGTGAATAAATGTATCCATAATATACATTATACATAATTACATAATTTATTACCATGTATGAAAAATAAAGATTTAAATCAACATTAAAACGATGATTTAACATACTTGAATTTAGCGACAGTGTGCTCATTGCAAATACATATTGAAGCATTTTGAATTCTATTGAACTAAGGTGCGTTTCATTCAAAGGAGCATTTCGTGGTTAAGTTGGTATGGTTTTGTTATACGTCAATCATAGGATATTCCCTTCAGTTAAGTATTTTTTTTTTTCGTCTTTTATATATTTGTAATATTTATTTCAGATAAACCTGCATGAATCGTTTAATAAATAGTTTTGTTTAAATAATTATATAAGAAATGTATCATATTATCGTATTAAATTCAGAATGTTTTCTTTAAGAATTTTTTAAATATATATAAATATATGATAAGAGGAAATTAATTTGGAAATATGGTAACATTATAAAGTTTATTTGACTGACAGACACTAGTACCAACATTACGAAAAAAGTGCACTTTCAAGTGAAACGCAGTATAATTCAATACGTAAATCTTTGACCATGCATAATACTATTGGATAATTAGAAAAGTGAATATAGAATTGATGTTTTAAACTATTTTATTCATTCATTCACTCATACCATCAAGGCATATCCGGAAACAGGTGTGCGGGTGTTCAATACCTTGTAAAAGAAAACACGACACATGCGTGTATCATCAGACACCATTCTCATCTCGTCTAAATGATACAATGTAATTTAATTAATTGACTTATTTAATTTAGTTTTTTACATTTTTCATTATTATTAAAGAATTACTTAATTCATTCATACCCTTAAGGCATGTCTCACATTAAAGGAATCATAACACTTGCGCGTGTCCCCACACATCATTCTCTTCACACTCAAAAGGCACTACATTCAGAATGGGCGGTGAACCTCATTACTGTAATATGTTAGATGTTATCGTTGCCTGTTATCGTTGCCATGGCTCGTATGGGACACTCGAAAAAGAGTAAGCACTATTCTAATTCGGCGTCTTATTAAACTTAACACACCAAAACTCATGACACACCATAAACTCATGATACACCATAAACTTATGACACACCAAAAACTCATGACACACCGTAAAATTATTACACATCATAAACTTATGATACACTAAAAACTCGTGACGCACCATAAACTCATGACACACCATAAACGCATGCCGCACCAAAAGCTCATGACGCACCATAATCTCATGACACCACCATAAATTCATGACACACCATAAACTCATGACACACCATAAACTTATGATACCGTAAAATAATGACACCATAAACTTTTGACACAACAAAAACATGACGCACCATAAATTTATGATACACCATAAACACATGATACCATAATCTCATGACACACCATAAACTCATGACGCACCATAAACTCATCACACGCCATAAACTCATGACGCACCATAAACTTATGACACACCATAAACACATGCCGCACCATAAATTTATGACACCATAAACGCATGATACCATAAACTTATGACATACCATAAACTCATGAAACACCGTAAACTCATGACACACCATATACTCATGAAACACCATTAACTCATGACACACGATAAACTCTAGACACACTATAAACTCATGACACACCATTAACTCATGACCCATAATAATCTTAAGACAAACCATAAACGCATGCTGCACCATAAACTCATGACGCACTTTAAACTCATGTCACTTTATAAACTAATGACACACCAGAAACTCATGACATACCATAAACTCATGACGCACCATAAATGTATGACACACCATAAACGCATTATACACCATAAACTCATGACACACCATAAAATTATGATACACCATTATCTCATGACACACAATAAACACATGATACACTATAAACTCATGACGCATCGTAAACTCATGACGCACCATAAATTTATGACACACCATAAACGCATGATACCATAAACACATGACACCATAAACTTATGACACCATACAATCATGACACACCATAAACTCATGACACACCATTAACTCATGACACACCATAAACTTATGACACACCATAAACTTGTACACCATAAAATTTGTGTTGCACATATATCTCATTCATACTACAATAGAAAAATGTTGGCGTAGTTCAAATAAATGAATGTCTTGAATATCTCATTCAAATTGGATTATAAAATAAGAAGCAAATAAAATAATTATTATATTTTGCAACAAATCATAATAGAGCATAATGTCACTAAATTCAAAAAGAATTTCGAAATATTTGTAAACATGATCAGTTGTTTTATATTCCTTTTATTCCTTTTATTACATAAAGCCTTATCAATATTCAAATCAACGTCCTTTAAATGCCAAAAGTGTTTTTTATTTTCTATCAAAAATTGCCGACGCTAAATTAAACTTTTCAAATTGAATTAAGTACTTTAAGTCTGAAATTTGCAAGGAAAAATACAATACCACTGATCATTTCACGAATTGAACTTTTTAAATTCAATATTTTGGCAGCACTTTCAAAATGGATTGGACAAAAGGAGGGTCGATAAAATGGTCTCATTGCCATTATGTAAAAATAAGTGAAAGAGGTCAATGAACCCACCAGAGTAAAAAAATAAAAAAAATACGGTTCGCTCAGCCTTGAGTAACAGTTAAAATTCCAAATTCTTTATAAAGATCACAACGAATTTACATTATTCAAAAATATATCATTATTTTTTTATTAAAATTACTCAACTATGAAATTTTTCAAAACGTAGGTTTTTTTTGAACACTCATTTATCAATAGGAGAATATGAAGAAGTATAAAGTGAAACGAAGATCAAAGGTCGTAAGACGGGGAGGGGTTATGTCTGTTCGAGTCTCTGGACTTGCGGAACGGGAGAAAATCCTCCCGGAAGTAAATGTTCTCTTCGACGTCCGTCTTGAAGGAAGGGTCTAGGTTCAGGTTGGTCAGGGCGAGGTCGGCCTCGAAGGACTCCCAGCGGCAGAGGCCGTCCGAGTCCCAGACCTCGGGGTCCTCGTCCTCGAGGAAGCTGTCGCCGTAGTGGTCCGTCTTCCGCGGGTCCATGAGGTTGTAGTCGGTCGTGGAGGGTGTCAAGACGGCGCTGGGAGACGAAGGCGCTTCGGAGTTGTCTTGTCTTTGGAAGCAGTTGTCGGTTTCGGTTTTTTCGAGACTTGTCAGGGAGACAAAGTGCGAGGAAAACGTCTGGGAGTACTTGGAGGACTCGCCCGAAGGGGATATGTTGGGCGGGGGAGTTTCCGGTGTTTTTGTACCGTTTTGGATTTCATTTGTCTGTCTGGTTTGGTTTTCGTTGGAGTTGGGATCTAGAGGTTCTTCATTGATCCTACACGTGAGCATTTCGAAAGACCTCAATGCTGTTTTGCATTCTTCCTCTATCGTTGATCTGATGTTGGTTCCGGAGACGGACAGTTTTGAAATGGAGTCGTAAACGGCGCCGGTGGAAGCAAAGCTAACGGAATGGTGCCTGGCCTCGTTGGTGCTGTCTGAAAGTCTGTTTTCGAGTGGTCTGTGCCTGTTTTTGGTGCTGATGGTGGAAGCGGTGGGTACCTGGTGCTGCTGGGAGTCGAGGGTCACCTCGGAGTAGCAGCCGAGGGGGGCAGGAGACTCGAGAGGAGAGCTCAGAGGCGTGCCATTCGAAGAATTCACCCGGAGACTGAAAAAATAAATAAAAAATTAGTTTGAAGTCTAGGCAAAATAAATGGCATACATAGCACCACGCAATGTTCTTTACGAGATAAGCAGAGAGAGCCGAGCTTCTCGATTTTTCACACATACCTGTATTCCTTTAGATCCATGACATCTCCTACTCTTACTCCCATGCAAATTTATTCGTTCATTCTTTCAATATGCCTAAACAACTTAAGGGCATTCACTTTCAGGTTTCTTATAATATTCATTCTCTCATTATGTCCTCATTTTTTTCTTCTATCATTTATCGTTCTGCTACATATTCTTCTTAGTGATCTCATTTCTACAGCATTTATCTTACTTTCATGCGTCTTTTGCCACGTCCATATTTCATTGGCATACGTCAAAGAAAGCACTCTAATTGCATTGTGTACTGAAATTTGAAAATGGCCAAATCAGAAAAATATATTTTTTTATGATAATAATAAAGATAAGTTGTTTGCATATTATTATTGGGTCAGTGCAGGGGTCGGCAATCTACGGTTCGCGAGCCATATACGTCTCTTTGGATGTGTTTAGTTCCATACGCAAATATTATTTATTTTATCAACAAAAACGTTTAAAAATCGTTCTGAATCGATTAACGAGGATAAGGCGCTAATACTATCTCTCAGCCACTTGTACTAGAATTTATACGATTATTTTTTTGGAAAAGGGGTATTATTTTTGTATAAAACAGGTATTATTATTCACGTTATTTTTTGGAAAAGGGGTGTAAATTTGGTTGGAAAGAGGTGTTATTATTCGCGTTATTTTTTAAAAAAAGGGTTTAATTCCGGTAGAAATGCAGTGTATTATTCCAGTTATTTTTTGGATAAGTGGTATTATTTTTGTAAAAAAGTGGTGTTATTATTCTCGTTATTATTTGGAAAAGGAGTATAATTTTGGTAGGAAAAAGAAAGGTTATTATTCACGTTATTTTTTGGAAACAGGGTATTATTCTTGTAGAAAAGCAATGTTATTATACCAGTTATTTTTTTTTTTGAATAAGGGAATTATTCTTGTAGAAAAGCAGTTTTATTATTCCAGTTATTTTTTGGAAAAGAGGTATTATTATTGTAAAAAAATGGTATTATTCTCGTTATTTTTTGGAAAAGGGATGAAATTTTGATAGAAATGAGGTGCTATCATTCGCGTTATTTTTTTGGAAAAATGGTATTATTATTGTATAAAAGGACTGTAATTTTGGAAGAAAAGAGGTATACTTATTCGAGTTATATTTTTGGAAAATGGGTATGATTTTTGTAAAAACTTAGTGTTATTTTTCTCGTAATTTTTTGGAAATTGAGTATAATTTTGGTAGAATAGAGGTATATTATTCCCTTTATTTTTTTTTGGAGCAAAAGTATTATTCTTGTAGAAAAGCAGTGTTATTATACCAGTTATTTTTTTGAAAAAAAGTGTATTTTGGTAGAAATGAGATGTTATTATTTGCGTTATTTTTTTGGAAAAAGGGTATTATTATTGTAGAAAAGTAGTGTTATTTTTTGGAAAAGAGGTATTATTATTGTAAAAAAGTGGTGTTATTATTCTCATTATTTTTTACAAAGGGATGTAATTTTGGTAGAAATGAGGTATTATTCGCGTTATTTTTTTGTAAAAAGGATTTTTTTATTGTAAAAATGTGGTGTTACTATTCTTGTAATTTTTTGGAAAATGTGTGTAATTTTGGTAGAAGAGAGGTATTATAATTCGCGTAATTTTTTGGAAAAAGGGTTTTATTCTTGTAGAAAAGCAGTGTTATTTTTCCAGTTTTCTTTTTTGGAAAAGGGGTTATATTTTTGTATAAAACAGGTATTATTATTCGCGATATTTTTTTTTTTTTGAAAAGGGATGTTATTTTGGTAGAAAAGAGGTGTTATTATTCCCGTTATTATTTTTGGAAAAAGGGTTTTATTCTTGTAGAAGAACTGTGTTATTATTCCAGTTATTTTTTGGAAAAGCGGAATAATTTTTGGAAAAATGTGGTGTTATTATTCTCGTTATTTTTTGGAAAAGGAGTGTAATTTTGGTAGAAAAGAGGTATTATGATTCCCGTTATTTTTTTGTAAAAGGGATTTTATTCTTGTAGAATAGCTGTATTTCAGACAGTTTTTTGGAATAGGGGATTTATTTTTGTAAAAAAGTGGTGTTATTATTCTCGTTATTTTTCGAAAAAGCGGTGTAATTTTGGCAGAAAAAAGTGTATTTTTTAGAAAATTCGCGTTATTTTTTTAGAAAAGGGGTTTTATTCTTGTAGAAAAGAAGTGTTATTATTCCAGTTATTTTTTGGAAAAGGGGTATTATTTTTGTAATAAAAATGGTGTTATTTTGTGGAAAAGGGGTTTAATTTTTGTAGAAAAAAGGTTTTATTACTCGCGTATTTTTTTTTTAAAAAGTGGTTTTGTTTTTGTATACAACAGGTATTATTATTCGCGTTATTTTTTTGAATAGGGGAATAATTTTGGTAGAAAAGAGGTATTACTATTCCCGTTACTTTTTTTTTTTGAAAAAGGGTAGTGTTTGTAGAAAAGCTCTGTTATTATTTCAGTTATTTTTCGGAAAAGGGGAATTATTTTTGTAAAAAAGTGGTGTTATTATTCGCTTTTTTTTATTTGGAAAAGGGTTTTATTCTTGTAGAAATGCAGTGTTTTAATTCGAGTTATTTTTTGGAAAAGGGGTATTATTTTTGTAGAAAATCAGTGTTATTATGCGAGATATTTTTGGAAAATGGGTGTTATTTTTATAGAAAAGCAATGTTATTATTCGTCATCGGCTGGCTTAAGTGACCATTAAACGCGATTGCAACATTCGCCAATTTAGAATGCCTTTTTGTAGTGAGTTTGTCGTTGAGGCTAGTGGAAAATTGAGGATTCCAAAATTTTTTATGATTTTTTTTTATATACCTATGAATAAATAGATTTTTTTTTGAGAGTAAATAGATGATTTTTTTAATTAAAGACTTTATTTATGCGAGTACTATATACTGTTGGCAAGAAAAAAAAATGCATCCTTAAAAACTGAAATTTTGTAAATTGTTATTATTAACTCTTCGTGCTAGCTGTGAGGCACCGGCTTTGAATAGTGCTTCCACTCTTTTCTATTATTGTTTTCGAGTGTCCCGTAAGAGCCGGGTAATCGAAAATACAACAGGCAACAATAACATCTCACATAGTTCAGCAATGAGGTTCACCACCCATTCTGAATGTAGTGCCTTTTAGGTGAGACGAGACTGGTGTGTGGGTATACACAGATGTGTTGTGCTCCCTTTTATAAGGCAATCACACCCGCACACCTTTCGCTGGTTACCCCACTTTGTGGGATATGCCGTGATGGTATGTATGTATGTATGTAACTCTTCCGACTCAAAAGGTTGCCGACCCCTGGGCTAGTGGTCTGGTAAAGGATCATATATAATTAATTGGTCCAATTCAAACTAGTAAATTATTAATTATTGTTATGTGAAAAACTAACTTACATTTGTCTGAGAAGTAACGTCTGCCAAACAGCTTTAAGGTCAGCCGTCGGAGCCCTGAGGATGATTGTTCTTGTTCTTGTTTTGACTGGAGGTCCACATCTGGCTGTTGGACTGCTGGCTCTACCGGAACCAACTCCTATCCGAAATTCCGTCGCTGAAATCAACAATAAACATTTTCATATCAGAGTTATAATTTGTATTTTATATTTAAGCATATTGGGGGATAATTTAATCACGTCAGGGTCACAACTTTAGAGGTGTATGGAATAAATTAAATTGCGTGTTTCGTTTTTAGACGGTGGATATAGTGAACGGTTCGAGGGAACTGACTATGGCCGTGTTTAATATTTATAGTGAACCAGAGGGGTTATCTATTGCAAGGAAACTCGTGAGAGTACCAAACCTCAAAATGGTCATCATACGTTGCCCCGAGTATTAAATACATTCAGTTTACTTACGCCTTTTTCTAATGTTGAAACACGTCTCGGCTATGTTGGCTATGAGCAAGGGCTCTTCGGTTATGAAGAGCACTCGGTCTCTGGAGACTGTGGCGAACAGGAGGAGGTCAGTGAAGAGGAGGGCCCAGTGTGACCTGCAGGATCTCCCTTCCACCCTGACCAGATCACCGCCAAATATCCACTGGCGACCCGGCTTCGCCAACACAAAGGGCTGAAAAGTTATTTAAAGGTAATTTATTATTCTGGCTATTCTTCCTGCACCACCACTCGTTCTGCTTATGGGGATTAATATCGGCCCATCGCAAACCTCTGAAAGACCACATACAGAACATAAATAGAGTCTGGATAACTCTAAAACCTTGCAGACACTGCACTTAAAGTGTCAAAGAGAACTTTTTATGATGATACATCTGGCTCACCGTTCACTGAAAGTGGAGATAAGAGTGAACCATGTTTTTCACAAAAAATCTTGAACGCCCTTATAAAACCGGCTAGGATCAAGGAAATCTGCAATAGCATTGTCATTTCTTGTATTAAGTACGATCGTGACTTTCATTGTGTACGAACCAATATCTCCGTAGATGTAAATTTGTTCAATTTGTAAAATGTCACAAAACACAGATGGAAGTTTTAGAATCTGGAATGATAAGGAATAAAAAAACAATTGGTGATCGTTGCGCAAGCGCTTAAAGTGAAAACCAGCCGATGACGGGTCGTTGACCCTGAAGGTGTCTTGATTTCCTGGTTCTCCTATAAATACAATAATTTTATTCCTGCTAAACTAAATAATATAACATAAAGTAAAATCAAAACAGTAAACGGCAAAAGAAAAAAATGCCAAGAAAAATTAATAGATTTTATTTACCTTACACCTAGTGAATACCAATCTACTTTCAAGGTCTCCTACGGACAACAGTGGTCGGCCTTCACCAATCGGCCCCATGAGACCTGCTCCTGCAGTCACCTCAGCATAAGCATTCTGCAATCCAAATTAAACAAGATTAAGTCAGTGAAATCTGTTACCTAACTGGAAAACGTCAATTCAACCTGTATTTATCATGTAATACCTCTAAAGCGCGTACCAGCAGATTTCAAAATGGAAACCTGTAATATTATGGCAAATACAAATGGAAAAGTGATCTCTTATGACAAAATTTTAAAACAAACCATTATAATTATCTCAATAGTTTTCAAAAAAGCAAAATATCATCATTCATCGATCATTCACTACACTGAGACCTTAAAAATTTTTGTTATTATTTTTATTTAATGTAGGTATAATTTTCGCCAAACATCTTGAACGACTTTCCGGTTGTGTCCGGTCCGGTCAAATTTGTGTTTTTTTGCTTCGTTGGTTTACGTGCAAATCGCCCCCCTTCTCGGCTAAAAGTTCAAGATATTTGGCTACAACTCTACCAATAATTTGTTCATCTCTATTTTCAAATTAAATAAATATTGAGATACTCTAAATGCTCAGTCATGAGATGATTTCTTCTTCTCTTGCCATGTCAGGTCCCCCTCCGATGTTGACGACCACCACTGAGAAAGTCTCCCTGTCCTGGGCAGTGCGAAACAGCTCCTCCACACTTATTTTACCGGTCCGCTCCCGGATCTTACGAAGCCAGGTAATCTGACTTCTTCCGGCCCCTTAACGACCCTCGATCTTCACATTCATGAGAAGCTGAAGGGTGAATTTTTTTTCGGATGAATATGGCCTTAACATTGAGCCTAAGCATTGGTGAATAATTCTCTGTTGATGTTGGCTCTGCATAGTGCCTCACTGTTACTGACCATGTCAGTCCATGGTATTCTCATGGTGGATCCACATTTCAAATTCTTTGAGGCAGTTGTACGATATCGGCAAAAGAAACAGATTGGACAAGATGGAAATGTTTGAAGGGAGTGGACTTACTGTGCCAGTTATTTTCTTCCTTTTCTCTGGTTCAACATATGATACACCCTAATTGTCACCTTGCGAATACCGCGAACGTATGCGCACGGCGCGGAAATAATAGTTTGACACATATTGTATGTGTACAACACGAGTTGAGTATTGTGACTGAAGAAGGCCATGTTCAAGGTATGATAGAAGTTATGGTATGTCAGGAAGATGAGGATAGGTACAAATGGAAAGTATCTGTCATCTGCGCTAACATAACATTATGCGCCAACAAAATAACATGACATTTGTCGACCTTCGTGGCTCAGTTGGTTGGGTATCTGACTGCTGATCCAAAGGTCCCAGGTTCGATTCCCGGTGGAGACACAATTTTTAATTGTGTTTTCAGTCTGGATCTGTGAGACGATTAATATCGTAAGTCTCCAGAATGTGGCAACTTGTTATTGGGTGCGTGTTAAATTAATATTTGACATAGTACCTGTTAGTTGCCCGAGAAGCAACTTAATAAATAAATAAATAAATAAATAACGCCCACCTAATTTGGTCTGCAAATTACAATCGAACAAAACAAAGAAAAGAAAATCAATTACAATATATCCTATATTTATGCTCACGTGAGTTTTCTGTATACATATAATAATTAATAATTAAAAACTTTTACTGTGATAAAACAACGTGGCGGACTTATTGGCCGCAGGCAATTTCTACCAGTCACCCACCATAGTAAATTCAATTAGTTACAGGAATAATTAACAAGAGGATACAATAATAAAAGATAGAAATTAAAAATACAAAACAAAAATAAAAAATAATAATACACCAGATAGAGACACTATGTTTATTTGATGGGGGATATGATAGGAGAAAGGATAGAGGGAAAAAGAGGTGAGTTTGTGGTTATGTGGATAAAAAGTGGGGCAAGAGATTCCACATCCGAGCTGTATGTACTGTGAACGAGTAAGTATAAGTAGATGTGTGGTGTATTGGTATTGTAAGTGTTAAGACCATGTGTGACCGAAAGTTAAGACCATGTGTGGACAAGTGTGCGAAATTCTCTTTGAGGTACGTGGGTGTAAGATTGTTATTAAGGATTTGGTAGAGTATATTTATATATACAAAAAAATATTCAATAATACAAATTACCTATGATGAGGACGCAACTAGGTCATAAAAATAAAAAAAATATATACAGCGATAATATTTACTTTGAGAGTGAAACGATTTAAAAAAATATTTTAACCTGCAGGTCAGCAACTAATTTAGCGAGCGCCCTGTAGTCGGAGCTCGCTGAAGTGGCCACGGAGTTGGCTGTCCGCAGCAACCTCAGGAGCTCTCTGAACTGCTCCAAGGGCTTGTGCAAGAACTGTGTGATGTCTGGCCTTCGAGACGGTATAGCTGGTTCAGTGCAGAGTCTTGTGAAACCGCCACCCTGCTGTCTTGACTTTTGAACCTTGAAAAGATCATAAAATCACTTAATTTTACAAATTAATCACGACGACCAAACAAAGATTCCATGGCAATTATTACGGCCACAAAATCAGCTCCTGCTTGGTAGATGAATTGTGTTTTATTAAAAATGTACCTTTATAAAAAAAAATTAAAATCAATTGATAAAAAATTCCTTTATACTAGGTATGTAAATGTAATAAAAAAATATAAATTTAAAAAAATATAAAGTACCTATTTAATAAGTTGAATTGTATAAGTGTAAAAATAAAATAAACTCACCAAGACACAGTCTGCCCTCTTTAGGCCGTTGCAATAAGATTTATATAATGAAATAATGGTTGGCATCTTGGATAAGTAAACGCTAGCTATTAAATGAAAATTTATCTCTCCGTCTTCCGACACAAGCTGCTCTAAGATGTCCTCCGATAACCTCAGTAACTGAAAATAAATAATTTGGTATTCAATTAATAAAGAAATTATTCGAAACTTGAGCGTATTGGAAATAAAATTAACTCAAGTCCTAAAAAATAAATTTCAAATGATAAAATGCCAACTGTATTAGGTAGTTATTTCAATTTTATCTCAGAGATCAGGGGGACGAGTTCCGTCAAACTGTGAAATCGAAACCTTCACGATTACCCCTATCAAGGATATAATTGTAAAAGATGGGTCGATGGCAGAGCAGTTAGCGCGCTGGGTTTGTATTCCAGTGGTAGCGAGTTCGAGCACAAGAATTTATGCCTAATTTAGGGAATGTACGAAGATGTATTATGTATTTGCTTAAAAATAAACTGTCGAGGCGAAATTCAAACTTGCGACTTTTGGATCACAATCCAGCGTCCTAAATCATTCAGCCACCAGCCCATCTATGTAGGTATATGCAACATTTTCTTGTAAAGTAGATTATCTTTGTGGGGATTCAGGAGGCAGCCCTTCTGGCTTGCCTTTATATTCATATGTCCCCACCAAACACAAACAGTTTTCCTCGCGCCTGCGTCAAAGAAACAACATGTAATCAGAACACGCATTATCAATTATCATCAATATTTCATTGCGATATAATGAGGACCGAAGCCCATAGACATTCACCGTTTCCCAGTATCCATAGTTTGGGAAATGAGTATGCCTTTGTTGCTGACATTTTCAATGTAAGCTTATACAACTTGAAAATCGAACTAAGATCGGTATTGTTTTCGTAACATTTTCAATTATGTTTATTCTACATATTTTTTCCATTTTTGATTTCTATGTTATATGTTTCTTATATTTCTCTTGATTAATATATTTTTTACGGCTTATATTTTTTATCTTTCTCTTGATTTTTATACTTATGTATTTGAATTTTTGTTACTTTCTTTGTTTTTTTATTTGAATAAGAACTCTACTTTCTAAATAAGTGAAAAGTATTTTTATTTTCACTTATATGTATACTTTTTTCTTTTTATATTTTTAATTAAGATGATGTATCTTTATTCTGTACTTTTTTATGTAAATGGTTTTTTACCGTTAAAAAATAAATAAATATTATTTCGCTCCACTAAATAGGTAGTCTCAATATGACTCAAATATCTAAAGTGGTGACCCCGACGCGACGTGTCAAATTTCATTACTCCGGTCCCACGAGAATATAATCATTGCCGCGATCATGAGAACACAAAACCGCTTTCGTTATCCTCATTTATAATATTATTTCTATGAGAATTTACTTAGAATTTACTGTAAGGCTCCAGCTTTGAAAAGTGCTTACACTATTTTCTATTATCATCGTTTTCGGGTATCCCGTAAGAACCTGGTAATCAACAGGTAAATTGACATCTTACAAAGTTAAAATGAGGATCACCACCCATTCTTAATGTTGTATTTTTAGGTGTAACGAGACTAGTGTGGCGGCACAGCGCCTAGCGACTGTCTTGTCAAATTAATGCATACTCCTCCTAGCTTCCAAACAGCGAGCATCGATCATTCTGGAATTTGGCGCTAGGGGGGTATTAAACTGAACACAAACGACGCACTTCGGTTCCAATCTCTCCTCTTTCTTATTAATATCGTATGCTTATTATTTAGTGAATTTATTTTGTATGTCTGAATAAAATATAGTATTTGATACCGTGAGTAATCTTTTATTTCTCTATACTCTATCATTATACGGATATTACCTTTCATTTAAAATATCTGAATGTATCTTTTGACAAATATTATAGAAGAACCAAAAGCTCAAGGCACCTACAGGGCTTACGACCTGTCATAGGCTGGTTTACGTGATCACTTTATGCGCCTGCGCAACGTTCACCAATTATGCCTTCATATTGAGTTTGAAAGTTCTTTATTATATTTGAATAATGAGTAACAGATCACCTGAAAATAAGACATTATTACTATTGACATCTATGAAGTGACGAACAAACCTTTTTCTAACGCCATCTATCGAGAGATTGGTTTATTTGTAAACAATGAATGCAACAATGAATCTGCAATGTATGCAGATGATAAAGTGGTGATTGCTGAATGTGCGGATGAGTTACAGTATTTAGTGAATAAAGTGTATGAAGGATGCCTGCAAATGGACTGAGAATGAATGTTAGTAAATCTAAGATATTGGTATTCGAAAAAACTGAAAGTAGTACTCCGTGTAGAATAAAAGTAGAGAACGAATGGCTAGAACAAGTAGAGGAATATTTATACTTGGGGAGTATGTTTGAACGGAATGGAAGACCTGATAAAGACATTGAAAGAAGAGTTATGGCAGGTAATAGAATCAACGGAGCTCTCAGACCAGTAATGTCCGATCCAAGCATCTCAAAGGAAGCCAAAATTGCCGTACATAATGCAATTGTAGTGCCCACTTTGATGTATGCCAGTGAAACATGGACGTGGCAAAAGACGCATGAAAGTAGAATAAATGCTGTGGAAATGAGATCACTAAGAAGAGTATGTAATAGAACGATATATGATAGAATAAAAAATGAGGAAATAAGGAGGGAATGCAAGATGAAGAAGAGTATTATAAATAAAATGAAAGTGAATTCCTCGAGGTGATTTGGACATATTGAAAGAATGAATGATGAACGACTGACCAAAAAAATATACATGGGTGTAAGAGATGAAGTGAATAGCAGGGGCCGCCCCAGAAAGGGATGGCATGACCACGTGAATGATATTTTGATAGAAGGAAATATAAGAAGCTTGAATAATCGACGAGCATGTATGAGACGATGCATGGATGTAAATGAAGCTAGGAATGTGTGCAAAAATTGAGGAGTATGGCGCTCGGTTCTCTTTGCTTACCCCGTAAGGGATATGGCGTGATTGTATGTATGAATGCAACAGTACCTATAAATTATTGTAGTTTGATCCATTCAGTAATTGAATAAATTGAATTAATGTCTTTTTGAATAGGTTATCAGTGAGTGTCAATAAATGAAGATTCAATTTGGTTCCGACCTAATTGAATCTGCTTGAATGGGATTCAAAACCCCAGTGAATCTTAATAATAATACACACTCGTTATACACGCATGTGTCGTGCTTCCTTCTATACACCTGCACACCCTATAGTGTGGGATATGGGATGAGATATAAATAAATAAATAAATACCTACGTATAAAAGTCATTTCTTTTCTATGAAGCCTTCAACAAATAAACGATTATAAATATTTTTTGCTGGCTTACCTCTTCGCAGTTTTGAAACAGCAACTTGTGTTCGTTGGCTGTGAGGATGTCCGTTCTCGAAGCCAGGGGGGCTACGAACCTCTCCACTCCAAAGTGGAGAGCCTGAGCGTAGTGCTGCTCCCTGGCCACCAGAGCATGGAGGGCTCTGCCGAGCTCTCCAGGTCCACTGACTGTGGGGCCCCCCAACGCCGAGAGACTCTGATATAAAACCAACATTGTTTATGAATAAAGTAAGTGGAAATCACTAGATACTCCAAAGGGATTTAGAGGGGAGTTATGAATTCGAAATTTTTAAGGTAATTTTTTTATTGCATATTTCCAACTAGTATCATGCTAATATTGTTTAATATATGGTAATTTTAATAACATATATTGTAAAATAAATAAACGCTTTGACTATTTACACAGTTTATTATTGAATACAGTTATTCGATATTTATTAGATAGAAGTACAATAATATTATACAAATCCCAAAGAATGCCGATCTCCTGATTCGTGCAAACTTTTATAATGCATATCAGCTATACAGATTGACTGTTGCAAGGCGCAACATCAATATATTACTGTATTCATTGATTACATAATTCATATATGGATCTCCCAACTCCCGAAGAATGCCGAACACCTGATTCGTGCAAACTCGTATAATACCTATCAGTTATACAGATTGCCTGTTGTAAGGCGCAACATCAATAATGTATCATCACAATGTATCTGTGTGTGTGTTCGGCGTGTTAATTATGTTTACTTTATCGATTATAGACTAAATACACTCATTCGATTCTTTTCAAATTTTGCAAATATGTATATCTAATACTCGCTTAGACTCCATTTGATTTTGAACAAAATATGATCAGTGCTTCTCAATTATTTAACTGTCAAATATTTCAATGTGATTCAAAGCCCAGGAAACTTAAAATTTGAATTTATAATTTTCAAATTGCTAAAAAGGCACATCACTTTCATAAAATGGCATTGAAAAAATATCAAGTTTTCGTTATAAAATATTTAAATCAAAAATAATTTAACAAACTCATTTCATGAAAATTTTCCATACAAATTTTGAATACTTTGTGAAGTGACTTGCTAGTGAGGGGTATAGCGTTGGCCACAACCCACTCGTTTCGTTTATTTTGTAAGTTTTTTTTTCATTTTTGTCCATACCTGAGATTCATATACAATTTTAATGTATATATTTATATTATATGCAAACATATTATATGGTATATATGCAAATATATTATATGGTATCGTCGCACTGACTCTAATGTATGCTAGTGAGACATGGACATGGCAGAAGACGCATGAAAGTAAAATTAACGCGGTTGAAATGAGGTCACTAAGACGAATGTGTGGTAAAACGATGTATGATAGAATAAGAAATGAGGATATTAGACGAGAATGTATGATTGAAAGAAATATCGTAAGTAAGATGAAAATAAATGCCCTAAGGTGGTTCGGCCACATAGAAAGAATGAGTGATGACCGTCTGACAAAAAAAGTATACAAGGCTGATAAAAGAGGAATGAAAAGTAGAGGTTGGCCAAGAAAGAGTTGGCACGATCACATAAATGGGATTTTGAAAGATGGAGATGTTAGAAGTAAGAATAATAGAAGAGCGTGTATGAGACGATGTATGGACGTGAATGAAGCGAGGAATGTATGTCAAGAGAGAGGAGTCTGGCGTTCGGTTCTCTCTGCCTACTCCAAATAGGGAAATGGCGTGATGGTATGGTATGGTATATGCAAACATAATATATGTATATCATCATGCCATGTCCCTAATGGTGTAGGCAGTGATAACCGAACGCCATATTTTTCTATCTTGGCACAAATTTATTGTCTCATCTAAATCCATAAATGTTCGTCTAATGATCTTTCAGTTCGTCATCCATATGGTTAAACCATCTTTTTGGTAGGCCGCGACCTTTCATAATATTACCGATAATAGTTAAAACTTCCTTCTACCCTGCGCAAGTGGCAAGTTGATTGCCATTTGGCAATTGCTTCCAACTAATCTGTGTGTCCATATCAGAGAAGCAACTTTTGCGTGAGAAATTAATTTAAATAAATTTCTCCACTGCTGGGGATCGAATCCAAGACGCCCGCACAGAAGCCAAACGGCCTCTTATTCCTTTCTGTCCTTTTCGTATATTTTATTCGTCGGGCGTTTTTTCATTAATTCGTCCTATGTGGCCAAACCATCTCACAGTCTCTTTCTATTAATATCTTTCTTAAACTTCATTCCTAAGGGGCAAATCTGGTTCGACCGGCGAAATCAAAAACCTAGTGATTACCCATATCATGGATATAATTATTATCATATGGAGTTCTATTACATCTAAAGATATTATAGAACTACATACATACATACCATCACGCCATGTTCCTTACCGGGTAGGCAGAGAGAACCGAACGCCATATCTTTCTATCCTGGCACACATTCATCGCCTCGTCAACATTCATGCATCGTCTCATACATGTTCGTCTATTGCACATGCTTCTAACATTTCCGTCTTTCAGAATATCGTTCACATGGTCGTGCCATCCCTTTCTTGGGCGGCCCCGGCCTCTCAATCCATTCCTATCCGCATTGTATATTTTCTTCGTCAGGCGTTCCTCATTAATTCTACCCATGTGGCCAAACCATCTCAGTGTGTTCACTATCATTCTATTAATGATATCTTTCTTCATCTTACATTCTTTCCTTATGTTTTCATTTCTTACCCTGTCGTACATCGTTCTATTGCAGATTCTTCTTAGCGATCTCATTTCAACTGCATTTATTCTGCTTTCGTGCGACTTCTGCCATGTCCAGGTTTCACTTGCATACGTCAATGTTGGCACTAAGATGGCGTTATGAATGGCAACTTTGGCAGCCTTTGATATGTTGCGATCATTCATAACTGGTCTCAGTGCTCCATTCACTCTGTTATTATTATAGAACTCCATATAATAATTATATCCATGATATGGGTAATCATGAGGGTTTTGATTTCGCCGATTGAACCAGACTTGCCCCCCTGATGTCCTCATTTCTTACCCCTCTCATCTTACATGGAATATTCAGAAATCAACAGCAACTACATAATTATAATATTCAATATTAAATTACGATATGAGATTACATCTCACATAAAATGTATGTAGTTTAGCTACGAGGTTCACCACGATTTCTGAATTTTGTCTCTTTATGTGTGACGAGACGTATGTGCGGGCATACACCTGTCTGTTGCAGCACAGCGTCTAGCGACTGCCCCGTCTAATGGATGCATACTCTTCCTAGCGTCCAATCAGCGAGAATTGATCTTTCTGGAATTTCGCGCTTGTGGTGTCTTTTAAGGTGAGAAGAGACTGGTGCGTATCCAACTCATCGTACCAATTATTCATAAAACATGGCAATTCATAGAATGTGCGATACATACCTACAACAACAGGTTTCAAGAGTTTGACATATTCCACCTCATTTTCACAACATTTAAATACTCAATACAAAAGAAAATCAATGCCTGCTTAGTATAGGAAAACATGACGGTGCTTTACTTATGTATAAGTGTAAGTTTTATGTTTTGGATTGATTACATATTTTTGTATACATGGTTTTATGTTTTGGATTGATTACATATTTCTGTATACAAGTGTAAGTTTGATGTTTTGGATTGATTACATAGGATTGATTACATATTTTTGTATAGGTAACATGGTTTTATGTTTTGGATTGATTACATATTTTTGTATACATGGTTTTATGTTTTGGATTGATTACATATTTCTGTATACAAGTGTAAGTTTGATGTTTTGGATTGATTACATATTTTTGTATAGGTAACATGGTTTTATGTTTTGGATTGATTACATATTTTTGTATACATGGTTTTATGTTTTGGATTGATTACATATTTTTGTATACATGGTTTTATGTTTTGGATTGATTACATATTTTTGTATACATGGTTTTATGTTTTGGATTGATTACATATTTTTGTATACATGGTTTTATGTTTTGGATTGATTACATATTTTTGTATACATGGTTTTATGTTTTGGATTGATTACATATTTTTGTATACATGGTTTTATGTTTTGGATTTCTTGTTAACTTGTAATATTTCTGTTTCCTAAATCACAACGACAATACCCCCTATTCAGTAACTTTTGTAACTAAAATAGGAACATAATTAAATTGTAGATTTTAGATTTACGGTCTTATTTCAGCGTTATAAAATATAAACATGGAATAAATGGAATTGGAACGTACCTATATTGGCCGGATCGTTCTTAAACAGTTACTGAATTGGACGTATTTTGAATAATTATGAAAATGATAAAAAATTCATAATTTTCATAATTATTCATAATACGTCTGATTCAGTAACTTTTTAAGAACGTTCCAGCCAAAATAGGTACGTTCCTATTCCTTTTTATAACGCTGAAATAAGACCGTAAATCTATATTCTACAATTTTAGAACGTTCCTATTTTAGTTACAATAGTTACTGAATAGGGGGTATTATATAATAGGCCTTAATACCTGATGTCATTATTGTATCGTTTATATCTTGGGGCTGTTTTTTGTCCAAATTTAAATCAAATAAAAAAAAAAAAAATACAAAATACACGCATGTGTCGCGCTTCCTTTTATAGGGTACCTAATGTACACCCGCTCACCTGTCGCTGGTTGTCTCACATTGTGGGCCATGCCGTCATGGTAAGTATGTTCAATAAAAAATCACTATGTATCTATACCTATATTTTTTTATGAAAAAATGAATATGTAATGATAATGAAAGTAATGGGAAAAATGAAAAAAAATGAAAAAAAAAAATAAGTACATCACATTTATTTAAATACAAAAAAAATGAAACACAATAATACAAACGATTCAACAAAAAAAAAACAGTGCGATGAAATAAATAATAAAAATAACAAATAAACAAAGATTTTTATAATAAAGAGTAAAATAAAATAAATAAAAACGTCAATAAATACCTTATTTTAAATTATTTAAAAAATATATGTATGTAAATGTAAAATATAATTAATAACAAGTAGCCATATGAAATTGAGTGGTTCGATGAATTTCTCCCCTGCGGGGAATCGAACCCAAGACACCGGTACAGAAGCCAAATGTCTTACCACCATGGCACCGCGGACGAAATTTTCATTTAATTAGTAAAATTAAATTAAATTATTAAATAGATATAAATTTTAAATACCAGGCCACCATGAAGAAATGATGCATGAAAGTGAGTAAAGCATCGAATGTATGCAAGCAATGATATAAGTGTATGGCGCTCATTTCTCTCTGCCTACCTCAATAATGGGGACTTGTCGTTATCGTACCTTAGTTGGATATTTGAGGTTATGCAGTGATAAAGCATAATATAGAGTATGTTTAATTTAAAATTGCACTTTGTGGTTGTTGGTGTGATCGCAATTAGTGTTTTTATTTTATTATATTACTTCTCGGGAAACTGACAGGTAGGTACTATGTCAAGTTTTACTTTAACACGTACCCAATAACAAGTTGCCACGTTCTGGAGACTTACAATATTTATCGTCTCACAGATCCAGACTGAAAGTAGGATTAAAAACTGTGTCTCCATTGGGAATCGAACCTGGGGATTTCGAATCAGCAGTAAGATATTATATGATCCACCAAGTCTGACAATTATGAGGTTATGTGCATTAAAAGTAGCATATTCCCTACAATCAGCGATTTAATTTTCTTCTTATCAATTTTTGTAAAAGTTATTTCTGATAAATTTGCACAAATCATTAAAAAAATGATTACAGGAGACATATTTCATTCAATAATAAAAATAACTCAAATAGTTGAGATATATTACTATTTCTTATTGCGAAGTTTTAAATACAGATAAGGGTGCCTAGACAACGTGTCATTTAGCTCAAGAAAAGAAACAAGAAAAGATAACTCAATATATGGAAGTGACAGTTGTCACGTGACTGGCAACTGTCACTTCCATACAATGAGTTTTCTTGTTTCTTTTCTTGATCTATGTAAATGACACGTTGTCTAAGGGGACAGAATATCTTATTTTGTCGACAGTTGTATCAACATGACCACGAAGTAGTGCAATGTAAAGTGAAACGCAGTATACATGCCATGTTCCTAAAGGGGTGAGCAGATAAAACCCAGCGCCATACATCTCATATATGCCCATTTTGATAAAGCAACTCTTTAGAATTGCTCCGATACAATATGAGTGCTATAATATAAAATTTAAAACGTACTTAAATTCCTAGTGAATAAATATAAATAATTAAGATAGGTATAATACCTATGTTTAAAATAAAAATAACGAAATTTTAAAAAGACTGGCCAGAACAAGACAAAAAAAATATATAAGTAGGTAGGTAATTAAATTTTTTTTTTATATTTTTATAAGACTAGAAGTTTTAAATGTCTAATCGAAATTGAAAAATAAAATCAAAAAGCATTTGGTACAAAATAACAATTGGTGGGTTGTGTCCAACTCTTAACTCATCTACTTGTTTGTGCTATGAATTCAGTGTCGGCCTTAGTGGCTCAGTTGTTTGGATATCTGACTGCTGAGCCAAAGGCCCCGGATTCGACTCCCAGCAGAGACACAATTTCTCCCACAGTGGATCTGTGAGAGGGTGTCAATCTCAAGTCTATACAATGTGGCAACTTGTTATTGGGTGAGTGTTAGATTTATATTTAATATAGCAACATTTTATGAATTTAATGTTGTGTTGTGTAACTGTAAGGAAAAATAATATAAAAAAATGCCAGGGTGGTTGATAGCAACTTAACATAATTATATTATAAATTAAATGCGGTTGGTAACACTTAATATACTAAAATAATAATAAAAAAACACTTAAAAAGTAAATACGTAGGATAAAAAAAAATCAAACATTTTTTAATTAGTAAAAATTTTGCTAATAGAATTTTTTGCGTTGGGTAGACCGACGCGGCACCAAAATTAACGAAAAAAAATGTATATTTTTCTACATCGATTATACAATTAACAAAAAAAAAACTTTAATCTCATAACATAAGTATGTATATGAGTATGATTTTTTTTAATTCGTTAAATATCCAAAAAAATCTAAACTTATCTACAATAAATATTTTCTATATAGCTATAGGAATGCTGAAGAAATTTCAAAACAACTAATTTAAACAAGCAATTTTAATTTAATTCAATAAATTATATAACCTAAAAATATATACTATACAAAAAATCTATCATGCAAATGAAATGTTTTCATAAAAATATTTGAAAAAATTAATTATAAAAATAAACCTATATTAAACATACAAAAATTATAATCAAATTAACAATAAAAACAGAAAACATTAAAATGTGTGAAACATAATTAAAAATAAAAAAACAGTATAGATTGTAAGTACGCAGAAATAAATAAAAATAATTCCATTATTACATAGTGGTGAAGCATATAAATTGATTATATAGACACCATGTTTTTTTTGAAAAATATTGGTAAGTACATAAACTAGATCTATAAAATGCTCTTCGCTAGTTTAAAAGGCCCTCATCAGGCGAAACAGTCGTCTCGTTTTTAAAGAACAAATAACGTAGAAGTGAAACAGTGTGCTTTTTTTATTTTTCAAATTAATAACAGACTCCTAAATCATAGACTCCTAAAGTACTATTGAGAGCTTTTTCTAGGATTTGGATTTCTTGATCTATGTAAAATAAAAATATACAAACAATTGAAGATCGTGAAAGATCATAATATATTTATATTGAACTGAGTTTTTACAATTCTTTTTTTTTCATATTGTCTAATTTCTTAAAAATAAAAACATTACCCTAAAAATGAAATAAAGAATTTTCAACGAAATCGTATTTACAATATTGTTGAATTTATTTACTAATATAATTTTATTTTTATATACAAAATACTTTCCGATTTCTTTACGTATTATTTTACATTGAAAACAATTCAAAGGAAATATATTTTACTAAGCGTTGATGTCCCACTAATGTAAGAAGGCGTCTATGTAAGTAATATATTATACTCAGCCCAAAAAAATATTATTTTAATTATAATTTAAAAAATATGTTGAAAAAAAAACAAATAATAGGTATAACAGTGTATAATGATGGCATATTTACAATAATATGTGTCTTAAAATATAATAATTAAAAATAAATAAATTGATAAGTACAAAATATAATAAAAATGCGACATCACTGCAATGATCCATATGATAAGTGAAATGAAATGATCCATATAATCAGTGAAGTGAAATGATACAGCGATGATTATTGTGATAAGTGAACAAGACATCGATGATTTTTATGATAAGTAAACCTCAGTGTGATCTATAATGAATGTCTTTTTTATGATATGTGAACATCACTGCAATGATCATTATGTTAAGTGAACATCACAATAATGCTTTTTATGATAAGTGAACATTACTGCGATGATCATAATGATAAGTGAATATCACCATAATGATTTTCATCATAAGTGAACATTACTGCGATGATCATTATGCTAATTGAACATCACAATAATTATTTTTATGATAAGTGAACATTACTACAATGATCATAATGATAAGTGAATATCACTATAATAATTTTTATCATAAGTGAATATTATTGCATTGATTATTATGATAATTGAACATCACAATAATGCTTATGATAACTGAATATCACTATAATGATTTTTTATGATGATTTAACCACTCTTCAGTGGTTTTTATAATAAATGAACATCACTACAATGGTTTTTACAATTAGTAAACTTCATTGCAATGATTTTTTTATTAAATGAATTTCGTTGCAATGATTTTATATGAAAAGTGAACTTCACTACAGCGATTTTTACGACAAGTAAACAACAATACGGTCAGTGAACCTCACTGCAACGGACATTGTGATAAATGAACTGACTTCAATGATTATTATTTTAAAAGAACATCACTGCGATGATCATACTGATAAATTAACTTACTGCAATGATTATTATTATAAGTGAACCTCACTGCAATGATATTTATAATTATTGAATTTCACTGCAATGATTTTTATGATAAGTGAACATCACTGCAATGACTTTTCTATTAAATTACAACGATTTTTTATTTAAAGTTAATCTCACTGCATGATTTTTATGGTAAGTGAACTTCACTGCAATGATTTTTATGATAAGTGAACATCACTGCAATGACTTTTCTATTAAATTAATTTCATTGCAACGATTTTTTATCTAAAGTTAATCTCACTGCATGATTTTTAAGGTAAGTGAACTTCACTGCAATGATTTTTTATAAGTGAACATCACTGCAATGACTTTTCTATAAAATGAATTTCATTGCAACG
Source organism: Molanna angustata (assembly GCA_963576475.1). Classification (NCBI taxonomy): domain Eukaryota; kingdom Metazoa; phylum Arthropoda; class Insecta; order Trichoptera; family Molannidae; genus Molanna; species Molanna angustata. Next base: position 18,303,994 of record OY754989.1, read on the forward strand.
ATTTTTTATTTAAAGTTAACCTCACTGCAATGATTTTTATGGTAAATGATCCTCACAGTAATGATTTCAAGGGACGATTTGATTTTTTATTTTCTACACAATGATCCCTTTACCGACCTCCCTTGTGAACGCGACCTGCGACAGCATCGGTCTCTTCTTGCTCGCGACGCTCGTGGCAGCCGCCTCCGACCTCGCCGTGTTGTTCGAGCACGCCGTCGAGGGGCGGTTGCCCTCCGCCGCCGTCGCCGCCGCGAGCCTCGTGACCAGTTGCCTGGGCAGGGGGGCGGGGGAGTAGGGCGCCGCGTCCGACAGCGTGGCGTGCGACGTCACCGAGCCCCGCGGCAGGCGCGACATTGACATGGGGGGGCGCGGGTCGCCGTGGGATCTTCGAAAAGTTTCAAGGACCAGTTGGGTGCCGCTGGATCTGAAAACAAAAAGTTTCAATTTAGAAATAAGATTTTTTTGAGATGGGTTAGTAATCCTGCCACGACCGATTTCGTTCACCTATAGCACAAGCATTTATGCTTAATTTAGGGGATGTATGATGTATTTACTATGTACTTGTTTCAAGGACATATTAATTTTTTTATAAAAATAAATTTGAAAATATTTCAAAAAATAAAACTTCATTTATCCCAATAAAATTTTATATTTTCTCTTTTATGCGAAAATATATATGAATATTATCTCTATTATGGTGTTAGTATCGAAAGGATAAAACCATTCAAGTACTTGGGCAGTATAATTACTGAGCACCTATCTAGAAAATATAATATATGAATCGAAAGGGTAAAACAATTCAAGTACCTGATTGGTCAGTATAATTACTGAGAATCTAGAAAATATATATGAATATTATCTTTATTATGGTGTTGTATCGAAAAGGTTAAACAATTCAAGTACTTGAGCAGTATAATTTCTGAGAATCTAGACTCTAGACCCTAACACTGAAATATAATACAGAATAGAAGCGGGCCGATCGGCATTTTACAAAAAGAAAAATTTTCTCCTCAACGACAATATCAACTTAAAGCTGAGACAAAGAATGGTCGAGTGTTATGTGTGGTCAGTTCTGCTTTAAGGGGTGGAGGCGTGGACTCTCAAAGTTAATATTATAAACCGCTTTGAAGCATTTGAAATGTGGATCCACCGCAGAATGCTGAGAATATTATGGACTGACATGGTCAGTAACACTGAGGTACTACCTAGAGCCAACACCAACAGAGAATTATTGTACTTTGGTCATATTCTGAGAGGTGAAAAGTATGCCATCCTTCAACTTATGATGAAGAGGAAGATTGAGGGTTGAAGAGGGGTCGGAATAAGGCAGCTTTCCTGGTTGCGAAACATCCGGGAATGGACCGGTATGAGAGCTGTGGAGGAGCTGCATAGGACAGGGAGGCTTTCTCTATGGTGGTCGTCAACGTCGGGGGGACCTGACATGACACAAAAAGAAGAAAAAGATGCGAATATTCGTTATTCAAATTTGTAGTTAAAATTATGTCATTTAACTTTTTTAATGTTTTTGGGCCCTAGCGTAATTTTTGCATGAGGACCCTAATTGTCTAGCTACGCCACTGCGTGGAACTGGTGGTCGTGGTAGTGTAGGAAGAACAGTCTTCAAAATTAAGACAATACTTGGACACAATAATATTATATGCACATACTTGATCAGATTGAGGACTTGGCTCTCCGGCATGGTGACGATGTTGTGTCTGTCCACAAAGACAATATAGTCCCCTGGATATAGACCGGCCCTGTCGGCCGCGCGGCCCGAGTCTACTCTCTCGACACGAGGGGGCCGCGTCCACAGTACGGAAAAGCCGAAACCCTGTTCAGTACCGCGATCCAATCTGAAATTCAATCAAAAGACGGTCAAAAAAGACACTCATTAGAGACACATAGATATTGTACACAGGCGAACTAAATGCCATTGAGGCGACGGGATTTACTCCAAGGTACTTTTTGGATGCTCATCAGCCGCTCTTTTTAAACTTACGTCATTAACAAAAATGAATAATATCCTTTAATAATTTGTCTATTATGCAAGGTGTCTCAAAAGAAAGTTTATATTTGTATTCAGAGCGTTATGAGGAGATGTTAAACGACTTCTTGGTGCCTGAACTGCAATACTTTCTTGGCTATAACCAAAGAACATGGTTCCAGCAGGACGGAGCAACGTCACACACGTCCAATCTCTGCCACGAGTTAGTGAAATTTTCGCAGGCAAATTGATCTCCAGGAGAGGTGACATAAATTGGCCTCCACGCAGTCCTGATTTAACCCCTATGGACTTTTTCCTATGGGGTTATCTTAAATCTAATGTTTACGCCAGTAAACCGACTTCCCTGGCGCATTTGAAAGAAAATATCTGTCACGAAATGGTAGCCATCACTGAGTCCACCTGCCGAGCCGTCATAAGTAATTTTACTGTTCGATTAAATGAGTGCTGCGAACGCGAGGGTCTACATTTGGACGATATTATTTTTAAGAAATGAATTCCCAAATTGTGTACTTTAAATATAAGCATTCCTTTGAGCCACCCTGTACAACTCCTACCTAGGCAAATTGAAACAGCTGAAATGCATATACTAAGATGGACAGCTGAAATGCGTATGCTAAGATGAACAGCTGAAATGCGTATGCTAAGATGGGCAGCTGAATTGCGTATGCTAAGATGGGCAGCTGAAATGCGTATGCTAAGATGGGCAGCTGAAATGCGTATGCTAAGATGGGCAGCTGAAATGCGTATGCTAAGATGGGCAGCTGAAATGCGTATGCTAAGATGGGCAGCTGAAATGCGTATGCTTAGATGGGTAGCTGAAATGCGTATGCTAAGATGGGATTTAGTTTACTTTTTCCCAATACATTTTTTTAAATAGGTACCTGTTTTCTCCGATTTATTAATTATCCATAACTCAAAACTTATGCGACATAGAAACATGAATGTTTTTTATGATAATTTTTGTGATATCTCAATAGAGACGAAGTTGGAATATAAAGGGGAACTGGAAATCATTCAGATGCATAGTAGCAGGGTAGTTCACGCACTGCACTGATTTTTTTTTGTTTATAGTAATTAAATTTCATGTTAAAATTAACCGAACTATAGTGACTAAAAAACATTTGGTTTTGTGCAACAAACAGTACAGTCATATAAGTAGATAAACCTTTATTAATGACTAGTTGAGAAGCATCGCTTCGCTCAGCTTCTAAGCTAGGGCTTTCAGCCTACTTTTTACCGCTGCGCGGTAAATGGCCGTCTTCGGCGGTTCATGCAACAAAATGAAACGAAGCTTTTATGGTAGGTACTTAAAAAATATATTCGGTACAATGTTAACCAACATCAGGTGGACGTCACAATGTCTAGTGGACTTCACAAGGTGCGGGCTTCCAGTCCATTGCCAGTGTTGTTTTTGCGGCTACTCCGCATGGACACATGGCCCCAGCCACACGCCCCATGAACATGCCCATGACGATGCCAATAGTCCATGAAGACTTGGCCACGTCAACCTGAGCACCCGCGAGGAAGAACGAACGCTTGCCCTTAACCGTGAGTGCCGTGAAAAGATAAATAACTCTGGATGCTGCAATTTATCGACCTGCATCTTCGCTTTGTGTCTCATGGGCATATTATGATGAGTAACAGCACTCTATTCTCCATCATCAAAATGTAGTTAATTACCTCATTTTGATTATTTTTAAATACATAAGTATTTTTTTTATTTATGTTAGTCCAATTAATCCAAACTTTGGGTTGCCCATATAGAACGAATGTGTTTTTAAAGTTGTAACGTGCACCGCATACATTATTTTATAATAAATAATCAATAGTTGTTGATAATAATATTTCATTTTGATGACCTTTTTATTATTTCGATATTATTCTGATCGGAAGAAAACTTATATTTTTTAACGCATTGCGGCGCTTTTGTGATGTCATTCAAATAATACTCCATAGTTAAATAATAATTAAATTTCAAGACCTGACACGAAAGTAGAAGGTATATAAATATTTTGTAATCTTATATATTTTTAAACTTTAATCAATAATCAATAGATGTTGATAATAATATTATTTCATTTTGATGATCTTTTTATTATTTCGATATTATTCTCATCGGAAGAAAACTTATATTTTTAAACGCATTGCGGCGCTTTTGTGATGTCATTCAAATAATACTCCATAGTTAAATAATAATTAAATTTCAAGACCTGCACGAAAGTAGAAGGTATTTAAATATTTTGTAATCTTATATATTTTTAAACTGTATCCCTGTTTTACAAAATTTCGTAGAAATAAAGTTATTTTTTGTAAAAATGATTTTATATTGTGTTTCCATAAGTTTGAAAATTTTCCGATATATGTCGAAAACCAACCATTTTATATATTTTTTCGTATTTTTTTAAAAAAAATTAGGCGTTACCACAAAAAAATAATATTTTTCCCGAAATATGTATAATATTGACTATCTTTAAACAAAAAATCAATATAATTGGCGTTGTAGGCCACTTGTAAAGAATCACCATTTTGACAACTAAATCGGTAAAACAATGCAAGTAAAGCAAATCTGACCCACAATGCAAAAGAAAACACTTGTTCCGTGTAAATTGTTCCCTCTCTCTATGTAGGATTTTATTATTTCGTGCCTTTTGAGCTCTGGTTATGACGGGAACAAACAAAATTTTACGTTGGCATCAGTTGGCATTATAATAACCGTAAGGATATATTCTCATAAATCAATTTTGGCGACTCGGCGAGTAATGCAAAAAAGCATTCTATAAGTCTTATTATATAACATTAAAACATACTTTCTTTTGAAAATAACATAAAAAACATTAGCTCGCGAGGCTTTGTGTTTTTATACTGTTTCAAATGTTATATTATAAAAATGTAATATTATAAGATTTTTGCTCTACTGTAAAATTGACGATTTTGACATAGTAAGATTTCAAACGAAAGACAGACAGACAGACTGACATGAATTTAGCCGTGCACAAACATGTGCAAATCCAGAACGACAATCTTACCAGGTCTACTTTATTTATATGCAGATGCAGATGCAGATAACAAAGGTTTGGCTAAAACGCTGGTAGCACGTTCGGTTGTCATAATATTTATTTCAGCGTGGATTAGTAATACATTATTGTCGCGAGTTCGAATCCTGCCGCGACCGATTTCGTTCACATATAGCACAAGCGTCGAAAAGACATTTTTTTATCAATGAAATTATTTAATTGCGTAATTTAGAGAATTAGTTTGTTACCTTCTGGTAGTGAAATTATTAAATTGCGTAATTTAGAGAATTAGTTTGTTACCTTCTGGTAGTGAAATTATTAAATTGCGCAATTTAGAGAATTAGTTTGTTACCTTCTGGTAGTGAAATTATTAAATCGCGTAAATAAGGGAATTAGTTTGTTACCTTCCGGTAGTGAAATTATTAAATCGAGTAAATAAGGGAATTAGTTTGTTAACTTCTGGTAGTGAAATTATTAAATTGCGTAATTTAGAGAATTAGTTTGTTACCTTCTGGTAGTGAAATCATTAAATTGCGTAATTTAGAGAATTAGTTTGTTACCTTCTGGTAGTGAAATTATTAAATTGCGCAATTTAGAGAATTAGTTTGTTACCTTCCGGTAGTGAAATTATTAAATCGAGTAAATAAGAGAATTAGTTTGTTACCTTCTGGTAGTGGTGAACGGTGTCCTTCCAAGTGCTGCACTTTTTCCAGATGCCTTTCGTTGTACGGCTGCAGGTCCTGACTCTGGTCCCTCTACGGGATCCAACTCTAAGTAGCGCAGGAACAGGTGCTCGTCTGCTTCACGCTGCCCCGACGCCAGCCTCGATGCTATTGCCGAACCTGAAAGACATTACACTTTCAGAAAAAGCTGGGAAAATATCGGCCAGAACAATAAAAAAATATGCAGTATATATCCACGTGACTACACTTAAAACTCAAACCCTAACTTAATGTACGTATCTCCATGATACTCTTTAAAGGACAAATGCTTCTGTGAAGAATCTCAATTGCTCATGAAAAGTTTTAAGGTTTAATATTTTTTAAGGTTTTAAGGTTTAATATTTTTTTCATTATTATTATCAAGTATTGAATTAATTCCAGTAATCTTAGTTACAATCAAAGATTTCCATATAAGATGATGGAGTACTCCGTGCAATGAGTGAGTCATGGTATATCGCGCGGTTGATTTCCTGATTGGTAACATATTGCAGTTTTCCATACATTTCAACATTACCTAGATAAATGTTCTCTAAATCTTAATAAACAAAGTGTTTTTTTCGACAAATAAATCCGAAAACATTTCACATTTAGTCGTTATTCTCTATAGAAAAACAATGTTTTCTGCCCACCTAGTTGTCAAAGGTCCCGCGGAAGAATTTCTCACTTCGATTCGAACGAATATGTCGAACTCTTGGAAATGCCTATTGTATGTATTGCAGATTCTGTAGATTGTTGAATGTTGAGCATAGTTAGTGTGCTGAGTGGTTAGGTGGAAAAGAACAGTGTGTTAGTTCTACGGGTAGGAATGTTGAAAGACATATAATTTAAAAGAGCAGGAGAATCAATTTTATTAATAATAATATTGTACAGTAGCATCATATCAGATACAGTACGTCTGTTGTCAAGTAAATCAATGCAGTGGTAGATCCTTTGCCTCACGATATGCCGGGAAATCAAGAAATGATTTATGATTAAGGTGTTTAATAAATATATTTTGTATCCTCTCGATACGATTTATGTGAATGGATAATATTATAATGTGATTGCACTGGAGTAAAAGAGAAAATATGTCTGCAGTGTGTGTCTATTATTGTGCGATCTCTTTCTCACTTAACGTATCCTGTCGTATGTTTTCTTTCTTGGTGACATTGTGAGAATTCGTTAAACTGTACCATTTTTGGTGACATTGTGAGAATTCGTTAAACTGTACCATTTTTGGTGACAATGTGAGAATTTGTTAAACTGTACCATTTTTGAAGAGCGTTTTGTTCGCATATAACGTGTCCATATATAAAATGTCACTAAATCTAATATACCTTTGTTAATATTATTATAAACTGTTGGTTCCATATATAAATAACAACACTATCACTATCCATACCTATCCATAATACAGAATTTCTCAGCTCTTCGTTCGAAGTACAATCAGCAAGATTATGGAATAGCCTTAGTCCGGATATTGCGTCGTCTAACTCACTTAGTATTTTCAAGAAAAAACTAAAAAAGGAATATTTATCCTTGAACACCTGATCCCGATTTCCTCTCCAGTCCTTACCATATCCTTTTTATTGCTATGAATTATATTTTTTTTTTGTTTAATAGTATTTAAGTTTTATACGTATTTTATTTGATTTCTTTTACTCTTTTTTATTTGCTGTTGTACATATACAATGTTGTCATACTTTGTAATCTGGTCGGTTGGAAGAAATTGCCTAATGGTAATAAGCCCGCCAGTGTACAATTATATTTGTTTATATTATGTACAAGAAGATGTATAAATAAATAAATAAATTAATTAATTAATTAATTAATAAAATTAAAATAAACAAAATACCATGAGCTAACTTAAAAAATACGACGTAATAGTCAAATAAAATTTGCAAAAACAGCTCAACAAAATAGGATAGGGAGGAAAAAAATGAAATGAAATAAAGGAGGGAAGGACAAAGGTAGAAAATAAGAGAATAGCTGACATAACACTCTCAGTATATTATCATATTAGATGTATTAAAGCTGTTTGTATTTCCCCCAGTAAATTAAATATTAAATATTAATTAAGTACCCTGATATTGACAAAACACCTCGACTTTGGCAACACAGAACGCGTACAGATAGTAATCATTTTCCGCATAAAGCGAATGAATAATAAACAACGGTGAATCCAATAAAAATTCCCTATGCGATGCTAAAGCACTTATAGTCACTTCAAACGTTATGTACGTGTGCGACACGGATTAATTTTTTATTAAAAAAGTGCGAAGGTCAGATTGAAGCGGTTGTTTTCTGGCATCCCCACGATAGCGCTAGTGTCGCAGGTACTAATCCCGCCAAATAATCTCCGCCGCCATTACGATCCGCTGTCACTTTTCCCGCCAACACACGGATAGAGAGAGCGGTGGGAAGCTTGCCAGATAAAATAATTAAGCTATCGGAAATTTTCATTGCGGTCACACCGAGGAGGCATGACACGACGGAACGATAGCACTTATCTTTATTTTAATTTTCAAAATTAAAAAATGATTCCCTAACTATATAATATATAGATATTATCTACTATGGAACGGGAGAAAGTTAGTATGTTATGATTTTAAAAAATCTATACCTACATCTATTACGCGACAGACATCGTATAAAGAGTATATACTGTAAATTTCGACTTAATGTTTTAATGTACACGGTGTACGTGATTTATACTTGAGTATCGCTGTACATTTTCAAATAGACTTTACAGCACAACACAGGATACGATACACAGGCATCTACCCATGGCTGCGTTCACAATGAACGCCGAGTGTACTTAGTGACGCTCTAACAGCCAATTTTTTATAAAAAGCAGCAAATGGACCCTTTAGTTAAAGGTTCTTTAAAAATTTAAAGTCGCCTTTAAGTCGTTGCGTTTCATAAATAATAATGCCGCGTACTTTAGTAAAAGGCAGAAATGTCACCAAAATACCTGAAAGTTGGCAATATTGGTATCAAAATCTATGGAAACATAGCTCATAGCATAGGTAAATCTTTCTGTTTACTACCATATAATATGTTATTTCTGTCATTGAATTGATCATTGATGTATAGGACATGTTTATGGAACAAAACCTATCAAAATATTCTCCTTAATTCTACTTTTCCATGTGGTCGATTCTTTTCCTATATATTTTTCACCGCCGTATCACAGTACCCATCTTCTAATTATCTCTTTTTGTTATATTATTTATAAAAAAAATGTTTAAATAATAATAAAACTATTGAATATTAGTAAGTAATATGCACTTTATCGTCAACATTCAATTGACAATATTGACATCAACAAGAACTGAATTGAACATTATGTCATATTGCAGCACACTCTGGTGGCAAAAAAAATGAACTGATCTTAAAGTACGAAGACACTGGACTTTAAATTAAAGTGAACTTTAAGTGACATTTTGTTGTTATGAAACGCAATTTATTTTAAAGTAGACATTAAGTCTCCTTTAATTTTTATGAAACTGGCCATAAGTCGTTCATAATTACCGCAAACAGACGCTCGAAAGACACTCTGTGGTGTTCAAATTGAACGTCGTCGAGTGTACGCACCAAAATCTCTGTAAAATTGTGAAAAGACAGTTATATTAACTTTTGAATTTTTACTTAATTTTTCCATATATCTCAAAAACCATAAAACCTAGAACGCTGAAAATTGGTATAAATAAAGGTAACTACAAAATTTCATTTCAGAGTTTCTCAAACATTTATTAAAAGAAACACTAACAGAACAAAGTAATACACATTAACAAATAGACTGTCAGAATCAGCATACTAGTTCCAATAACAGGTATTTACTACATAATATATATATGTAGCATTCACAGTGTAGTGTATTGTTGAAACATGCTTCAGAAAACTATTATTAAGAAATAATACACTATGCAGAGGAGTATACGGCTTACAATGAGTAAAAAGTCTTTTATATACTACACAAAAAAAATAGTTTTAATATTATTTCAATATTAAAAAAGGTCAATTTTTACGGGTTTATTCAGGTGTCATCTGTTGAAGAAAATAATATAAATACTCATTTGGTACTGACCAGTATCCTGTTCCCTGGCGTCATCGACTGCGTTCTGGTGGTGGTGGTGGTGTGTGTTGTGCGCGGCGTATGACGACGGTGACGTGTGTGAGGGGGCGGGGGCGGCCATGCCGGTGGCGCGCGCGCGGGGTGGCCGCGCCGCCTGCAGCCGGAACGGGCCGGAGAGGGCGCGCCTAAGCGCATGCCGCACAGGAAAGGACATGCATCCTAGGAACTCGCTGCGCCTGAAACGAACGAAAAAAATATTTTAATAAATGATAGATGATGAATGACACCAAACAAACAAATTTGTAGAAAAATGACTTATGTTTTTAGATTGCTACGAGATATGTTGGAAACTAACATACTACGAACAATCTACTTTGCACTTGTACAAACAACATTGGAATATGGAATTATAGGCTGGGGAGGAATGGCAAAAACAATTTTAGAACCACTAGAAAGAATACAACGTTCAATAATAAAAATTACGTACATAAAACCTAAAAGATACTCCACGGACCAAATTTACAAAGACAGGGTTTTTTTTAGATATTAGACAGTTATACATGAAAACACATGACGGAACTTCGTCTCTATTGAGATAATTAAAAATCTGTTAAAAAATATCTTTGACTCCCGACAGGGAAAAAAATCCAATGTTTGCGCATATGCAATAATAAAAATATTCGATTACTTACACATTGGTACAAGTAGGTAAATAAGACAAAAATGACCTTATAAGTCTGGCGCAATTCAGGGGTGACTTCTATGCGAAAAATGCATTGTCACCTCAGATATAAGAATTGTAGCTTTCATTATTTACAAAAAAAAACTAATTCTCTCAATAGATGGCGTTACAACAAAAAAAAAATAAAAATAATAAGATTGTTGTTCATAATTTCACCCATAGATGGCTGTAGTAAAAATTCCTTATTTTCAAGCGAAAAGAATTTCAGTATTACAATATATAGAACTTTCAAAATTGAATTGATAGGGATCTCATTAAAAAGGCATAATTGGTGAACGTTGCGCAAGCGCATAAAGTGATCACGTAAACCAGCCGATGACAGGTCGTATGCCCTGTAGGTGCCTTGAGTTCCCGGTTCTCCTACAATAAATATTCCAACTTCGTCTCTATTGAGATAATTAAAAATCTGTTAAAAAATATCTTTGACTTCCGACAGGGAAAAAAATCCAATGTTTGCGCATATGCAATAATAAAAATATTCGAATACATGACGGAATTCTTACCTGACTGCGTATTCTCCAACAGTACCCGAAATAGACAACAAATAAGACCCCTACTAATAAGAACGACTTTTGCCCTTACAATAGGCATTTCCAAGAGTTCGACATATTCTTACTAAGCGCCCCCACATTTAAACAAATACATCAGACATAAAATTTCATCCTCATAGTCTTACTCAACACTTAATATACAGCACATATTCATATATAAGTACAATTTCACACATCATTCACACAATATCACATCATACTTCTTCAATGAGCACTTAAACGAAATAGATTTATTCAACTCCTCAATAACTAATATCAAATCAAAACTTTTTTTACAATAATTATTCATATAAACTTATCCCTATCCTTCTGTACTCCCTCTTCCCTCCCTATTCCCTCTTTACTCCCTCCTACCTCAATAATACTTACTTCTTACATAGTATATATATTTAACCTGTGTACTCTATTGTGGAAACATATTATTGGCATAGTTGTTAATATTTTATTGTTATTCCCTTATAGTGTATTAAGCTGTTTGTTTTCCAAATATAAATAAATATGTCACCATAATATTCCTAACTTATCTTATTTATTTATATATTTAGGGACCAATACAGTCTTGAAATACTAAAATAGAATAATACACTATAAAATAATAACAAACAGACCAATTATACATATATGTCCACAGTTTGCCTGTGACGGGAAAGGAAGGGAAGAGAAAAAAAGGATGGGAAAAGGATTGTGACAGTTAAATTGTTATATTTTTGTTACAAACAACAACAAACAATGTAAATAAAAGTATACAAATGATAATAGAAAAAAAACACAAATAATGAAAAAAAAAATTTGAACATACGAGTTCATGCAATGCACTTATAGAGAGAATTTTTGTATGCGTTATTACTAGCGGTGAATATAATATCTGATGAATATACTATCTACAATAATTCCAGTTACAACCTGTAATTGCCTTTAATATTACTCAAATCATCTTTGTTTTACATTATTTATTATACGCTGTATGTTGTCCTCTAATAAATCAATCAATCCAAATATATTTTTCAAAGACTTCCTCCATCCATTTTTCGAGGTTGTTTTCCCCGGATTCCGCTCGAATCCGAATAAGATTGTGACACAGATAAAAGTAAGAAAAACAAACACTATTTTTATGTAATGACGTAAGAAGAAGAATAGTGAAATTTAGGTACGGCGAAAACTGTAGAAAAAAAAAATATTATTCTCAGAGAAGAGAAAAAAAAAACAACGATCGCTTTGAAAATAAGCACAGATAAAACTGCCGTACTAAGGAAGAAAATACATTTTTATTGGGGTTCGGAGATAGTTTTGCTTTTTTTTTCTATCCATACTAAAACGTATTCCGTAGAAGGAAAATCCAACGACGTGGGAATTGAGTATAAGGAGATACATAAATATAGATATGTTCATAACATAAGAATATTACTTTTTTTAACTTTTCTACGGACAATTCTTGGTAGAACTCCATTTCAAATTATAAATAAATTTGGTATGGTAAAACAAAACCAAAGTTTTCAGTTTTACTACTTTAATGACACTGAAATGAGTTGTTCTACGCTGGAATCCAGCCCACTATTCCTACAAAACCCTGGTTTCAGGGAAAAAGGCTTTCCAGATGGGACATATCCTGTACAACGAGATTAAGAATCGGTCACTGTATTGTTGCTTCACATCTCATCAAAATAAATGTCTTTAATAGTCAAATATGTGAGTGTGGTCAGGAGGAAGAGACGTCGAACCACTTATTTATTAATTGCCATAATAAACACAATTAATTGATTTTGATTTAATAAACACAATTAATACATCTCCAATTAATGCTTCCCATATTTTATCAATCAAAAATTTTAACCTACATACATATACCGACACAGTGATACATAATTTATCTAATCATCCTACATCACATAAGTTATCTGCTTTTTATTCTATGTTATATCGGTTATTAAATGTTCCTATGACAAATGAGAATTTTAACAAAGAATTAAAAACTATTAAACAAAATTATAGATAATATTATGAATAAAATACAAAAAAAAGGAAACTAGAGTTAAGTATCTATACAATGGTAGGGAAGTCAATAATGTAGATGAACAAAAATGGCGTCGAACGTTACACGTTAATGATACATTAAACTCCTTGATAGCTAAAGATTTACCGTCAGACATAAAACCGGCGTATTATACAAATAATAATGTGGGTAGATTCTTGGGTAACAACAAAGATAAAAATAAAATATTGAGTAATTCTGGTGTGTATAAATTGAATTGTAGTGATTGTCCGGCCTTTTACATTGGTAAAACTGGCCGAAACTTTGAAATAAGAATTAAAGAACACATGAGGTGTCTAAAAAGTGATATTTTTTCCGAGTTCGCCAATCACTTAATAAACAGTAGCCATTCATTTGACAAAGAAACGGGTGTTAAAATCTTACATATAAATAAGGAGGGTCCAAGACTTGACAACTTGGAGGCTTTGGAGATACAAAAACCGATAAATAAAAAAGAAGCAATAATTAATAATCAAATAAATTTAAACCGGAAGCCCCTGTTCAATATCTTTCCACTACCACCCACACGCACTTATAACTCCTCCCCCTAACTGCAATAACACTACACACGTTCGTTACATAGTTTTAAGTTTTAGTATTAGTTTGTTCTGATGAGGGAGCGGGTCAGCTCCGCAACTAGTTAACTATATCTAAATACTCATTAGTGGTTTAAACAAAGTAATTTGTAATTTTAATTTAAAAATTTTAAAATCATTAACATATCTATTTAAATACTTAAAAATGGTATAATTTATAATTCTTTCACTTTAATATCATATTTAATCCTGTTTCCATTGAATCGAGGCACAGAGCACTCTCTCTAGGGTGAATTGCCAAGAATCAAAAAAAAAAATGACACTTTGAAAATGGTCACTGGATGACCGAAACTAGTCAGTGTCATTAAAGTAGTAGAACTGAAAACTTTGATTTTATTTTACCATACCAAATTTATTTATAATAAGAATATTATTCAATGAGCTTCATATTTCAAATTAATTAAAATTCTTATAGAAGCTTTTAATGATTCAGGATTATTCCAAGGGCGCTGATAGTTCAGTCTTATGTTGCTCTACGAAATAATGTTGTTTTCGGCCATTTGGGGAAAGTGCTCTGCTTCGAGCATTGGAGACATCTGTAGGCAATCCATTCCACTTTATAGGGTCTTAATCTTCTTCTTCTTCCTCTTTTTTAGATCTATGATCTGTTTTTACAGGTCCTGGGACGAGGATGTCCAGCTCTCCCTCCATCTCTTTGATGGTCTTCCCGGTGGTAGGCGTCCCTCTGGTATTTCGCGCATTGCAATCTTTGGCAGCCTTTCTGGGTTCATCCTTTTAACATTATCTCTCCAGTGTCGTCTTCTTTGCCTGCTCTACCTTACAATATCCTCCACATTGCAGGTTCTGCGGATCTCCTCGTTGGGGATTCTGTCTCTTTCATCTCTGTTGTTCTGAGTAGCTGTTTTGTTCACACCGTGTCTGCCCTTGCTTCAACTCCAGGAGTCATTATGGGTCTGATGCAGGTTTTATATATTCGGTCCTTACTCTCAACTAGCATATGTTTATTGGCCCAAACAGTGTCCCTCATGCATCCGGAGATAACTGCAGCTTTATTAGTCTGTTCTTTGACTTCTTTATAGAGATCATTACAACTAGATATCTCCACACCTAGGTATTTAAAAGTTGTAACTTGCTCTATTGGTTTATCGTCTACAACCAATTTGCATCTCAGAGGCTGTCTTGATATTGTGAGACATTTAGTTTTATCGATCGATATTGTCATATTGTTCAGGGGTGACACAGGCGCGAGAACAGTGTTAACTCATGTATAAGGACTGTTGCTTTTTACAAAAAATTAACAACTTCTCAATAGATGGTGTTACAAAAATAAGGTTTCTTTGTTACTTCATAGATGGCTATAGTAAAATTATCGTATTTTAAAACGATCTTTTCCTCATTATTAAAATTTGAGAGCGTTACGCAAGCGCATAAAGTGATCACGTAAACCAGCCGATGACAGGCCTTAAGCCCTGTAGGTGCCTTGAGTATCTGGTTCTGTATAATATTCCAACCTCATCTTTATTTAGATGATAAAAATTTGTCAAGAGATATTGTAAAATAGAATTTGTTTATTTTAGGTAGTGTAAAAAGGTACAAATATTATGGTTTCAAGGACACGCTTATTTAATAAAAGTAAAATTAGCTTCACCAGCGATTTAGCAACTGCGCAATTTCATTTTGATGTATTTTAAGTTTCCGATGAAATCGTTTTAAGTTTTAACATTATTTGTAATATTTTTGATGCTACGCCTGGTTAGCAAAAATCAGTATAGCCGATAGGATTAGGTGTTTACGGGAACTTTCGATTGAGGAGGATGTTCGGTATTCTCCGTAATTAGGAATGGATATATAATGAAGTGTAATCAGAGAAAAGGTCTCTCTTTGATATTTCCGATATATATATTACGGGAAAATTAAAAACTTTTGGCGGTAAGGCTTTAAAAAATTATAAAAAAATAAATATACTTACAAAAAATGTATGGACAAATCCATTACAATTTGCTGGTTTTCTAACACAATTTGAATTTCCGAAACTCTCCGCCTGGTGGCAATTCTGCCTCCAAACTACTAGCGTCTTGAAAGCAAATTAAAAATAATGATATAATTTTATTGCGCTAGCGTTCAAGTCTGGTGGTAAATTTCGGAAACATGAGTAGAGTCAGGAAACCAACCATTTTCATTATGGATTCCTTCATACGATTTCGCATGTTTAGTTTTTTTTTATATACCTTTTGAAGAATTCCCAGTAAAAGTTTTTATTTTTCGTAATATTGACGCGTTTATCTATCTATTGATATAAAAAAATATTGCGATCGGCGAGGGACAGTACTTATTAACACCCTGCTTTTCAATTATCCCAGAAATCAACATAAAATTTTTACCAAACCATCTACTGATACATTTCTGCCTGGTGTTGCTAGGTTAGTTGTGTAAGTAAAATATTCTGTACCCAAAGAAGGGGAGAGCTTTGAAACAAGGAGCTGTATAATTGAGAAGCTTTCATCCGTTTTCTCACACAAATTGTGATCGCAAAGCCGCACTGGGAATTGGTGGGAGAGATCTGAACACTGAACCGCAATTCCGCAAAGTGTACCTACTATCTTACAGCCCCATAATCTACGCCCATTGCCACCACATACAATTCTTTCTCATCTGGATCCAATTGTAGAGCAATGTACGTTCTCAGTTCCTACGGGATAGCTTCTCGGGTATACAATTCTTATTTCCCCACAGGTAATCTATTGGGTGGTTCTGAGTGTCATTTCATTTTTCGTTTTAGTGAAAAAGAAAGACAAAAATTAAACCAAGACGTTTCACGTGATCGTAAGACGACTAAATGTTTTATAAATGTTACAAGTTGTTGTTCGGCGGTTTGCATCAATCAAAATTTTGTCTTCATCGGCTTCAATTGGCCTTTAAAAACGAGGTGCATCTTTAACAGTAAAACTGCGCAAACTAGTTCTGCGCACTGTCGATCTGTCAATAGGTTCAATTTCGTAAAAAATAACATAATATCTTTTTCGATTTTCCATATTTAATAGGATTTCAGACCAGCCTGGTTATATCAGCCGTCAAAATATATATATAGTGAAAATGCGATTTTAATGTGAAGTAGTTGGTTGCTGAAAAATACTTAGTAAATCCTACGCTGAGAAAAAAACGACATGACTTTCCGAACAACCTATTAGAATTACTTCACAAGGCGCATTTAGTATGAGAGAAAAGAAAATAATTGCGTTGGTTCTTCCTAAGCTACATTATTATTATAAGCTAAAGAAAATTGTCTGAAATGAATCAGAATACGTTGTAGGTCCACTGGGAATCAGTAGCGTTAGACGGCTGACTTCTGATCTATCAGTTTTATACTTGTGGCAACTTGTTGTATCTCAAAAAGTTTTGATATAAACATTATTATTAATTTACCAACTTGAAAAAAAAATCAATGACTACGTAAATTTGACCAAATAAAAACCTATAAATTAAAGATACTCACCAATTAATTGTAGATCCGAAAATCTACTAAACTTTAGGCATACAAATACGCCACGTCATAAATTTATTTGCAATATAATTTCGACCAAAATATTATCTGAATAAATAATCTGGAACATCTTAAATTTTAGTTGTTTCATAGATAATTAATAAGTAAGAAGATTATTGGATTTGACTGAAAACTTTGCGGTGGACCCCGATCATTTATAACTATGTATGTTACAAATTCGTTGGTCCAAACCACTTCAGAACGGATTAAACCACAATTATTTGTGAACATTGGAAATCAAAGGGTTTCTCAGAAAATATAAGATGAGGGTCTTAATATTCATTACTGCAAAAACTCTTCGACATCGAGTTCTTAACATAGATTACCTGTAAATTAGACATCGTCAGGTGGAACAGATCTAGAAGATGATATCGCAGAGACCAATATTATCTTCTTCCAAAAATATGGTTTGGCATAAATAGATGACTATCATTTGCAGAGTGGCTGGTACGCTGGATAAGATACCCTGCCTCAACCGATTTCGTTTAAGTGGTTTTATTTTGTTTAGGTAATACATGAGGTTGTATATTAATTCTTTAAAAACAGAGTTCACGTAGCCAGAATGAAAATGACAGACTCTCTTATAGATCAGTCGATAGAGTCCTTTCTAAACGCCATCTACCTAGAAGACTACAGAAGGTACAGTTGGACCTCATCATCTCAATAGGCATATATTTTATTTTACAGACTAAGGTCTTCTACTTCCTCTGCAGAGTTTGGTGATCATCAAGGCTATTTTAAAGTATCGTTCACTGAGGCCTAAATAACAATGCAGTGCGATTACTTAACCACTGCCTAAGATTGAAATTACGGAACCAGTGAGGTCGCGACTGAAATCTCCTTGGGTTGTTCCAGACTTTTGGACTTCTCAATTTCTCACAGGACACGGTAACTTTAAAAGCTATCTTCATCGCTTCAACATTGCTCCCTCTTCCTCATGTCAGTTTTGTCAATGTCCGGACCAAACTTCGGATCACATCCTTTGGGAGTGTTCCCACCCAATTGTGTCCTCTTAGAGATCGGAGCTCCTCGTTGCTGTCCATGGGCCTCTTCAAGGTCCCATTGGACATGCGGACTTAGTGATCTAAAAGAACAATAATTGTTGGCAAAATCGTTTGAAGGCTTTATAATTATTATAAAGCCTTCAAACGATTTTGCCATAGATACGGTGCCTTATTATCCGAAGATTCTCACTGACTTGTTTGTTTCCAGAGATCTTGGTCACTTCTCTGATGTCCTATATATATATATGATTGTTCTTTTTGCACCATGGTGCAGAGATTGATAATCTAGAGGGCTCCATGAGCTACTCTTCGTGCCATGCATTGTTTTATTTTTTGTTGTTCATTCTAGCGTTCTGCGAAGGGGCCGTTGACAGTTCCCATATGCGGAGCGGGTGGTGGTGGGAGTAGCGACAATTACGGAACCAAGAAAATCTTTGACGTCCTGGTCGTCTCCTCCCCTGTACCTTTCCCTAGATTAAAACAGGTATAACAAAATATAAAGAAGTAAAACTATCGATACCTAAAGTCTGACAAAAATGTTATGTAAATAGAAACAAAAAAACAATCCACCCTGTTTTCGATACATACGCAAACTCTTGTGGGATATTAATAATAAAGTCTTGTAGGATAAAAACGGCCTGAGAATCCAAGAAATCCCAACGCTCGGTACTTACGGAGACCCACCGGAGAAATATTTACAAATTTGTACCGCAAACGGGCCATTACTTCTCTTTGATAAAGTATGGGTTTCAATTTATCCTTATTTCAGAATATTCTTTATGCCAGGTGTATTATCGTAAAAGTACCTATCTGGGATATCTTTTCGAGAATCTTTGAGGTAAATTTATGTGCGAGTATTCCATTTGGAGGTACATAAGAATTTCATAATAATTTATACGGCCCCGGAAAGTTGTAAATACATATTTAATAAGAGTACACGATATACTCTTTTTATAACGAGAGAAATATTTAAACTATAGATTATTGACTATATAAATGTACACTCATGGTGAACTGTCTGTTGTCGCTGCAAAGGAGGTAGCTTATACATAATATAAATATTTCTGCAAAAACAAATCAAATAATATTGGACTGAAGAGATTCCATCTCATACGTATCTTTTTCAATGAATTCTAAATACCAAATAATGTAAGGTCTTATTGCTGATAAAAGAATATAACATAAAAAACCACCATATTGGTAAACGCTTGTAATGCATACAAGAAAAATTTAAAGCAATTCCAATATTACAGATACAAAGAGCCTCAGAACGCATTTTTTACTATAGAAAACTGTATAAATTGTCAAGTACATTAAAGGTATAGATTCCCTAGTTTTGGATTTGTGAAAAATTATAGATTGGTACAGGTGATGCTAACTTTGACCTAATAAAAGCTTTTTTGACAAGAGTTGTTCAAACTAAGACATTCTAGTGATAAATGTAGTTTGTTACTATAAACCTTATTTGAAACTATTCACTTTTACAACTTATAACAGTGGAGAGACAGATAGAGGGATGATGGAGTATGGGACGTAAAAGAATATTGTGGCTTAAAAATCTCAGGCAATAGTTCAGGATCATGAGTTAGGTGTGATGGTCGCCAACTTCCGTTAGGAGCGGCACAAGAAGAAGAAAAAGATAAACCTTTTTGCGATAAACACGTTATATATTTCAAATATCAGTTCGCCGCTGATACCCTAAAACATTTTTTCCTTAAATGACAAACATCCCTTTCAAACAAACCCCGCTTGTATAAGAGCCTCCCGTTTTGTCGGCAAATAAAAAATCAATACATCCAAAGAAACAGAAATGACCCGATACGAAAAAAAACAAACACACACAAACATAATATATGTAACGGTTTGTAATGTGAAAATGTAAGAGCTTTGTCTGGTGTATAAAATGTACGAGCGAACTCTAAAGGGAAATGTAAAATTTATACCTGCCCTCGTTTGCCTTAGACATTTCTCTACCTTCACTGAATAATGACCTCATTTCGTGTTTACACTGTCAGCGGGAGAGAGGTGTGGGGCGAACGGACAGGACGGTTCAATGATGAACAATTCAAACTCAGCACAATCAGAAAATCCTTAAATTGGTTAAAAAATGCAAAAGACGATCTGCGCCAAACGAATATCGCATCAACTATTTAAACCCAACCGATGACAACAAGTTCTAAAAGCCGAAAAAATGTTTATATCTAAATAAGCGTAGCCTTAGAGATGTGGATGTACCGTAGGATGCTGAGTATTTCTTGGACACATTGAGGAAAAAATGGACTTTTTAAAACAGAATTCCACGTAACAAAATATCTCCATTTTATAAGCGAAATTCGGGGTTTTGTTACAATTCCATAAATAGAAATCCACAATTTCGTAAATAGACTTGGCCAAAAAATATTTACAAGAAAGAAGCCTTTACTTTTTTATTTTGTCACGTCGAATCCTTCCAT
This sequence comes from Molanna angustata, assembly GCA_963576475.1. Taxonomy (NCBI): domain Eukaryota; kingdom Metazoa; phylum Arthropoda; class Insecta; order Trichoptera; family Molannidae; genus Molanna; species Molanna angustata. The sequence continues at coordinate 18,324,669 of OY754989.1, forward strand.
AGTAACTTAGTCTTGTTACAACAAGTATGTCTAGTTTACTGGAGTTTTGCCACAGGTAATACTCGAGTAAACATATATTATTCCTAAAGCGATCCTTAGTTGTTCACGACCAAGTCGTAAAAAGATCTGAAAATCCATTTTAAACCACTGGCTTAATTATTCAATAGGCGATGAGCTGTCTGGTGTCCAATTTGTAGGCTGCGGCTTGTCCCAGAAACTTCACCACGACGTCCCCAGCGAACTATGCGGATAGTTTCAGGAAATCGAATGGGGCAATACATATTAATGCGGAGTCCCTCAGGGAACAAACTTGGGGTCAGCAAGAAAAGCCACATTTTTATTAAATAGGTACTGCTGTGAAAATGTGTAGAGTTATGATATCACAACTTCAATGCGTATTTTTTGGGCATAACTTTATATCTCAATAGAAACGAAGTTGGAATATCTGAAAATTAGATTGTCTTTTTGTTGAGTTCCGTTATCAATCCCAATTTTGAAAATTCTATATAATATGTTGTGAGTGGCATTTTTTTTCAACGCTTGAAAATAATCTGCAAACACCATCGCCATCTATGGAATGAACACGAAACTTTTTTCTAACGCCATCGTTTTATTTGTACTAACAGGTTGTTACCTAATAGGTCAAATATTAAAAACCCAACAAGTTGTCACATATTGGAGACTTGTAAATAGTGTAAAAATGTGTCTACACTTTTTCACATATTTTCTCCGTTCACTTATTTTCTACTTTGCTATGTACCGCAAAATTAATTTAGAAATTGTTAACCATTCGAGATACTAAATAATAATTTTTCTTACAATGTATTGGAGAGTTTTGTGCTGGCCAAGACTCAATAGTTTATTATTTTGAAAATCGCTTTGGTCGAGTCTTAACGGCACACGAGGGAAATTTACAAACGCAGAGTCTGCGGAGAACCTATAGGAGAAGCCTTAGTTAATTTATTATGAACATCAAAAGCAAATGCAATGAACCGAATTGAATCATTTATCGCCCATTCACAATAGTGACTCGTTTTACTCAATCTCAACGCCCGTTCACAGTGATATCTATTATTTACACCTGTGTCCCTAGCGTAGCTGTTGTAAAAAAAATGCGGAGAAAAAAAATACAAATAAAAATATTAACCGGAGAAAAGATTTCCGTTCACAGCGCCACCCAACGCCATCTTTGCAATCGAACATTTTATGAAGCCACTATAATAACAACCCCACGAGATGGAACTCTGCCAAGATTCGGGTAGGAAATTAAGGAAAATGGTAGGTGTATAACCATTATAATAATGGAAGAGGGTCGGTGGTGATTTTCTTCCATATACTCTCATTAACAAATGAATACCTACCTATGTTTTTTTTTTGAAAAGAATTCATACTCTCCCATCATGGATGATATAAAAAAATATATACAAAAAAAATAAATTCAATTCAATTACTCTTTCACGCTCGCATTGCGGTATGTTCAAATTTATTTAAAAATATTTTGTTTTTTCGTGAATTTTTCCGATATATTTTTTTGTCCGTTAGTTTTTTTTCCGATAATTGGAGAGTGATAGACAACAACAAGTCTAAACAAGTCCAATAAACGAAAAAAAAGAAGAATTTTTTCGATATTTTAATAGTTATTCTGCCATTCGGGATCATTCTAATCGGTCCAGCCATTCTTGCGTTATAAATGGTGTAATTAAGGCCAACAGAGTATTATTTACCAATGCTAAGCTCCGTAAAGTGTCGTACTTTGGCCATATTCTGATAGGTGAAAAATATACCATCCTTCAGCTTGTCGTGAAAGGGAAGATCGAGGGTCATAGATGGGTCGGAAGAAAGCAGCTTTCCTGGCTTAGAAAAATCCTAGAACGGCTGTGGAGGAGCTGTTTCACACTGTCCGGGACAGGGAGGCTTTCTCAATGTTGGTCGTCAATGTTGGGGAGATCTGACATGACACGAAAAGAAGTATTTAATTTTAAAAAATCTGATTCGTAATAAATAAAATTTCCATGTTCTTCAGGTGGGTAAAATGATAATGGTTCAAGAATTAAAATACATCCTAATAATTAATAATAATAATAATTAAAGACTTTTATTGATTTAAACAAAGTGGCGAACTTATTGCCCGCAGGCAATTTCTACCAGTCAACTACCATGGTAAATACAATAAGTTACAGGAATATAAGAATACAAATAAAAAACAAATCATAAACAAAAAATACAAAAATAATAAAAATACAATCATATAATATCGGGCTGTTCTTTTCTCGCGCAATCAGAATATACATTTAGACATAACCAAGTAGCAAAAATAATACATCAAAATTTAGCTATTAAATATAAATTAATTGACGCGATAAACATAAAACCATATTATGAATATGATCCGATTTCATTTTTAGAAAATAATAATATTTCGCTTTATTACGATAAAACAATATTAACTGACCGGTCAATTCAACATAACAGACCCGATTTAATAATACATGATAAAATTAAAAAAATAACATTTATTTGCGACGTGGCTATTCCAAATTCTAGTAATATTATAAAAACTTTTGATGAAAAAATTAGAAAATACACCGCTTTAGGTAATGAGATTAAAAGACTTTGGCATTCTCGTAAAATAATAATATTACCGTTCATTATTTCAGCCACTGGCATTATTCCAAAATCGTTAATCCGTAATTTAGAAATTATAGATTTATCGAAAAATTTAATAATAAAAATGCAAATAACGGTAATTATGAATACATGTAGAATCGTTAAAGATTTTTTAAACGTTAATATTCGGGAATCAGTAGGGTTGTTAGGTAGTATAGAGACCTCCTCAGAGCCTAATCCTTTGATATGTTAAGTATCTGGATGGGTGAACTATTCCCAATTGAAAGCTTGATGATGCGTTTGTTGCATTTTATTTTGCTCTTTTAAATAATTTACAATTTACGCATTGATCTGCTAATTCTTTTGAGGAAGTGTATAATGGTAATAATAATAATTGAGTGTTATTATTTGTAGTGCTTAATTGTTATTAATATCATTAATAAATCGGCCAGCGCCGTCAAAAAAAACAAAAAAAAATAATATGTATATATGAGAAGAAAAGTAAGAATAAAAAAAATACACCATATAGAGACACTATGTTTATTGGATGGAGGATAGGAGAGAAGAAACGAAGAGAGATAAAGGGAAAAAGGCGTGAATTTGTGGTTATGTGGATAGAAAGTGTGACTTCCCTAAATTAACCATAAATGCTTGTGCTATAGGTGAACAGGAAATCGGTCGTGGCAGGATTCAAACTCAAAAAAACCAGCTCGCTAACCGTTCTTCCACCACCCATCTACTATGTACTGAGTTTATGAAAGTGTGACCATACGTAATTATTATAAAACATATTGACTCTGAGCCAAATACATATCTGCATCGATCGGCCAAGTCCGATGTTTTACAAGGAATCTAATATTATGTATGTTCATAATATTTGAGTATATATACCAACGTAGTTATTCGTGTATATACTTGAGGTGTACAATATTTTGTTCGTGTCATCGATATCGATTTGCCAGCTAACCTATTTCTATCGTAAGAACCAATCCGAACAGTCAGACAGTCTATATTTCTTTGTATATGTGTTATATATTATAGGTCCGAATGCAGAGTCTGACCTAAATACTAAATACTTATAAATTCATCCGGCACCCAGACCTGCTTTCTACCATCGTCGAAGGAATGATTGATGGGGGTAACTGTAGAGGTCGCCCCAGAAACAACTATATAGACCAGATAATCGGTGACGTGCGCTGTAGCAGTTACAAAGAGATGAAGAGACTGGCGGACGATAGAGTTAAGTGGAAATATCAAGTGTTTGGCGCAGACCAATCCTAGGATTGTGACCCAGAAGAAGAAGAAATACTAACCATGTTTTCATTTTACGGTCGCTCACTTAAGTTAGGAGATCACGTGGCTTCCTAACTGGAGGGTGCTAACAAGTTTTTGAATGAGAATTGCATTGCAGAGACATATCTAAATACTTAGCGCATGTGTGTCGACGTAAAACGACGGCGAAAATACGAGATTTTTTCGATGGATGATGATTTTAACGATTTCTTCAAATGTGTATTTAATAATTTGGTCAAATCAAATACCAAACAGATTATTCAGCGATCTATACCAACGAGATGACGAAAATTGGTTGTAATCGTGAAATCGAACTGTCAGTGTGAGTTTGTTTACATGTGTTTGTGTTGTTATGACAAAAAAGCATTTTAAACGTCAGTTTTCACCCATATAAAACTATCTATCTCTTTTCTCCTTTCGCAATAATGTGAAATGCTACGCCATCACCTAGCCAGCCAAAAGATTATCGTCCTATATCCACTCTACAAATCTTCTCTTAAGTTACAGAAAGGGTTGTTTTTAATCAATTTAATACGTGGCTTCGTACAAATACTCTTCTTGATTGGACAAAGTACTTGTACTATTCTTCAATGCTATTTTACGTAAGCGGTGTGCCTGTTTAGCAATTTGAAAATAAAAATATCAAATTTTATGTTTCCTGAGCTCGGGGTCACTTTGAAATATTTGACAGTATAAAAAAATTGAGAGGCTCTGATCAGATATCCTTCAAAATCTAATGGGGTGTAGGTATAAACAAATTTGCAAAATTTGAAAAGAATCGAACGAGTACTATAATCGATAAAGTACATAGAACACAACACACACAGATACATTATGATGAAACTTTCAGAATACAATCTATGCGTGACACTAGTTGATAATCCGCAATAAAAAATAACCTTAAAAATTGCAAAAACATATCCCATGGGTTAGTGAGGAGTAAAAAATCTTTGCTGAAATACTTCTTAAGTTATGTCCGATTGTGTATAGCAATTATAGAACATAAAGTGGTTTACCCTGATTGGTTGTGAATACGTAGGTTCCTTCACTGATATTTACTGGATTATGTACCTAACTATTCTTTGCACGCAAAGGTCATTGGAACGGTTATACCGATAATAATTGAAACAGGTGCTGTGCTGGACACAAGAGGAAGAAAAAAATAATTAAAGACATAGCCAGAAGGAAATATTGTTCAGCACTAGTTGGCATGATATACTATAATCCCCACAGACCAATTATCTAGACACGACAAAATGATTAGATGGGTCGATTGCAGAGCGATTAGCACGCTGGACTAGTAATCCAGTGGTCGCGAGTTCGAATCCTGCCTCGACCGATTTCGCTCACCTAAAACTCAAGTATTTATACTTAATTTAGGGAATGTAGGAAGACGTATTTGGCTGAGATGGGCTGGACATGTACAACGAATTTCAACCTCACGGGTGCCGAAACGAATCATGACTGGACACCCGGGTGGGAAAAGCAGGTTAAGAAGACCAAGACTGCAGTGGGAAGAAGAGGTCAGAAAGGATGCGGCTCAGCTTCTCCAGGAAGGGAGCTGGAAAGTGGCAGCAGAGGACAGGATGGGATGGAGTCGAAAGTTAAAAGAGGTTCGTTTTGGGCTGTAGCGCCATCGAAGAAGAAGAAGAAGAAGGAAGATTCATTTTTTGTTTAAAAAAAAAAACCTAAATTTCTTAGTACACACCGCGTGAATTTCCAATGTTTTTATTTTTATAGTTTCTTTTGTGTAATCTTTATTTTCTTTTTTTTGATTCCCAGTCGAGGCACAGTTTTATATCGTGTATTCAGTATGGATCAGCGCGACGGTAAATATTCCCCAAAATGTGGCAACTCGTTATTGGGTGCATGTTAAATAATTATTTTATTTTAATCGCAAATACAACTCGTTATTGGGTGCATGTTAAATACCTAAATATTTTATTTTAATCGAAAATGTAACTCGTTATTGGGTGCATGTTAAATAAATATTTTATTTTAATCGGAAATATAACTCGTTATTGGGTGCATGTTAAATAAATATTTTATTTTAATCGGAAATATAACTCGTTTTTGGGTGCATGTTAAATTAATATTTTATTTTAATCGGAACTATAACTCGTTATTGGGTGCATGTTAAATAAATATTTTATTTTAATCGGAAATATAACTCGTTATTGGGTGCATATTAAATAAATAATTTATTTTAATCGGAAATATAACTCGTTATTGGGTGCATGTTAAATTAATATTTTATTTTAATCGGAACTATAACTCGTTATTGGGTGCATGTTAAATAAATATTTTATTTTAATCGGAAATATAACTCGTTATTGGGTGCGTGTTAAATAAATATTTTATTTTAATCGGATTTTTAATTCGTTATTGGGTGCATGTTAAATAAATATTTTATTTCAATCGGAAAAATAACTCGTTATTGGGTGCATGTTGAATAAATATTTTATTGTAATCGGAAATATAACTCGTTATTGGGTGCATGTTAAATAAAGATTTTACTTTAATCGGAAATATAACTAGCTATTGGGTGCATGTTAAATAAATATGTTAAATTAAATAACAGCTGCTTTACAAAATACATCATAATACAGATACACAATTGAAAAAGAAATAAGGTAATTATAATGTTTCACTACCATACCACACCATCACGCCATTTCCCTATTTGGGGTAGGCAGAGAGATCCGAACGCCAGACTAAATTATACAAATATTTTTCAATTCATTCCATGGGGTGAACGCGTCAAAGGAATGGGATTAATGATATGGTTAGGAAACTACAGGAAATGTACTGGAAGAATGAAAAAGGATAAATTTCCTAACCGATACTTGTAGTCGCATTAAAAATATGCTTTAATGTGATATAAATATGATAGTTCTACTACGTAATAAATAAGAAAGGACATATAAAAAAAAACACCCACTAAAAATTTCGTCGTTTTTTGACGTTGCGATCTCTTGGACTGTCTACTGATCGTTTGGAAGAAATTGCTGTTAGTCAATAAACCCGCAAGTGTAAATTTTTTTTATATATACAGAAAGTAACAAACAAATTATTTAAAGAGGTTCAAACAAAGAATGAAAAAACATTTCACAATCTAAACGTGGAGTATGTACCTAATAATGTACATATGTATTGATATGACCAAAATTGTTTCGAATTGCCCGTTTTCTATTGTTTTTATTTTGTATATTTGTTTTTAGTTTTTGTATAGCTTTTTTTTCACCATTATACAACAATGTATTTGTTGTATAATATAATATCAAATGATTCCCTCATCAAGCACAAGGTTTTAATCTTTTTGATGAGGTAATACAACAATTTAACTAAAGTAAATATGATAATGTATTGTATAATATTTTACTCCTCACTAACCCAAAGGGATATAGTGGGGAGTTACGATTTCGTAATTATAAGGCTATTTTTTTTGCAGATTATCAACTAGTATCATGCTGAGATTGTATTCTAAAGTTTCATCACAATGTATCTGTATGCAGTGTGCTATGTACCTAGTATGTACGGCGTGTTCATTTTTACTTTATCGATTATAGACTAAAGTACTCATACGATTCTTTTAAAATTTTGCAAATTTGTACATCTAATACTCACTTAGACCCCTTTAGATTTTGAAGATTATCTGAATAGTGCTTCTAAATTTTTTTAACTATCAAATATTTCAAAGTGACTCCAAACTCAGGAAATTAAAATTTGAAATTTTTATTTTCAAATTGGTAAAAAGGCACATCACTTTCATAAAATGGCATTGAAGAGTTATCAAGTTTTCATAATAAAATATTTAAATAAAAAATAATTTAACAAACTCATTTCATGAATATGCTGAAAATTTTCCTTACAAAATTTTAATACTTTATAGAATGACTTGTTAGTGAGGAGTTTAGCGTTGGTCACAACCTACTCGTTTTTGTAATGTTGTTAAACAAAAAAAATAGATATTAAGTAAATAAATATATAGCGGGTTAGCGCCACACTTTCGACGTAATTAAGTCGTAAGAATGAAAAAAATTCCCACAAAAATACTACGCGAGACGAAATATAAGGAAGAGATAATAAAAAGGCGAATAGTGTACGAATAAAGATAACATCTAAGGAAAGATAAAGGAATGCTCAAGATCAAAGAGGCAAAAGAATTTTCTTTAATATATTTAAAGAGCATTCCTCGTTTAACTATAATGAAGTTAAAATTTGATTGCTTCCAATATAATGGTAAACTAGAGTGAACATAAATACCCATTAACAATGCATGAAGCGATTTTATGACATCTTTAGACAACGTACATCTATTGAATATTTATAGATACTAGAGACAATCAAACCATAGAAATTGAGAGAAGAATAAGTCTCGCATGGACGGCCTTTGGGAAACTCGATAACACCTTTCGTAGCCCCATACCAAATTCTCTGAAGGCAAGGGTGTTTGAGCAGTGCATTCTGCCAATATTCACTTATGGCATGGAAACAACCACTTTAACCAAATTGTCTGCCAACAAGCTGCGTATAGCACAAAGGAAGATGGAAAGAATAATGTTGGCAATAAAACTAGAAGACAGGAAGAGGAATGACTGGATACGCAGTCAGACCAAACTGTCCGATGTGGTTGAGATAATAGCCATGCAGAAGTGGAGATGGGCAGGACACCTATCAAGAATGACCGATAATAGATGGACTAAAAGACTGGTGGAGTGGAGACCGAGAGGCGACAAGAGACCACAAGGGCGACCACCTAATAGATGGATGGACGACATCAAAAGATTTGTTGGACCACAGTGGATGGGAGTCGCACAGGAACGGGAGGAGTGGAGAAGGAGAGGGGAGGCCTATGTCCTGCAGTGGGCAAACACAGGCTGACGATGATGATGATGATGATGATGACTAGAGATGGCTCAGAGGAAAAAATCGACCATAGTTCAATATTTTATTTATGTTTGAAAAGTCTTGTTGGTAAGGTACTAATTTTAAGGGATAAAAATTTTTCTATACACGTATGTACTTAAAATTATTTTTCTTTAACATGTTCCGTATTTGAATTAATCTTTAGTATATTAAGATAGCTAGGTTAAGAATAGTTACATATTATGGTGAGATATTGTGTGAATGAAGTGTGAAATTGTATATATATATAAATGTGTGCAGTATATTAAGTGTTGAGTAAGATTATGAGGATGAAATTTTAAGCCTGATATATTTATTTTTTAACAGATTTTTAATTATCTCAATAGAGATGAAGTTGGAATATTTACTGTAGGAGAACCGGGAAATCAAGGCACCTACAGGGCTTACGACCTGTCATCGGCTGGTTTACTTGATCACTTTATGCGCTTGCGCAACGTTCACCAATTATGCCTTTTTAATGAGATCCCTATCAATTCATTTTTTGAAAGTTATTGCAATACTGAAATTCTTTTCGCTTGAGGAAATAAGGATTTTTACTACAGCCATCTATGTGTGAAATTATGAACAACATTCTTATTATTTTTATTTATTTTTGTTGTAACGCCATCTATTGAGAGAATCGTTTTTTTTAAATGGTTATCTTTGACTCCCGACAGGGAAAAAAATCCAATGTTTGCGCATATGCAATAATAAAAATATATTCGATTCCTGATATGTTTGTTTAAATGTGGGGGCGCTTAGTAAGAATATGTCAATCTCTTGGAAATGCCTATTGTATGTATGTATTACAGATTCTGTAGGTACATTGTTGCATGTTGAGCATAGTTGGTGTGTTGAGTGGTAAGACGGAAAAGAGGAGTGTGTCTAGTTCTACGGGTAGGGATGTTGAAAGACATATAATTTAAAAGAGCAGGAGAATCAATTTTATTAATAATAATATTGTACAGTAGCATCATATCAGATACAGTACGTCTGTTGTCAAGTAAATCAATGCAGTGGTAGATCCTTGCCTCATGATACGACTGAATGTGATTGTGGTGTGTAGGTACTATTTATCGAATTGTTGTAATATGCATGTTTTAAAATCTGCTTGTGATTTATGTATTATATCGAAATTGTTTAAAGTATGTATTGCAGTTGGAGAAACTACGTCTAATGTAATTGTTTTGTGAGTAGTTTGTGTAACATCATTCGACATAGAACAAAAATTGAGATGTGAAATTGTGTGATGTGCAGTGAAAGGTTAATATTTAGAAAGTAAGTAAGGTGAGTTATAGATGTAACAAGAATTATAGATGTCGCCAAACGTATAGCAACTCTAAAATGGCGGTGGGAAGGTCACGTGACCAGAAGCTCAGATGACAGATGGCCAAAAAGAGTCATAATATGGTGACCAAGAGCAGCAACCAGGAGCGTGGGGAGGCCACCATTGCGATGGAGAGACGACATTGTAAGATATGCTGGTATAAACTGGATGCAGGCAGCTCAAGACAGATCAAAGTGGAGAGAAATGGAGGAGGCCTTCGTCCAGGAGTGGACGGGAGTGGGCTAGCAAGAAGAAGTAAGGTGAGTCTACACCTTTTTGTTGTGTGACGAAACAGCGCGTTTGTCGTGCTTCGATCCTATTCCCACACTGCAGGATATGCTTCGGTGGTATGGTAACTGATTAAAAAAATCAATTAATTAAATTATATCGTATCATATTATAGTTATGAACAAATAATGTGAGACCATAATATAGTTCGCACCGTAAAAATTATGAAAAACTAATAGGAGTTAACACGATGTATGAGTGTTAGTAGCAACACCGACATTTCCTTCATACAAAACGATCCATGATTATGTACAGTATAATGGTGTTAATACAATATCACCTTCATTGTTATGATATCGTATGTATGTTAAGAGGGTATAACATTTTTTTTAAACAGTGTGTATTTAATAAAAATACCATTTCTTGTATTTTCAACATTTCTCAAGTGAATAAGTGTAACACAATTTTAAAGTTCAGCATAATATGCCCTTACATACTTACATACTTATACAGTAATTTCTGTCCAATGTTGAACGTAGGCCTCCCCCATATATCTCCATATATCTCTGTCTCTGCTTTCTGCATCCAATCATATCTGTCTTGCGCTTTCTGCATCCAATCATATCTGTCTTGCGCTTTCTGCATCCAATCATATCTGTCTTGCGCTTTCTGCATCCAATCATATCTGTCTTGCGCTTTCTGCATCCAATCATATCTGTCTTGCGCTTTCTGCATCCAATCATATCTGTCTTGCGCTTTCTGCATCCAATCATATCTGTCTTGCGCCTTCTGCATCCAATTATATCTGTCTTGCGCCTTCTGCATCCAATCATTCTGCATCCAATTATATCTGTCTTGCGCCTTCTGTATCCAATCATTCTGCATCCAATTATATCTGTCTTGCGCCTTCTGTATCCAATCATTCTGCATCCAATTATATCTGTCTTGCGCTTTCTGCATCCAATCATATCTGTCTTGCGCTTTCTGCATCCAATCATATCTGTCTTGCGCCTTCTGTATCCAATCATTCTGCATCCAATTATATCTGTCTTGCGCCTTCTGTATCCAATCATTCTGCATCCAATTATATCTGTCTTGCGCCTTCTGCATCCAATTATATCTGTCTTGCGCCTTCTGCATCCAATCATTCTGCATCCAATTATATCTGTCTTGCGCCTTCTGTATCCAATCATTCTGCATCCAATTATATCTGTCTTGCGCCTTCTGTATCCAATCATTCTGCATCCAATTATATCTGTCTTGCGCCTTCTGCATCCAATCATATCTGTCTTGCGCCTTCTGTATCCAATCATTCTGCATCCAATTATATCTGTCTTGCGCTTTCTGCATCCAATCATTCTGCATCCAATCAATATGCCCTACATTTAAAGATACTTAAAATATCCCTTTTTACGGCATTTTTTAAAATTACTCCATAACTATGTGTCGTAATAAAATATTTTTTTCATGTGCTGAAAGAGCTCATTAAATCTGTGAATTACTGATAAAGTTTTTTCATTCCAAATCAGGGGGGCAAGTCTGGTCCAACAGGCGAAATGAAAACCCTTGTGATTACCCATATCATGGATACGATTTTTATATGGAGTTCTATAATGTCTTTAGATGTCATAGAATTCCATATTATAATTATATACATGATATGGGTAATCACGTAGGTTTTATTTTCGCCGATTGGACCAGACTTGCCCCCCAGGGCAGTTCTTAAAATGCAAAACATCAATTAATTTTGGGTTTTCCATAATTTAAATAACGTATAACATTTGTTTAAACACGTGACTTCATAGCGTATTAGGCGGTTTTAATATAACCATATTTTTAGTCACTAGATTTAGCGTTAGATGTCCTCTTAATCAGCATGCTGTATTTGCATATTTCCTGCAACGCCCAACATCGCCTGACTAAAGCCTTTCAACTCATTTTTTATTAAATTATCGCAATTTTCCTGATAAAGTGTAGGTAATGGCTAACTGCAAATAGTACCTACATATATTACACGCCAACAAATTATATAGGTACCAACACATCAACGTTAAAGTGGGAAAATTTCAAGACAGGGCTAAGGATTAAGTTGTATCTCGGTCTCTCTTTCTACCCTATGAGGGACATGGCGTGATGGTATGTAATACATAATGTATGTATGCAGAAATAATATATTATTTAATTATTTATCTTTCATACAATTCGCCTATACAATAATACGTAAATCCTTTGCAAATGAACGAGTTTCTTATTTTCTCATGATTCCCATAATCAAATCTCTTGGTATATATCAGATGGAAACACCCCAGAAGTAATCCTTTTCTGATGACAAAAGAATCATCAAATTTGGACTACGTGGTAAAGAATTATTTTAAATTGGAGACGTATTTGCAAATTAAAGAGTTCACTTTTTTTACTCCACACTAACCCAAGGGAATATAGTGGGGAGTTATGATTTCGCAATTATTAAGGCTATTGTTTTATTGCAGATTATCAACTAGTATCATGCTGAGATTGTATCCTGAAAGTTTCATCACAATGTATCGGTGTGTGCTGTGTACTATGTGCTGCGTGCTATGCATGTACGGCGTGTTTATTATTGTATGAAGGATAGTATGACAAAATGGTTTATATAAAGTACATTAGTAATTATATTTTTTTAATTTGTTTGTTTATTTGTTATTTAAATTAGGTACTGCCTCCCTGACCAGCCAGGATAGCCTAGGATGTACACCGATTTTTTAAACCTAACCTACAAAAGTTTGGTAAAAATAGGTTGGTTAGGTTTGTTTGTAGTTATAATTGCGACTGGCGTGAGCCAGTTGCATTATATATTAAAAAAAGTAAATAAGATATTTAAAATAAAATAACTAAATTGGTGTTGGTCAAATAATTTTTAACCAGCTGGCTGGTCAGGGAGGCAGTACCTTTAAATTAATTAATTTCTTCTTATGTTTTGTAACTTAAATTAAAATTTCGGTGCGTCACCAAAATGTAGGTACCTAACTAAAAATATTACTTCATAATGATACGTCAGAGTTAGCTATCATCAACATGCATAGTCAAGTGGTGCCTTTGGACTAATGAAATATTGAATTTTAATTAAAGAGTTATTGGGTTCTCTATTAATACAGTGTAGGTAATCAATATACAGAAAAGAGGGTAGCTGACGATGGATGCGCACTTGCTAAATTGAATCAGCAGAATGAAACACAAGGTATGTGCAGATATTTTATGTTCACAACAAGATTTGTGAAGATATTTTATGTATGTTCATTACAAGATATGTGCAGATATTTCACGTGAGTAATAAAATATGTGTATACTACAAGGAAAATGTAGATATTTTATATACGTAAAAAAAATAAGGAAGGTACGTTTGGGAACTATGTATGTACTAGGCACAAGGTAGATTTAAATATTTTACGTGAGTTACATTTAGGATTTGTATGCGTACTAGGTACAAGGAAGATGTAGATTTTATGTTATGAGTAAACGAGCTTTGTAGATTTTTTTTTACGTAACATGGTAAACAAAAAAATATATACATCCGGTACAAAGCAAGAGTAGATATTATGTATATGTGTGTAACAAGGAATAAGTAGATATTTTATGTTCATATCAAGATATGTATTTAATATTCTTTACAAGATATGTGCAGATATTTCATTTGAGTACCTAGTAAGATATGTGTAGATATTTTATGTAGATACCTATATGCACAAGGAAGATGTAGATATTTTTTATGTCATAAGGACGGTACATTTGGGAATTTTCTGTGTAGGTACCTACTAGGTAAAAGGCAGTTGTATATATTTAACGTGAGTTACAAAGTACATTCAGGAATATTATGTGTACTAGCAACAAGACAGATGTAGATATTTTGTTGTGAGTACTACACAAGATTTGTACAAATGTTATTTACGTAACATAGTATATAAAAAATATATCCGGTACAAGGTAAGAGCAGATATTGTATGTGTGTAATAAGGAATAAGTGGATATTTTATGTGTCTAACAAGGAATAAGTAGATATTTTATAAGTCTAACAAGGTATCAGACGCTTATAAGTTACATATCTTAACAAAATGCTGCAGAAAACGGATAAATACACACATATTTGTAACGTACTAAGAAAGCGAAAGTGTACAAAACGTTACATGAACGTATGTAAATGACAATTAGAACTAGATATTTAAAATATAAAAAATAACGAGGTGTATAAAATGAGGACATAATTACCTATAGGCACGTGAATTCCGCCATAGAAGAGCATCAATTCAAGTGAAGTTGGTGGGGCGTTTGGCAATCGATCCACACCGATATTATTCACAATTCAACGCAAACTATTAAATAAATATATCGTTTGTTATGTAGATGTCGCTTTGAACACTGCAGCAAACATTGTACATATTATTATAATTCATACACTTGATTCTAGAAACACATTTTTTTATTTAATTTCTTAATTTTCTGTAAAATAAAATCTATTAATACGTATTCATAAATATTAAGATTTTTATATATAACGTTATACTTTTTCACAAACATTTTTTGAAACTCGTTTATTTTATTGACTCCGTCCGCGAATATTTGAGTATCGCTTCAGTACGAAAGACACATAAAACACGAGAAATAATTAAAAAATAAATTTGATTTACATTTAACCTTAAAAAATGACAAACAACCAGCTAAACTGGAAAGTTACGATGTTACGTCATCTTAATCCGTAGAAGTAGTAACCAAAGAAAAAACTTTAACAAAAAATATTACTGATTAAATATTTTTATCTAGACAGATAACAAATCCTGAGGAAGATCCGGTCGCCTTGAAGCTGCTCATATAATTTGGTTCATTCGTGGTTTCAGCCAATTTAGCAGATTGCAAACCCCCCCCCCCCCCCACCACCATTTAGTAGTGTGCTTCCTCGGATGAATAAAATGGACCCAAATCTTTATACCTTGCGTAGTCACGTAGTCACGTAAAAAAGTGAATACGATTTATACTGTGAAAATATATTTAATTCCCTGCACAAAAAGTCGTATTTTTTATTTTCAAGGACCACATACAAATGTACCGAATTTAATCAAAAGAAACAGACTTAAGTCAATTAACAGGCTTTCGTATACTTTTAGAAAACAGTGCCAAAATGTGGTTGGCCAATTCCACTGAGGCAGACCAAAACATCATAATATGAAAAGAAGACTGAAGAAAAACAAGATTCAATCTTACAAAATCGATAGTAAGATTCCAACCGAGAGTGAAATTTAGATATGAAATATGTAACATGAGTGTATTCAACGACGCAGTAATAGGAGAAAACGGTCATGACCCAAAATAGGGAGGAATTGAAATTGCAGGCATCGGTCCAAATCGTAGAGGACATAATATATCTTCAGTATCTACACTTTTAATGGCGCTGAAACATGACCTAGAGAGCAGGGAAGTGCTAACTTTTTGGACCAAGAAAGGTTTCAGGAATTCAAAATTATTGACAGGCCATAAATAAACTACGATATTCAACTGTAAACATGGGTTTTTAGCTTTTAAAGAGGCGTCAAATGAGACTAGTGCTCCTGACGATCAGATTTTTTTTATCGTTTGAGTCATAACATAACCAATATGTATGTAGTTTGATAAATCAATGGAATCATTTCAATTCAATTCTTGTCGTCAAAATCAATCACAAAAAAATGTTTTGCATCTGAGGTGTTTATACATCTTCAATACGTTACCTGCCTTGTTTAGCAAGTTTTCTGAAGTCATCCTGACCAAATTATATATCTGCGATAATATTAACAGGATCTAGAATCATACGTGAGCCACTATAAATAACGAAGTTTGCTCGTTTACAGTATTGAAAGACAAGACTATCCCGCTAATAGCGCCAATTCGTCTATCAACGATTCATCTTTAATCTGCATCTAGGGTCAGATTTTTACCGTAATTTATGTAGTTTCAGCGATGAAACTGTTACATGCATCATTTTATTATACTGGGTCAACTGCACCAATCCATTTCAGAAGTAAGACGCGGAAAATCATACTAAATGCGATACTGAAGTCATTTTTATTCTGGATACATGGTCTGATTTACGTGAGCACTGAGCACACTATAAATACCAAAATTTGCGCGATTTCAGCGATGAAATCGTTAAGACCGTTATCGACCGACGAATCGTTAAGATTTTATCCCGTCAGTACCGCCAATTCGTCTAACGGCGATACTAAATTTATATTCATTCTGGGTCTAGGGCCTGATATATGTTATCTCACAATCAACTCCGTAAATTGCGTAATTGCGTTTTAGAGACAGTATAATTTCCGGGGTCAAGTGTATCCCTCTATCTTAGAAGTTTAGAAGTAAAATTTACGCGATTTCAGCGAAGAAATCGTTAGAAGCATGATTCTAACTTGGGTCAACTGGACGAATCAATCTAGGTACTAAATGTGATTTAGTAGTATGTGTTTATTTTTAAATTTGTTTAGTCATTTATCATCTGGATCTATTATCTGATTTACGTGAGCTAACTTTAAATACCGTAATTTACGTAGTTTAAGCGATCGATTAAAATCTAAACCAGACTTAATATCTTGTTATATCCTATCGCCGAGTAGCCGAGTAGAAGTGACTCCGTGCATTAATTCGTTCCACGGCCGAAGCGGCTTTGGGGCGTTATCTCAAAGTTTCGCCGGAAATGTTGACTTTTGAAGTTAATTTGAAAAGCTTTCATAGCCTTATCGCGCTGCGGTTTTTACCCCGTGTTTTTAAACTACGCTTCTTTGCGTATTAAGAATATAAAACGGGAAATATCAACAACGGCAAAGTTGGAATGTAAACACAATTAGACGTAAACGAAACAAAAGGAAAAATAAAGAAATAAAATAATATCAGGGCATTTTGTAACAAAGAGTTGATGGGTCGTAGTCAACATTATTTGGTAATATTCCTATGATGAACATCTTGATGAAATATGCTGAATTGTTTCCAGAACAAAAATAAAACAATTACATATATTCTACGTCAATCGTTCATAATAGTCATTTATTTTTGACGTTGCAATTATATTTTATAAATGGGATGAAATCATTAATGATACATTCATTTTTATTAAGTTTAATAAAAATATTGTGCCAACTTATGAAATGAGTTCCTATTTTCCCAAACTTATGGAATTCTACAGATTGTAAGTGGTCTCAAACAAAAAATAGATTATTTTATAATACCATGAATACAACAAACACAAAAGAGTGTATTAGGTAACGAAACTACATAGATCTGATAAAGATATGTTAAGTATTAGGTAACGAAACTACATAGATCTGATAAAGATATGTTAAGTATTTTTGTTATTATAGGTAAAAGGGGCCAATTACAAATTGTTACAACAGAAGAAACCAGAAAAAGTGTGAGTGTGAAAACTTAAGACGTAATAAGTAACTTCATAAAAGAATTTCGTATTTTTATTGGAGAAACTCTTTCATTTTGTTATTACTGACCTATAAAATATTTTATAAGTCAGTTAATGACAGGTAATAAGATGTTTAGATCTCTCGATTTCTCGGCTTCTTAAAAACAACATTTTTAATACGTCTACGTTGGTATATTTGTACTTAATTTTCATTTTAATAATATCGAGCATTGATTCTGTTGCAATAAATATTTCATGACATAAAAATATGACTATTTTATTGATAATAGTTTTAATATTCATTTTCAATGGTTGGGCATTGACTAATTCACTTCATTTATACAAATTATTCATACAAATGTTAACATTATAAAATGATTCATTAGAGTTATATCGATATTGAATTCGGCATTTTTAACATTTTTGAATGTGACAAAATCTAACACTGTGATTATTAAAATATCTTTATTTGTTTACACTCGAGTTTTTTTATCATATTTTCAACAATCAAGTGGGGTATTGTTGAACTCCAGTGAGATATTGTAGAATATATTTTAATAGAAATTGTTCTTTTGTATTCCTCTACACACGACTATCTCGACAGCTTGGTAAAGGTATTTTCAACTGATACATGAACAGGATTAAAAAATATTTTTTTCATTCCTTCTGAAGAAATATCAACAAGAAATCATTTAAAAGCAAAAGGAATAAAATTTTGAACAACCAAAGTTGGATGAAATCTTGTCTTACACGTTTGTTGTAACTTCGTTATTATTTTATAAAATCCCTGATGTGTATAAATTGATTAATCGGTAGCATTTGGACAGTTAAAACCTTACAATTACGAAACGCAGTGAATAAAAATAAGTTCTAGAAACTATGTACTCGTGAATCTACGTTACATTCAAAACAGCAAAAAAAGTCTAATTAAAACGTGTATTTGCAAAACTACTGAAGAAAATCACATTGCATAATGATACAAAAAATACGCAATGAGCAACAATTAACAAGAGCACACTTCAAGGGACAATTCTCAATTGACAAAAGGACGATTTTTACACAGTTTGCTTGGCACTGAACAACGTAAAACCACATTCGGCGTACAAGATTTTTGGCACAGCGAAATACCACAGCGCCTAATTTGAATCAATTCACAAAACGACTTCGTGGAATGAGTTTCGGCATCATGTTTTGACCGCGCTTCATAATAATATAAACTAGCGCTGCTGCGTATTTTTAGGCAACTGCGTTATTGCAGTTTCGACGTGAAATACATAATTTGGGCACGGCTCGAATTTTGTTTAGCCGCGTTAGAAATCAATTCACGCCGCTGCATACTCTGTGTGGGCCAACACACACTTGACTTGTTTCAAATCGGGTTAGGAATTTCGTCCACGTTTTAAATCAATTTACACCATAAACTCTAACGTGTAGATAAAGTATACTTCGTGTATTTTACGATTTCGGCGCGGTACGATTATTTTATTGGATACGTTTATACGAGTTGTTTTAAAAACTGCGACTAAATCAGCTAACGGACAACATTGTCAGTGATTCTACGGAGATCATTTCTGGTCGTGAGCCCGTGTTTTCGGGGTGTTTAATACGTCCTTCGGCTGAATTCACACTGCGTTTTACGATATCAACTTACACTTCCGAAAATTCATGTACAATTTAGCACTGGTTTCGTCACGGTTTTGGCGCAACTCATTAGTCGTTCGTTTCTGTGTCGTCCGATTTTCGTCGTTTTTTATGTTGTTTGTTTCAGTTTGTCCGCTGGGTGTGTTTGGGGATTCGGGTCGGACGCGCGCGGTTCCGTTTGTGCGATAGCTGCTGTGTAGCGGCGAACACTGGGAGAGCGAGAGAGGCCCTCGGCCAGGCCGCCGTGGAGCGCGTCCGGGGGTTGGAAGACGCGCATCGATCCGGCACTGCGCAGAGGGGACGGCGGGCGATAACACCCCCCCCCCAACCACCCGATGGCACACAGACCGAAAACCTACCCCCAAAACGCCCCCGAACTATATCGTAGATATACTCGGTCTCGTTGCGCAATAGAGAATCGTAAGAAATTGAATTTTTGGTAGGAAATAAATGACAATTAAATAAAGAAAATACGTTCAGCTTTACACCGCGTGAATATGGTTCATAGAAATGAGGAAATAAAGAAAGAATGCCAGATAAAAGTATATGTAATTAATAATAGAATAAAAGTCAACGCATTGAGATGGTTTCGCCAATTGGGAATAATGAAGGAGGAAGGCCCGACAAAGAATAAACAAATCTGACAGAAACCATGTAAGAGGTCGCGGTGTGCCAAGATATAAAAATGTAGTGCTCGGTTCTCGCTGACTATGCCGTGAGGGTATGACATGGCAAAATGGTATGTATCTATGTTTGTTTATTTATTTTTAATTCTGTACGTTTTGCTTATAGAGTAACCAATGGGAAGAAATCTTCTTTTTCTTTTGTCTCATGCAAAACATTAAAATTACGAGCACCCAGTAACAAATTGCCATATTTCGGAGACTTGATATGTCAATCGTCTCACAAATACAGTCTGAAAACACGGTGAAAACTGTGTCTCGACCGGGATTCGAACCTGAAACATTTAGTTCAGGAATCAAATCTATGTACCCAATCAACTGATCCACGATGGCCAACAAGACTTCTGAATACGAAAGAATACATTTTTAATCGAGTTTATATATATTTTTTAATTTACTTATGATTATTTTAGTTTATTTAATTTCTCAATTCTTGGTGGAACTAAATGAATGTAAAAAGCTTTTTTTCGGTTAAATAAAACGATTTTTTTTAGTTCACTATATTTTTTTTTAACCTTATAAGTATCGGTCACTGAGGGACCATCTTAATAATAAAAACTTCCTTGCACCCCGCGCAAGTGGCGAATTTATTGCCGAATAGCTATTTCTTCCAACAAACCTGTGTTTCCAGCCCAGAGAAGCAATATTAGCGTGAGAAATTAATTTAAATAACTTTGTCCTCTGCTGGGGATCGAACCCAGGACGCCCGCACCAAACGGCTTACCAACTTTGCAACGACGGTCGGCATAGTGTATCACACAACAGTACCTGGATTCGACCTGCCACGAAAAATTAATATGGGTACAGCAAAACAGGGTAAGAACGTAACAAGGTTGCTGTAACTTCTTGCTCTGGAGATGGGGAAAGAGTGAGAACAACCCAGACTGTGAATGTGGAGCTGAGCAGCTGACAGTAAAGCACATTGTGCAAGACTGCCAGCTCAGGAGATTTAGCGGCACCCTCTAGGATAGGTATCCACGAGGCTAGACCGGAGGCGGTGGAATAGTTCACAGAACTTGATCCAAGGCTATAACACCCAGAATCGGCGAAGATGATACAAGTACCAGAACCACGCGAAAAAAAAAGTAAGAATCACACGACAATTTATACCAGAGTCACAAACTTTTATTTATGTAGGTGTTAGTTGAAAGGTTGACAGGCAATTATTCGAATCACATTTTTTCGAACACACAATTTTACGAACACACAAGTATCAGAAATTACAATTGTTCGAATTTTTATGACGTCATGTTGGTAGCACCATAGATGTTTATTATAATATACTAGATGTCGTAGTTAGCAAATTTTGTATGAATCGAAGTGAGGCATTTTTCCGGGGGATTTTTGACGTTTTAGTTGGCA
This sequence comes from Molanna angustata, assembly GCA_963576475.1. NCBI lineage: Eukaryota > Metazoa > Arthropoda > Insecta > Trichoptera > Molannidae > Molanna > Molanna angustata. Next base: position 18,346,129 of record OY754989.1, read on the forward strand.
GACCACATCGTTTTTCTATAGAAAATAACGACTAATGTGAATTGTTTTCTATAATACCTATTTGTTTAAAAAGCATTTTAATTTGTAAGGTTTAGAGAACAGTGATCTAGTATGTGTTGAAATTTAAGGATAACTGAAATATGTTGCCAACCAAAACGTCAAACGCGCGATATTCCATGACTCACTTTTTGCACGAAGTAGGTACTACATCTAGTATATTACCTATAATAAAAATCTATGGTTATAATTAATAGTCTACATTGAATATATTTTACTGGCAACAAATATTTCAAAAAGAGGCAACATAACGACAAAAATATATTAAATTTGGTCAATTTGGCTTTCTAACAAATGTTAGTTCGAATAATTTGCTTTCGGACAATTGTCATTCTGATAACTGATTTTCGAAAAATTATTATTCGTACAATTGCGCATTCGAACAATTGTGTTTCGAAGAATTTTCATGTAACCAGTTGAAAGATATCAACCCAATTAGAAATCTGTCAAATTGTTCAAAAATTACAGACAGCTGCATGGAACAGACTATACAGTCTGATACGGGTGGTTCTAGATTGTGGTAGAAGACTCGCACACCGGGAAGAAAGCGCCACTGATCGTTCGTTAGGCCTTCACAAATCATAGTAAATATATATTAGATAAATACTACAATCATATATTCACAATACTATCCATTATCATCTCGGTTTTATATTTTGTTGAACGTGATTTCCGCGAGGCATTGGCGTAGAAAAAAAAAACATAAGCGGATTTGGGACGAACAAAAGCTACATACTTTACGTTTCTAGTTTTGCCGAATCTTTTCATACGTGAAAGCGAAATTCGAACGTCATTTTCATAATGGGAATCATGTAGAGAGTGCTTGCTATGATTTTCGTCGTGATGTTTCTGTATATATTATGGCGTAATATTTATGGTTTATTATGAAACTTCGTGTCCTCTGTGCAACCCAAACTACGACTTAATTTTACAAAAAAAAAAAGCCGAACGTTTTTAGAACATGAGAACATTTTGAAAGTTTCGACAGACAAAATCATAGAAAAAACAAGCAAATAAACAAAATGACTGCACCCTTCTTAAATTTTTCTCCGCATATTAAATTTGCGCTTAGATTGTATTATGAACGTTTCATCACAACGTATCTGTGTTTGTGCTATGTGCTATGTACGGCGTGTTTATTTTACTTTATCGATATTATAGACTAAAGAACTCATTCGATTCTTTTCAAATTTTGCAAATATGTATATCTAATACTCGTTTAGACCCTATTAGATTTTGAAGGATATCTGAATAGTGCTTCTGAATTTTTTTAATTGTCAAATATTTCAAAGTTACCCTAAGCTCAGAAAACTTTAAATTTTAATTTTTCATTTTCAAATTGGTAAAAAGGCACATTACTTTTACATAATGGCATTCAAGGATTGTCAAGTTTTCATAATAAAATATTTAAATAAAAAATAATGTAACAAACTCATTTCATGAAAATGCTGAATATTTTCCATACAAAATTTGAATACTTTATAGAATGACTTGTTAGTGAGGAGTTTAGCGTTAGCCACGACCAACTCGTTTTTTTATATAAATTTTTCGAAAGAATCAAGCCGGAAACAGTTTAAACGTGCATTGCCATCGGGAATACACAAAGTCTGAAATTTTCAGAGCCACAGGACGAATATCTAATCAGCTCTAAGTCAATGCACCTAAACATACATATAATACCTATTATCAAAAACATGAATGATGTGTGGGGATATACGCATATGTTGTGCTTCCTTGTATTTTTTTCTTTAATAAGGTAATGTCGATGAGTCGATGGCGGAGCGGTTAGCGCATTGGACTAGTAGTCCAGTGGTCGCGAGTTCGCGAATCCTGCCTCGACCGATTTCGTTCACCTATAGCACAAGTATTCGTGCTCATTTTAGGGAATATAGGAAGATGTATATGAACTTAACAAGGACATATTCATTTTATTGAAAAAAAAAATAAAACTTAAAAAAATGTACGCCCGCACACCAGTCGCTGGTTACCCCACTTTGTGTGATATGCTTTGATGGTGTAAATGAAAAATATATCAAATTGAAATGTTAAAAATACTCTACAATTTTTAGAGCATACTTCTCCAGTATTCCAAAGAGGTAAAATCACGTTAATTTCTTCTCGTGTTTTTTTTTATTTATCTAGTTTGATAATTTCTGTTTTCTTGTTATATAATGATTTTGATCCCTGTGCAGGTCTTAAACACAAATGAAAATCGGGGTTGAAATATGTGTTGAGTATGGAGGGATATAATATTTAGGGATAACGGCATGATGGTCTATTGGCAGGGTTGTAAATATAAATATATACAGAGATAAAACCGCATTACTTATACATTGGGTTACCATACGTTTCGTAAATACGGGAATGCTCCCATATTCCTACATGTTTCGTTTTTCCTACATAATATTTCGATTAGGAAATGCGAACGGAGTAATAATGCGTTTTCAAGTCTAAACGCTGAATTGGAAAGATGTATATAATACACAGGGGTGTGCTCATCACGGCACCCTGTCAACAGCAGGTAAATGTTTTGACTGTCGATGTTGAATAGGTAGACAGTGATATCCACATTTACATTGCGAGGACATCTGAAGGAGTTTTGTAAATATTCTTATGTTTATATATATGGTTGTATCATTTCTTGGAATGTTATAGTGCGTTCACTATAATAACTCTTTTCGTGATTTTGTGTTGGTAAGATTTTTTAGTGTTGTCAGATGTAAGAAAATAAACAATGCCAGATGTAAAAGTATAAAGATAAGTTGAATAAATTATTTCTGTAGTTTTCGTCACAAAGTAAGAACAATCCAATTGTCGATTTGTTCAAGAGAACTTATTTCTCTTAACACATCGACAAAGTATCAAGCCAATATACGCGAGATTTGAATGCAGGGTCTATATTTTTTCACTGTTTTTTCAACTTTGAAACAAAAAAACACCAACTTAGAGGCTTCGCAGCATATATTTAGTTTATTTACTTAGAATTCGGAGTAGAACATTTAGTGTGTCTGTATGTGTGTGTCCGTCCCCCCTTATAACTTTTGATCCGCTCAATTTACTGAGTCCTATAGATATTTATGGGCCAACAAAACTTTTGTACCTACTCATAATTTTGAATTTTTGTTTCAGTCAGCTGTTATCAACTATTGAAATTTTACTATATTTTTCCATATATCTAAAAAAACATTTAAGCTAGAATGCTAATAAATAGAATAATATAGAAAAATACAAAATCTCGAATTTGTGTTTTTTTTTAATTTCCAGAGTTTCTCAAACATTTATTATTAAGAAAAACTTTTTTATGATAAATTTATATGTTTAACTGCCAATATTTCCAAGTTTTTTAAAAATATTGAAAAAAGCCGAACAGATACTTTAATTTTCTATAAAAATTAACATTAAAATATTAAGACGTATTTATGGCCCCGTATGCGAAATTGGAGCCTGGCGTATCAGGTACAACCACAAACTGTACCAGTTGTACTCAGATGTACACGCCACCCAGTACATCAAAATATGCCGGCTCCGATGGCTGAGTCACGTAGCGAGAACGGACGAAACCTGTCCACTAAAAAGGATATTCGCTACAAGACCAATGGCCAGAAGAAGTGTCGGTAGGCCAAGGCTGAGATGGTTAGATGGAGCAGAAAGGGATTTGAGGACGATGGACGTTGTGAATTGGCGGCAGGAAGCGATGGTCAGGGAGGGGTGGAGGGAGCTTCTGAAGGAGGCCAGGACCCACGGTGGGTTGTAGCACCACTGATTGATTGATTGATTGAAGGCACCATTATTATGACAGAACTTCTTGAAGGCTTTAAAATTGTTCTTCGAGATCAAAAAATCCTATTAATGTTGTGTGATCCATGTTGGGTTTCTGCGCTGATATGTTTTGGGCATCGAAAGTGTCAAAACGTCCCTATTGGATTCAATAAGTTATGGCACCCCTATTTGTAAGTATGTAAGGAGTCTTGTAATAAATACTACTAACATGGTTGGGTTAGTAGTGCCGGCAGAGAACGCCCTAAATATTCAGAAATACTTACCAGAGTATAAAAAATATTTTATTTGTATCGAGGGTGTACGAGGTTACTCAGGGGTACACATGTTGGGAATGACGGATTGTGGAATTGCTAAGGACAGGGGTGCTGAGCCATAGTAAGAACTCCTTTTAAGGAGGCGAAGGGGGCCAACGTACCTTTTTTTTTCAATTTGATATATCATCATTATTTCTTATCAAATCGTTTTGAAAAAAATAATCTAGATAGTTTGGGTAATACTAAAGACAAATATATAGATATTAACTTAGAACATGAAAGAGAGTGAAAGCTTAACTTTAATGTACCCAGTATAAATTACTGTGACTAAAATATTTATGAATCCGAGGTAGTCACACTGCTGCAATAGTCATACTTAAGTATCCCCTCTCTTCCATGAACGTTGTTTACTTTTATACCGTCAATGTGGTACCTACGACCTACGACGCAGCTGTTTAAATTTAAATTAATGATACAGGTGATCGCCAAATTACCAAAGGTTGGTTACTACTTTCCATATTAGGGATTACCTCATTCTCCTCAGGTAGGCATAGCACATTACTTTATCGGAAAAACATTTACAGTTTGGCATTTTGAACCACTGGGGTCATACTTTTAATACATATATAACCAACATACCCGGCGTATACCGGGTTTTTATTTTATTATAAGGAAAGCACATAGTACATATTATTATACACAATGCTTATAAAACGAAAAACAGAAATACAAAAATAACGCGTACTTTTTACGTACTAGGTATACTTATTAAAAAAAAATATAAGTAATAAGTTTGTGAGGTGTGAGAGATATTAATAGAGAGTGGGCTGTGGCCAACGTTAAACTCCTCACTAACAAGTCATTCTATAAAGTATTCAAATTTTGTATGGAAAATATACAGCATTTTCATGAAATGAGTTTGTTACATTAATTTTTATTTAAATATTTTATTATGAAGACTTGATAATTCTTCAATGCCATTTTATGAAAGTGAATAGTGCCTTTTTACCAATTTGAAAAAAAAAAAACAAATTTTAAGTTTCCCGAGCTCGGGGTCACATTGTTAAAAAATTGTGAAGCACTATTCAGATATCCTTAAAAATCTAATGGGGTCTAAGAGAGTATAGTATTAGAAATTTGTAAAATTTTGAAAGATATCGTATGAGTATTTTAATCTAAAATCGACCAAGTAAAATAAACACGCTGCGCCGTACATACAACACAGCACACACACAGACACATTGTGATGAAACTTTCAGAATAAAATCTCAGCATAATGAACAATAAAAAAAATAGCATTAAAATTGACAAATCATAACACGCCACTATATTGCCATGGGTTAGTGAGGAGTAAAAACTTTATTTTTGGCTGCGCCGTACAATTTTATTTCGAATCCACTAATGAAAGGGGTCTGAAAAGATGTTTATTTGGATACTGATAATCTAAAAAATATTCTGTCCTAGTTTTGGCCTTCAACCAGAAGTCAAAGTATTCAAAAAATATTTATAAGTTAAATAAGTTAAATCATATTAAAATAATTATTTATGTTCGTTGCAATACGTAGAATGCAGTAGGTACTTAGTTACAATAAATTTGTCATTTTAAGTGCATTAGTAGGTACGTGTTGTTCTTTTGTCTCACGCGTCAATCGTTGCAAGAGAGTAAATATTGGTCAATTTGGAAGACAGTAAATTTTCTTATAATATTTGCACCATTATTTTGTTAATTTTATTTTTTACTGTTTGTAAGGTGTCTGATTCTAATTCTCTAATTCTTTTTTGTCTATTTTTATCTTAATCTATATTTTTATGTTTCTATAATTTTATCTTTATCTAAGTAATTAAGTTTTTTTTTCAATGTTTGAAACTGTCACTTCATGATAGAACTCCATAATCAACTAGAATTATGAAAAAAATATATTTAATTTTTAACATTTAAGTAGAACGTAAAATTAAATATAATTTTTCCATATTTTTTGTTAAAAATAAAAAAATATTTTTTGTTAAGTAATTAAGTATTAGTATTGTTACTAGTAAATGGCTTATGCCGTATGTTGTGTAAATAAATAAATAAATTTAGGGTGCCTTGACAGCCGCGCCGTAATATTTAATTTGATCGGATGTACGTATGTAGTTAATAATAAAATTCTGTATCAGCAATAAGACGTTTATTATTAAGTTTGGATTAATCAAGGAATTTCAAACATCAAAAATAACGAGTCTTCAGTCTGGATCTGTGAGACGATTAATTTCGTAAGTGTCCAGAATGTGGCAACTTGTTATTGGGTGTGTGTTAAATTAATATTTGACATAGTACCTGTTAATTGCCCGAGAAGCAATTAAAAAAAAACGCGACTGAATATAAATATTAAATTTATGCTCAATATTTCCCCTTTCGCTAATATATGTTAAAAAATTAAATGTCTGCATATATGGACGGCCCAGCCTTATATACATACGTACAGACGTACACGAAACATTCAATTTTATTAATAAGACTGGTCCGTGTGTTCCTACCGCTAATTTATTGAATATTTTTATATTATACCTACATTAACGTTAAAATATTAGATTTTTATTATTACACGGAAAACCATTGCATGGTAGTTAAACATGTGCTAAGCGGTACTAACATTATATATTTTTTTTTATAATATATTAATTTTTTTTAATACGGCCATTTTTGGCGTTTGTAGCTTAGTTTTTTGGACGCACATACATAGCACGAACCAAAGGTCTCAACTCCCAGTGCCACAAGGCAATCTCTTCCCGCAGCTATTTTGTTAGAAGATTAACGTCAAAGAACTCCCGATTTCTAATCCAAGACTCTGACACAAAAGTTGAATAGCTAATGAAGACTTCCTTGCGCCATGTGCAAGTGGCGTGAATATTGCCAGATGACAAATTATTATGACTTATCAGTGGATAAATTGAGATTGTACATTATTTTTTTTATAAAAAAATGAATATGTCCTTGTTAAACAAGTACATATGTATACATCTTCCTACGTTCCCTAAATTAAGCATAAATGCTTGTGCTATAGGAGAACGAAATCGGTCGAGGCAGGATTCGAACTCGCGACTACTGGATTACAAACCCAGCGCGATAATCGCTCTGCCATCGACCCATCTATTTTTTTTTGTTTTTGATAAATTTACTAAAAAATATTAAATTGACTCTTTTGCTGTGTAGACCCGGCATAGAATAGTGTTTCCCCTATTTTATATTATAATAGTTTTCGAGTATCCCGTAAGAGCCGGGTAATCGAAAATATAACAGGCAACAATAACACCTCACATAGTTCAGCACATGAGGCACACCACCCATTCTGAATTTAGTGCTTTTTTAGGTGGGACGAGACTCTTGTGTGGGGATAAACGCATGTTTTATGTTTCCGTTTACGAGGTAATGCACACCCGCACAGCTGTCGTCGGTCACCCCGCATTGTTTTATATTGTATTGCTTCTCGAGCCACTAACGGGTGCAATGTGAAATATTAATTTAACACGCACCCAATAACAAGCTGCCACATTTATTTATTTGCCTTTTATCACACCATATTTATAATGACAACAATAAGTAGATTACTGCTGCCCAACTAGGAAATCCTGTTCTAGGGCTAGCAGTTTACAATTTTTATTGACAATTATGAACCAGGTGATTGTTCCCGTTCCACACTAAATATGTACACAACCTCAACTTTCTGCAATCATAGTCATTACCTCAACAAACATATGGGCTCACACAAAACAGATCAACCAGGTCCCAATGTCCGCCATAATACCTGTCATAAATCCAATCTCTGACGCGATTTTTATTTCAGAGCCATAGAAAGAGACATTTTGGAGACTTTTGCTATGTAATTGAACGGATATGCCGTGGCGGTATGAATGTATACTGCAATTGACTTTAGCAACAGACAACGTCTACAGCAGCGAATTACCTAAACATTTTCAAAATAAATAAAAATAAAATCGAAAAAAAAATATAATTAATCATTTTTGACTTGATTCGTTATGGTTTTAATTTTGTGGTTCGTAACCATCGAACCGTGAGCCGACGCAAATGTCACCGAAATGTTTTTGTATATTATTTAATTAATCATTAAAATAGCGCGTTGGTATTCATTAATTAATTAACGCACAAAACGAATTTCACGTCCGTTTCACGTGCGGTGCGTTATGGAATCACACACACATTTTATTATTTCATGCTTATTTTTATTTCAAAATAACAGATAGCGGTATTTTTGTCTATTCAAGAAGTATGGTATGTTTCAAAGGGAATCTAAATCTCTATCTTGCATCGTATCCCTCATTTTTAAAACAAATACATGTTAAATATTTTAAAACATATTAAATTCTAGTTTTCTTAGTGGAAGTTTCATATATTTTAAGTCTTTCATATATCGTTATTACATACTCTTCTTAGGTCCGTATGCAGAGTCCTACCTAAATACTAAATTCTAAATACTAACCATGTTTTCATTGCACAGTCGCTCACTTATGTTAGGAGATCACGTGGCTTCCTTACTGGAGGATGCTACCAAGTTTTTGTATGAGAAGTATTGCATTGCAGAGACATATTTAAATACTTAGCGCATGCGCATCGGTGTAAACTAAAATTTGCGTATTGTCAAAAAGTAAGGTTGATAGCGAGGAACCTTACGAGTAGTTTAATACTAAAATACGAGAATTTTTCGGTGGATGATGATTTTTCGGCTTCGATGAATATGCATTTGATAATTTTGTCAAATCAAATACCTACTAAACAAAATATTCAGCGATCCATACGAGATGCCGAAAATTCGGTGGAATTTCAAAAAAATCGTGACATCGAGCTGTAAGTGTGAAGTTGATTGCATATCGAATATTTTTATTATTGCATATACGCAAACATTGAATTTTTTTCCCTGTCGGGAGTCAAAGATATTTTTTAACAGATGTTTAATTATCTCAATAGAGACGAAGTTGGAATATTTACTGTAGGAGAACCGGGAAATCAAGGCACCTACAGGGCTTACGACCTGTCATCGAATGCATTGTCACCTCAGGTATAAGAACTGTTGCTCTCATTATTTACAAAAAAACAATTCTCTCAATAGATGGCGTTACAACAAAAATAAATAAAAATAATAAGAATGTTGTTCATAATTTCACACATAGATGACTGTAGTAAAAATCCTTATTTTCAAGCGAAAAGAATTTCAGTATTGCAATATATAGAACTTTCAAAAATTGAATTGATAAGGATCTCATTAAAAAGGCATAATTGGTGAACGTTGCGCAAGCGCATAAAGTGACCACGTAAACCAGCCGATGACAGGTCGTAAGCCCTGTAGGTGCCTTGATTTCCCGGTTCTCCTACAGTAAATATTCCAACTTCGTCTCTATTGAGATAATTAAAAATCTGTTAATAATGTGTTGTAAAAAGTAAATAAAAGAAATAAATAATAAAAAAATAAATAGTGAACTCTATTTCGCAAGGATGATTGATTCAAACAACCATGATATTACGTTGTAACCGTTGTACGACATGAGCAAAGACTAGTGATGGAACACACGCGTATACTTGATTATGTTTTCAGAGTCTTCTCTTTTATTACAATAGCTGTAAATTGTGGGACTTGTCACACGCGCGGTAATAAAAAATATCTTTGATTACATATGTTTGTGTTGTTATAGAAAAAAACCTTTTAAACGTCTAACGTCAGAAAAGAGATAGATAGCTATATGTATGTATTTTTTTTTTGTTTCAATTTGTGTTTATTTATATGCTTTAATGTAATTATGTATCATATAAATTTTATAAATAGCCATTAAATTATATCTCTAACAACAGCCCCAGAACAGGTAATGCCTAGTGTGGCGTTGTTGATCACCTAACATGAATATGCTGTAGTGTGATATAATAAATAAATAAATAACTTTTTAAGCCCATAGAAAGCTATCTATATCTTTTCTCCATACACAATAATGTGAAATTCTACGTCATCGACCTAAAGTTTGGCGTAGTATTTAGTTAAGGATGTCCCTGCAACGCAATTGTTAACTTAAGAATACTAAGTACTTCAGTGAGGTTAGGAGTTAGTATTTAGTTACTTAGGACTGTGCGTTCGGGTCTAAGATGTTTACAGTTTTCAACAACCCTCTCTGAATGGAGGGTAAGAATATTATGATAGATAAATTGATAAGTATGTAGTAGTATTATGTATGAACCTACTCTTTGTTGCGTGACCACAATTAGGCCGGTCTTAGAGGAAGGGAATATACTTCAAAACCCACCGACCGTAAATAAGATATATTATTTTATGTCACCGATTTAATACGAAGAAATTAAGACCGAGTGGATTGGTGGAGTAACGACGTTTCTTCATTTTATAGTTTTAAAAAATAGGTGCCAAGCAGCAGATGGCCAAAATATATGAAGATGTTTATTTTTTAACACATTGAGATGGTTTGGTTACATGGGGAGAATGAATGAGGAGCGCCTGACGAAGAAAATATACAGAGCGGAAAGGAATGGAATGAGAGGTCGGGGACGCCCAAGAAAGGGATGGAACGACCATGTGAACGATATTCTGAAAGACGGAAATGTTAGAAGTGTGAGCAACAGACGAACATGTATGAGACGATGCATGAATGTGGACGAGGCGAGAAATGCGTGCCAGGATAGAAAAATGTGGCGTTTGGTTCTCTCTGCCTACCCCGCAAGGGACATGACGTGATGGTATGTATGTATGTATGTATGTTTATTTTTTAATTCTTCTTCTTCTTCATCTTGGTGTAGACCGAGGGTCTGTTGGTACAGGGTGGTCCTCCTGAGATGTTTCGGGGGTCTTCCTGGTAGACGCTGTCCATCTGGTGCCTGATGCAGAGCTATGTGTGGAATTCTCTTTTGGTTCATCCTCTGCACATGCTGGTACCAGTATCGTCGACGCTGTCTCCCCCATCTGACCACATCTTGGACCTCACATACTTCACGGATTGCAGTGTTTCTAATACAATCACGCAAGGCCTTCCAGCAATGGCGCGTAGAGTTCTCATTTCTGCAGTCCTCAGCATGCTCATGGTCTTGAAAGTGTCTGCTCTTGCCTCTATGCCATATGTGAGATAGGTCGCACACAGGTCTTATAGATGCATACCTTGCTGCTTGTTCGCATGTCTTTGTTCCTCCATATGACATCTCGCAGGCAGCCTGCAACAGCTGAGGCTTTGTCTACCTGAGGCCTTACTTCTTTGGGGAGGTCATGGGTGCTGAGTAGTTCACAGCCTAAATATTTGAACTGGGACACTTTTAACTTTATAACTTTTTTAATTCATATTATGCTAAATCGAATATTGTGGGCAATCACCAATTGTGGGCAAGAGACCCCTGGTAAGACCAAGGCAGAGATTGATGGACAATGTTGCCAGATATCAGAACATGCCGAATGTTTGTGATGACAGGGAGTCTACTGCAGCTGACGGGAAGGCATAAGCTCTACCGGAGTTGTATGGGCATCGTAAGTAAGCAGTAATAAAAAAATAAATGTCGATAGAAAGTAATTTAAAAGAGAAATTTATTAAATGTCGAAATCGCCCTTTTCGCTTCCCTCGCCTCCACGAGACCCACGATAAAACGTAATCAATTAGAGTGTTTAATTTTTAATATCTTACAAGGGTGGATATTTGTCTTACACTTGACCGGTCTCGATCCAAGTTTTCGATAGCAATAATATACCACAATAGTAGACCATATTGCGGCTATGACCGTTCTGTAGCTATTACACGCGTCTCATAGCGCACGCACAATACAAAAGACTTGTGATAGACCAGTGAACTTTGATAGTATCGCGCATTAAATTGAGGCATGGAAGTCAAATAACTTGATCTCCATATGTCGCATTACGCGGTCGGATGATTGTGGTATTTTAAACAATATAAAAAATAGGCGCCATGCTATTTTTATCCGTTATTTGATGGTCAAAGTTACCTCTATCCGCAAAACCCTTTCCTTTTGTATAGGAAAACAAAATATCTTTAAATATTCAATAATAGTTTGGTACGTATTCTTCAACTATACATACTATCGACAGTTGGATCTCATGTGGTACTCTCTTCTATTCTTCATTTTTGTGATCAGTAGGTATGTATGTATGTGTTATCGTATGAACCTAATCATTGGGTGATGGGGCCAGTTACCTACACGATTTTTTATGGCGATACGACGGAAAATCGTGTCTTCCGCTTCATCATTTCGAAATGTCGTTCAATTGTGAGCCACGTTTTGGGGACACCGTGGGATTTCCAACCGTCTTTAATTATTGCTGTCCCCGATGTTATTAAATGCTTTTTATGATCAGAAAGTACAACTACAAGTGATGGCCTCTAATCTGGTACGGTCATCGAGTTCGCGGCGGAAGTCGGTTGGGGTGCGACACACAAACTATTCGAGACACGCAGATCGCGTGTTATGAACTACATTATATATTATATAAAAATGGATGATGTTCCGGAAGCGAATTAAGAAATCCTGTACAGTAATTGATTGATTTATTGCTGACAAAATTTTATTACAAGTTAGATGGATACTTTATTTTAGACACACACGATGAATGACAGACAGTAGGTAGACGCCATATACACCGATTTTTCTAAGGCATTTGACAAAATCAGTCACAATATTCTAACTCGCGGTGGATTTCATTCTATATAACTGGTCGACAGCAATTAGCAGCGACCTTGGGTTCAAAATCAAAATTTAGTACTTGCCATACTGGTATTCCGCAAGGGTCCCATCTCGGTCCTTTACTTTTTATCCTATATATCAACGATATTGGCAGTTGCTTTAAGCATACAAATTATAAAATATTCGCTGATGACACGAAAATATGTAAGAAAATCAATTCCTTCCAAGATTGTGCAGATTTTCAAGCTGATCTTGATAGATTAAATTCTTATTGTAATAGTAATCAATTACTTCTCAACTCATCAAAATGCTTAACCTTCACGAGAAATAAAACACCCATCAACTACACATATTTAATTGACAATAATCCCCTACAAAAAGTCAAAGAAACAAAGGATCTTGGTATCACCTTAGAGGAAAAGATGTCTTTTGCGCCACATATGGATAAGACAATAGGCAAAGCATATAAAATGCTGGGGTTTATTTTGAGAATCTCTAAAACCTTTAAATTAGAAAAAAACACTTATCACTTTGTATTATGCATATGTCAGGAGTGTACTAGAATTTTCATCAGTTGTATGGAATCATTTCCTGATAACATACATCAATAGACTAGAAGCCGTACAGAAAAAATTCCTGAAACATTTGGACTACCGGAAATCTGCAAAACACCATAATATTCGTAATCTTGAAAACAGGCGAACAATTATAGACATGATGTACCTTCACAAAATTATGCATAACCGTGTAAGACTCGCCTTACTTACTTTCTAAGTTAATTTTTTTACTGCCCATCACGCAATTTCAGGTCTCAGTTTTTGTTCTATGTCGACCGACGTAACAACGCACGACAACGAGCAACGCACAATCGAACAAAAGAATATCGAGCAACAGACAATTGAGCAGCACACGATCGAGTAACACAATATCGAAAAACACACGAACGAGCAACACACAATCGAGCAACACATGATCGAGCAACACAAGATCGAGCAACACACGATCGAGCACCTCACGATCGAGCAACACACGATCGAGCAATCATCGCCTTTGTGATGGTTTTGTATCAAACAAACGAGTCGGTGACTCAGAGCTGAATTCATTCACTTATGTCACGAGCATTTATGCTTCATTTAGGGAATGTATGAAGATGTTCAAGTACTTTTGAAAAAAAAGGTGGGCTTGTTATTACGCGACCCAGAAACGGAACAAAATTAGGGGTGTATTCAAACAATTGGGTAAGGAATATAAAAACGTCTCCCGAATCATTGGGTTATAATTAAATCCGAGGCAACTAGTTACAAAAAGAAAAAGAATATACACAATGACAGTTATAATGTTACATTTAAAAAAATAATAAATATGCTTAGTTTATGTACATCCTCATGCACTCCCTAAACTAAGCATAAATGCTTGTGCTAAAGGTAAACGAAATCGGTCGATTTTACTGTCATATATTTTTTTTAATAACTTTATAAAAGTTTTTATTGTGTAACGTGTTGAGATGAGGCGAGAGTAGAGCAAACAGAACGAGAAATACGAAAATTAATTTCTACTTTAAGAGGACGTGCAAACTGAAACATAGGTACCATTTTCAAATTAATTTTCTCAAATATATTTTATTTTTATTTTTTTATTTATTTATTTTTTATTTATTTATTCAAATATATTAAACAGTGTGATTCCAAAAAAATATTAAGGAGTTATGTTCGACATTTTTATACTGAATAATAGATACACAATTTTAAAATTGAGCATATATTCCCCTTAAAATGTAATTAAAATTTGTGACTTTTTGCTTCATTGGTTTACGTGCAAATCGTCCCCTTTCTCGGCTAAAAGTTCAAGATATTTAGCTACAACTATAGGTACGATAGTTACCCTTACAAACATGTCATAATTTATTTGGCGGTTTAATGTATCATGTTTTCCGTGAACGAGAGAGCGAGTGAATGAATAAATTAATGATTTTTTTTATTGAAAAAAATAATTTAAACATAAAAAATTACAAAAAAAAAACGTTACTGAGTCACGCCCAATCTAATTTCTAGGCTTGTCGGCGTGTTCTCAAGACAATATCTACATATGTATACTCTAATAATAATAAACAACATTACAGTAAAAAAAAAGACACACAAAAAGATGGTCTCCCAAACATACATTCCTTCATATGTTACAAAACCGTAAATGAAATGAAAAAAATAAAAAATAAACTCGTGTGAGATATGTTTATTTATTTATTTTAGTTAAAGGCGAGTACACATACTACATTACAATAAAATGAAGCAATTATAATGAAACGAGTACCTATCTCGACTCACCTTTGAGTATCATATTATGAAATTATCATACTACTAATTGCAACAGAAATAAGGAAGAAATGGAGTTAATTATGTATAAAGCCACACCTCAATAGCCATTCCTTGATAAGTCTTTTCAAACTATTTTTGATTTTGCATTTCTTAATAGATGCCGGCATCATATTAATTTTTTTAAAGCAATTTAGGTACATTATATTCTAATGTTCTCTTACCGTCTTTATTATTATATTTTGGAACTACATATCCTTCGATAAATTTAAATCTAGTGTAATGCGTGTGTTGCGGTCTGTCTTTATATTCGTCCTTTAAAAACTGGTCAAGGATTATTCTTTCCCAAAATAATAAATAAATAAAAAATCAAACTTCATACAGGTACATCAGATAGCGGTTCGGCATTCATGAGGCAGCATCTCTCTTAAGACTATTCCAGAATCGAGACGAGATAATGTGTGAAAACATTACCCGTATATTGTAAATGATGAATGAATCAAATAAGCAGTTATTAAAATGTTCGTGTTACCTTTTCTGGCTGTCTCTATGCCACACGGAGACCTGGATCCTCCTTCCACCGCCGGACCTCGGAGGAATGTCCAGCACCAGGTGACGGTCGAAGATCGGGCTGCTGCAGTCCCTCAGGACAGGGGTTCGCTGATAGCTTCCCATGCCGCTCACGCTCACCTGATTACAACATAAAATATGAAAAGATCAGTGCCTAATGACCATCAGGGTGACAGTCAAAGTGACGAAGTCACAGCTTATCGTCCATATCCCAGCAACATCATGAAGTTTACTCCTAACACATGTAGAATTTAACACAAATGTGACTAATATCTCAAGAATTTTACGGTTTAAGTGCGGATATAAACAATGTTTTTACTCCCCACTAACCCAAGGGGATTTCGCAATTTTTAAGGCTTTTTTATTGCAGATTATCAACTAGTATGATGCTGAGATCGTATTCTGAAAGTTTCATCACAATGTATCTGTGTATGTGTGCTGTGTATTTTACTTTATCGATTATATGAAGACTAAAGTACTCATTCGATTATTTTCAAATTTGGCAAATTTGTATATGTGATACTCGCTTAGACCCATTAGAATTTGAAGGATATCTGAATAGTGCTTCCAATTTTTTAAACTATCAAATATTTCAAAGTAACCCCAAGCTCTGGGGGGCAAGTCTGGTTCAATCGGCGAAATCAAAACCCTCACGATTACCCATATCATGGATATAATTATTATATGGAGTTCTATAATATCTTTAGATGTCATAGAACTCCATACGATAATTATATCCAGGATATGGGTAGTAATTAGGGTTTTGATTTCGCCGGTCGAACCAGACTTGCCCCCCAGGAAACTTAAAATTTGAAATTTTTATTTTCAAATTGGTAAAAAGGTACATCACCTACATAAAATGGCATTAAAGAATTATCATGTTTTCATAATAAAATATTTAAATAAAAAAATAATTTAACAGACTCATTTCATGAAAATGATGAATATTTTCCATACAAAATTTGAATACTTGTTAGTGGGGAGTTTAGCGTTGGCCACAAACCGCTCGTTTATAACATGTTTTTCATTTACATTTTTTTCATGTTTTTTCTTATTTGATTTATACTTTGTAAAAATATATGTATCAGATTCACCCATTGTAAACGTACCTTCTGTAAACTGTTGGTTCTGTAAAACTATGAAATAAAATAGAGTTCTGACATGGGATTGCTTAAAACAACACTCAACATATTTTTTACTGTCAAAATTATTACCTATCAGTTAGTGTTGGAAATAGGTCTCCATCCAAGATTCTCGACATCCAAGCTTCTTTTTATCCCATTACTCAATAATTAACCTTCCACCACTCTTTGGGTATCATATGACCGTCTTGCTTGTGGTCGAAAACCCGGCAACATCTTTACATTACAAATATTTCATATTTTTTGATAGCAGTGTGTTGAGGACGACATCGATTGGCAAAAATTCAAAGTATTAAAACATACAAATTTTACTAAGTTATCTTAGTAAAATATGGTACCAATATGACAATTGTATCCGCACCATCTGCCAACACCACTTTATATGGTTATATCCTCGTTATCAGTTTTAACCAAGAAGTTTTTGAATACATTTTTCCATACATTCAATTATGTATCTTTGACATTCAATACAAGGACATTTCTTTTTTTCCAGCGCTAAAATGACACGTTAACTAGGTCCCCTGGATGGCTTTTGAGCTGAAGTAGAAAAAGGATAGCACTTAAAGATGAAAAATGTTTTCAAGATTTCAAACGACGACGAGGAAATAAAACAAGAGATTCTGAACTGGAAAAAGGAGACGGTCGTAGAATTCTTTGAGGAATCCACCAAAAATATTGTGCCACGGCAAACGTCCTGTAATGAGCACAATTTGAAAAAAAAGAAAGTAAAATCTATTGTTCTATTTTTCTGGACCAGCCTCGTATTCTTATAGCAAGTTTAATATTTACCTTAACGTAAGCGTTGATGTTCCTTGTACTCCCATTGGATCTTTGCAAGTTTCGACATCTTATAACTGAAAAAAAAAAACAAAAAACATGGTTATAACACAAGGCAAATTTACTATGCACTTTGCAATTCAGTGATGCAGTATGGATGTATTGGATAGGGAGGATGTAGTATGACTGTTTTGGATCCACTTTTAAAAGAAAATCAATACTTCGTATCATACTATACTCTACTCGCAACGCTCAAAGGTCTATTATTATCAAGAAAAAAACAAACACCACATTCACACAGCGTAATTTTAAATTTCTTGGCCCTAAGATGTACAATATACTACCTGATGCTTAGAAAAATATGAAAATTCTATATAAAAAAATAAAAATAATGTAGGTGCCTATACTTAATACGAAGTATGTAGAAACACAAAGAGTGAGTTTTTGAAGATAACATTTAAAAATGAACTTATAGGAAGAAAGTTGTAGCGCGGTATAACAAGTCATTCAGTCGAAATCGAAGCATAAAGTTCGGTAGATTTCAAAATTTGTTTCCGAATTCCTAATTAAGAATGGAACAGCCTTCAAAGTGTTGTTGAAACCCCAAGACGGACACGATTAAATTTTAATAAATAGTTATGTCTCTTTATATGTGTCTTTCGGAGGATTACCACCAGCAAAAGTATCTGTAAATCGAAGACGTAATTTCTAATAGTCTAACGTAGTGAATATAAAAAATCACGTTTTACACTAACCGACGTGTTAAAATAACGTTAAATTACCTATTTTCAACACTTTGAAGGCTGCTATCTCCGAAAGCCACCACTGCTCAGGGTTCATAATATCCAACCGTTGTTACCTGCTGCTTTTGTAGAAAGAACAACAATAACAACGATTGACGTAAAAACAATTAAATGTGGTGATGCTTGTATCAAAATAAGATTTTACCCAATCGAAACCACGCATTTTCCAATTTGACTTGAAATTTTCTACCCCTGCCAATGGCGAGGGATATGGTGTGATGGCATGTATGTATAAACGTACTTTGAGACAAACTGCAAGAAAATAAAGGAAAAAGGAAGGTTTGGTTGGGTTTAATAATGACCCCGCATAAATACGCCATAAATTATTCAAAAGCCTTCAGAGATTACAAGTTGGGTTTGAGGATTCTCCAGTGTAGGTACAGACCTCATCTTGTATCTTGGAAATTAATTTCGTTGCGGAATATCGCGAAATATGACCAAGCATTAATAAATAAAGCTGTAAAAAATCTAAAAAACAACATTCGCTTCGACTAAAAGAAACGTCGAAATTTTAAAAGTAAAATCTTAAAAATCCCTAGAAATCTAACATGAACATCAACTGAAATTATTTTCTAAAAATTTGAATTAATTTTTGATTGAGTCTGCCATAGTTACTAGTTACAGTATGTGACTCGGATCAACTATTAAGTTCAGATTATTATAATCTAACCAAATTGTCGAGTCGTGCGAATGACTCAAAGATAATTGGCAAATTCAGATCAATCAAATAAAAAAATCATGATCTGTAAGTTAATCTAGATTAAAATTAGTTCTAACCAATAGTTTATAATTGCAGTCATTCGTAAATTTGGACAGAGACACAGGTAAAGCAAAGGACTTTAAAACATAAATAAATATAAAAAATGATCGTACTCACTATGAACAGATATTTGATCGTCTTCACAGTGGATCGACAGATCGATCATTCCCATTGAATTCTGCGTTTGAACAACCCCCTGTCTGCTCCTTGCACTGTTGAAATTTCCAAACATGTCAATATTCCTCAAATCGTCGTCATCCGGAGAATAAGTAAGACATCTCCTTGAGGATCTAAATTCTACAACCGGCGTGGCCGGTTCGCTGAATATGTCGGTCGAATCGTCAGCACCCTTCTGGATGGAACTGTCGGTGAGAAACGACGAACAAAACCCTGGAGTTTCTATGTTGAAATCATCCAAGTAACGGTTTGAAACGAACGGGGAGGATGGACTCGGAATTCCACACTCCAGAGTCAAACCAAACATTTTAGAACTTGCGTAAGACGTCGAAGATGATTTCTTTCCCATGGATATCTGGCCGAGCATCAAGCTGCTGGTTGATACACTCGTAACTGGTTCGTCTCTAAAGTTCAGATAGTTTAACGTCGGACTAGAAATTTGATGCTCTAGAATCTGAGAACCGCTTTTCTCCAAGTACTCGACTTCTTCGCCGGGGTTGTACAAGAAGGGGTACCCAGTAATCGAGTTAAAAGATCTGCTTTGCAAGAGTCTAGACAAGGATTTGTTCTCCGGCGTGAAAGGACTTGGAATTCCCGTTTTCAAAGTCAGACACGATTCTTTGATTTCATCTCTGTACAAAGACAGGTCTTCGAAACTTTCCCTGTGACAAACTCTTTTTCTCCGTACGCATCTTTGACGTTTGAGATTGAAATCGTGAGGTGCTGAGGAATTCAACGTAGGAGTGAAACCAAGTGAATTGCATCTCTTTCTCGGATTGCTTTTTACGGTGGTAGCCAATGTACATTTTTCAAAACAATTTTTTAGCACCGTTTCCATACTTGCGTTTGCTGAACAAGTTTCTAGTCTGTTTTCAGGAGTCCTTACCTCTCTTTCGTTTGAGGTTAATGGATCGTATAGAATGTAGGTTTTTTCTTGTTCCAAACAAGAATGTACAGTACATAAAGCCTCATTTTCGTTAAAACTTACGGATATATTTTCTTTGGTAGATTTAATAATTGCGGTTCTAATATTTTTTTGATCAGATTGGTCTTCTACAAGAGGTGACTTTGGTATTTCTATTAACGGAGGTGACTCGTGTTTCGGTAATGAAACGTCTTTATCCGATGTTTTGATTTTATTCACGATTGTTTCTGGATGTTTTTGGTGAATTTTTAGTTTTCTAGCTCGTCTAACCTTTTTGGTACTTTTTAAGATATCTTCAATCATTCTTTCTAGTGTAACGTCACCCATTTTTGAATCGGTTATAGTTGACTCATCTTCACAGGTACTTGTGTTACTGATTCTTTTAGTTTCTAATTCAATAGATACTTCTTCGTCTTTGGTTGCCAGTAGAGGCTTTCGTTTTTTTAGTCGAAGTGGAGTTTTATTGGCTCTGCATTCATTAGGGTCACTGTCTGGCGACAGAGTGTTGGGATTTAGTCGGTTAAAACACAAGGAAGCCATTTTACGTGCTAAAGGTGATACTTCTGAACATGTTCTCATTCGATCCTTGCATCCGTTATTCCTCAAAGCCGATAGCGGAGACAGCTTATTTAAAAGAGCACTAAAATTATCTGTAAAATCTATTTTGGAGCGTTTGCTCGGCGGCAACATATCTGGATTAGGTACGTTTTCTGTGTTAAAATATAATGGATTTCTCATGAATATTCTAGGCAGAGTTGTTAAGCTACTCGACATGTCGTTTTCGGTATCGATGCTAGGTTTTCCAATAAAGTTAGAGTTTGTTTTACACGGCGAATATTCTATTTCAAATGTGGGTTCACTCGTGTGATGAATCGTACTGCTGGTTAAGTTGTTGAAGGATGAGAATATTGGTTTATCTACACAAAATCTTTGTATTTCTGTCGTGTCAATTAAACTTTCTTTAGACACGACTTTGGCTAGTAAATTTTCATTCGAATTTTTAAATGCGCTACATTTATTGTTGTTATTCGAAAAAATACTATTATTTGGACTAGAATTTTTTTCGTTTATGACTATTTCAGTTACATTTTCATCTGTTTCATCTTTGGTGTCTTTTACATCATTTTCCATATCGGATCCATCAACATAGATATCTGTGTCAAGAATAATTCTCCTTTTCTTTAAGAAAGGTTGACTAGGAATTACTGATCTTGGCATACAAGTAGTAGGCGTTACTGCGAATCTCGTTTCGAGTCCGAAGCCGCTTTTCATGCGTCCGCTGCTACTTTGATTTGGTGTCGATATTCTGACGTTGGGAGAATTGGGTGTTGGAGATTTCGGAGTAAGATTACTGACGTCTTTCAACGCTCCGGAATTGAATTCCAGTTTCCGTAAGCCATACAGATCTTTGTGCGACAAACCACCCGGTGTGCATCCGATGAAATCGACGTTTTCTTTGTCCATGTTGTGGAGCGACCTTCTGTTTCTTCTGCGGCCATGAGGACCGGCCAGCGACCTCCTTTTGTTGCCGTCCAACGCCCCTGAAGACTCGAGGGATAAGCGAGGAGGCACTTGCGCTTCGCCTCTTCTAGAATTCACCGCCCACTTCAGCATTTTGAACGAATATCTGCAACAGAAAATAAAAAAATATCGAATTATTTTTTTGAAACAGTGAAATATTTAGTGAATTATCCTGACTTAATTGTAAATTACAAATATAAACATATTTCAGAGTTTCAAGAAGACCAAAAATTGTGATATTTGTAAACATCATCATCCTCAGCGTCACAACCCTTAATGGGTTCTAGCTACCACCAAGAATATTCTCCATACTGCTCTATCGTTGGCTGCCACTTTCAAGAAATTTGTGAATTTTCGTTAACATACAGAATTGAAAATTATATATGATACTGTTTAAATAAAAAAACTTTCTTTAGATAATTTTCGCCTTATTTATTATAAATTACTTGTAGCAGTGGTGATATAAATTGTCTTAATTTCGCTAAATTTAATAATGTGTAAAAGCTATAAGCAATAGCAAAGTCAAAGCTATTGTGTATTTTTTTAGATCAGAATTCCATTTAAATTCCTATAGCGCACTGTACCAAAAATTGAATATTTTTTATAGATACCCCTAGCCTTGGTTAATCTTCTTTGAAATACATACAAAAACTATCTCTGCAGAACTAATTATTCCCAAAGCTCATTCATTAATCCAAAGAACATGTAACATTTATAATGTTTTTCTTTTTATTAATGTAGATATTTTTAAATATTAAAAAATAAAATATAAAAATGCCATATCAGCAGCCCTTCGAGGTTTATGGTATTCTTTCCCTCTTTTGTCGTCTTGTCTCTACTTAGTGATAGCACTGTGCAGAAAGATAGATATTATTTTTTAATATCCGCAAACTGAAATGGCTTATAATAAATTGTTGATATTGAATTTGTTCAGCAGACCAAATAAACATTTCATTAATACCCAGGAATGAATGGGAGGAAAAGTAAAGGCGAAATGACACAATGGCGTTTGTCGAGTCAGCGAAAGACAATGAGGCTGTCTATAAATACACCCTGGTGATGGAGAAACCCTATTCGACAGTTGAATGAGAAGTTATTGTGAAGAAAGAGAGACCGAGAGAAACAGGAATAAGATAAATAATAACAAGATTGAAGGACAAAGGCGTCCTTGGGTCTTGTTACGAAAACAAATTTTGTTATCATTTCCTTTGCTTAACACATAAACGTTCGTGTTTTGGGATCTGACACAATGACATAACCAATTCATAGTACCATATATTTTTTTTATTTCTTCTTTAATATTTTGCTTCCTTGAATAATTCAATCTTGGGTATGAGGACTGTTGAGGAGCTATTTAGGGAGACGAACTCTCGAGTGATATTCAACGTTGGTGGGACCTAAAAAATAACATGAGGTTTTAGCCGAGGTGTCTCAGCATTGTCAAGGTCTAAAATGTACATACCATCACAAATTATTCACAAACGTGTGGACTCACCGTACTTACTTTCTAAATTAAACTATTACTGCCCACCACGTAATTTCAGATCTCAGCTTTTGGTCGATGTCGACCGATGTTACACAAACTACTCACAAAACAATTACATTAGACGGTGTTCCTCCAACTACTAATCTATCTCGTATAAATACAATATAACATATACATAATACCATAAAACACATTATTATATTTGTCACTTTTATGCGAAATTTCTATTTTTTATTCGTATGTGAAAACATATTATTGGGATACAATGAACAAATCATACTTTTTTTGAATTATCATATTATATTCTTTACTTATAACATTATATCCTGTTTGTTATCCAAATAAATAAAAATATTTTGTAAGAGCTTTGTCATTACTTTTTTTTAGACCACTTAATCAATTACTTCAATAGCAAAAAGTACAAGTTTCGAGAGAGAAATCTTTCCAATATTCTTTGCAAGTAGTTTTCAGATTCAGCTATTATCACCGCATCGTCTTTTGAACAAATTCCACGTGTTATCACAATGGTTAAATATGGCTACATCTCAGTCAATAAAACAAAAAATATTACTATATCCAACAACCTTCAAGGTGTAAGCTAACTGTTTACAATAAGCCCCTGGAACAAGTAGAGTTTTAAATATTTGGGATTAGAGATCTGCAGCCATAACTACCTACATATACACTGAAGTCCGCGAACAAGTCAATAAAGCACCTGTCGTATCTGGATGTCTATAAAATATGGTCTGGAAAAATAAACACATGCGTATTGACAGCAAGGTCAGAATATATAAGACATGCGTGCGACCGATCATGACCTATGCTGTGGAAACCGCGAGCAGACACTGTACGAACCAAGGGGCTTCTAAGGACAACGAAAATGAAGGTCCTAAGGTGAATCATTGAAAAAACTCTTCAAGATCGTGTTCGCAATGTTGAAATAAGAAAAAAGTGTGGAATAAAGGGCATCGTTCGGTGGAGTAGATCCAGAAGAAGACATTGGAGGGACCACGTAGCCAGGATGGACAGTGATAGACTTGTGTATATAGCAGCAAATGAAATCCTCACTGGTCGCCGTCTACCCGGAAGACCACCCAAGAGATGGAAGGATAGTGAATAATAGACCAACCGGTCTACTAAACGAAAAAGAAGAAGTTTCTTCCAACGATAGGCATCACATTGACCTTGTATCATTCCATAGATCACAAGCTGCAGGAGTTGATACTATTACCTCTCATTATATACCAAAAATTATTGCAATTTTCTTGTCTTCATACAGCCACGCAGCACAAAATCATTTTTTCATTCGTTGAAGAACAATCTCGCCAAGAACTCTCACGTACCATTATTACAGCACATATTTCGACACCAGAGGACCATCAATTCATATAAATTTAAAACTATGAATACAATATTATCGGCGGCGCCTATACGTCCGAGTTTCATCAAAGTTCTGCCGCTTCAAATTGCAGATAAAGTTGGGGGAAGTTTCATTGTTGTATGAAGAAATTAGCAACAACTTTAGATAAAATATATATAACTACAACAATAATAATTGGAGCAGTATATATTATAATACGGTTGAATATTTGTATAATATATACCAACAAGCGTTTAGAGGCAAGGGCGGGTATACACTGAGTGAGGGCCCTTAGGAATAATTAATGCGTTATTTGATATTACAAGATTCGACCTTGAATTGAGACAAAATAAGTATATTTTTGATACTCGATTTCCACTCTTTCCTGTTAAGACGAGATATATGTTTTAAGCGTATAAAGATCGTTGTTATTCATTCTCTTAAATTTTATTAGGATTGACATACTCAGATGGTTTGGGAACGTGGAAAAAATAAGATAGCAACTGCTGCCAGAGTCCTTTACCATAGACCAGAGGTTGTGAGGCGTAGGGGGAGACCCAAGCTAAGATGGATGGACTGTGTCCAAGGGGACCTGAGACCTTGGACGTGCTCAATTGGAGTCATGAAACCGCTGACAGATCGGAATAACGAAGACCTCTTTTGGGGGCTAGGTCCTACCTTGGGATATGAAACCGATGATGAATGCCCAGAGGTGGTTTGGGCATAAAGAATGAACGATGAACGACTATCAAGGGTGTAAGAGATGGAGTGAATAGCAGGGGCCGCCCCAGAAAGGCATGGCATGACCATATAAATGATATTTTGAAATAAGAAATCATGAAACTTGAGCAATCGACTATTACGTATGAGGCGATGCATGGATGTAAAGGAAACCATACATTTGTGTATAAATAGAGGTTGGTGTATGTCAAATAAAGGCGTATCACTTCGATCTGTTTAATTCTTGATCATATCATTCCAATTTATTCTACTTGAGTTCAAAGCTCTTATTTTCTAATAGGATCAGCTAGACTATGGACCCTAGATGATGTTGTATCGTTTCAATTAAAAAATATTTAAAATCAAACTAAAGAAAATAATTTGTCAACGATTATTCTTCTGCGTCCTTCCATTCCATTCTTTCTTTTTCTCTACTCAGTAAAAATTGTTTTTCTACAGTATTTATTCATCTATTCCATTATTTATACACCAAACCGACACACAGCTCGCATAACTCGGATCAATCATGTCAAAATTTACGTCATAATATATGTCAACAAAACAATTTCCGACGCGATTTGACATTTTAAAAACAACAGAGAAGATGTCATAAATCAATATCGTCAGGTGTGCTAATGTATTTGATATGACACGCACGCGTCCCAGATCAAATTAAAACATATTAAATATTTTATGTCTTAATAATATACGGGATAGTTAGGTACTACTTTTATGAATAGTTTTAAATGCGGTTAAAACTATTCATAAATTATGTTGTTATGTTATTGTTGATATTATTTTTGGGGGCCTTGTTAAACGTTACTTTTTTTTCTTCGCTCGGTTACACCACTGCTTTCATATTGCGTGCTCTTTTCAATCAAACAACTCCCCCACTCATATTTTTCAAGACTTGGCTTCTTCACAACTTTCTTAGTAATGGGCTACTTTGTAATTTTCCTCAATAGTCCCGACGAATGTGAATTCAAACTTGTATAACAGACATTAATATGGAAATAAAATAGACAATATTATGTATCTCCGGTTCATTTTGTTGATGTTATTTTTCTATTATATCGTCAATCATCTATAATTAATATATTACATAGTTTTTTTTAGAAAAGGTAAAATAGATATTTTTTGACAAATTTGTATCTCATTGGAGATGAAGTTGGATTATTATACGAGAACCGTGAAATCAAGGCACCTACAAGATATATATGTATGTTTTCGGGTAAAATATATGAGGACATAAGGATAGTATCAGGCAATATGTATAGCGGGTTACGAGATTGTACGAATAGGGTATTCGGCAATCTTTGGGTTTGAATATAAAGGAATGTCGGTGGTTTGTTCGAGGCTTTCTATCTACGATAGTGCTCTCACGTTGTGGTTCAATTAATAAACTAATTATTGTACTTCACTCTTGTATATTAATCGAGAATAATCTGGAGACTAACGATATTAATCGTCTCACAGATCCAGATCGAAAACACAATTAAAAAACAGTGTCTCCACCGGGAATCGAATCCGGGACCTTTCGCTCAGGAGTCAGTTACCCAACCCACTGAGCCATAAAGGCCGACAATTAATAATATTAAATGAAACATTGATGAGCTGTTAGTCTTCCAAAAGTACCTACCTACGTCAACTTAAGAGCTGATTAGTTTTCCATAGATAACGGTTAATTTTTCTCTATGATTTTATCTATTAAAACTTTAAAAATGCTCTCATGGTCTGGAAAATCGAGAATAAGCATATTTTGATCGAGTATATTTATTTAATTGCATATACGCAAACATTGGATTTTTTTCCCTGTCGGAAGTCAAATGTTATTTTTATTGACAATAAAATCTGTTGCTTTCATTGTTTACAAATAAATCAACTTCTCAATAGATGGCGTTACAAAAAGGTTTCTTCGTTACTTCATAGATGGCAATATCGAGGGAGATCGCGATCCACTTCCACGCCGGCGACGCTATAGAGCCCATTGGCCCTGTTCACCACCGGACGCAGCCGCAACATCGGACAAACACAAAATATCCACCATCCATCGGGTTCAACCACTGCCCCCGAGAATCCAACCTCAAACGGCGGGGCAACCGCTCAAGATCGGCAGCCGTATAATTCAGGTGAAATGTTTACACATTATTCAAATATATAGAACTTTCAAAAAAATTAAATTAAATAAACCAGCCGATGACAGGTCGTAAGCCCTGTTGGTGCCTGCGTTCCTGGTTCTTCTATAATATCCCAACTTCTTCTTGTGGAATTAATGGTCCTTTTAATATACTTTCGTAGGCGCTGGTGGTGCAGATTCTTATGTTAGTAAATTAAACACGCGTGTATCTGGTATGAACTTTATTTTTAGACTGATTGATTGTACATAGATAAGGTAGATATAGGTCAAGGCAAAAATATAGCAAGGATAGCAACTGCTACATAATATAAATACTTACAGAGGTGCCAATATTACCATCAACCATGCACCGTCTATGACCAAAGACAACAACATATTTTATTGTTGGGATAGATTCCAACACTTCTCTATTGAGATGTTATTGTCAGTAAAAATAAGCATACATATTTTGTTTAAATTTTTGATATAATTGAGTTATCAAGTTCATTCTCTACATGACACTTCATTCATTCATTCATTCGTCCTTTTCCTCATGACTGATGATAGCGGCTGTAGTCTGTCGCCACACGTATGGCCCGCCTCTATGCCAATCAATTTTGGGCTGAACGCAGAGCACCAGTCACCGAAGACCCCATTGTGGACTTAACCAAATCGCTCCAACTGGTCGGTGAGCGACCACGAGATCTCCGTCCCTCCACGCTGCCCATCACAAAAAGCTTCTCGAGGCAGTCTGGTTCCCTTCTGGCAATGTGTCCAAAGAATTGAAGGATACGTCTGTAACATATCGTCGACATACGATCCTCGATCCCTAGCTCGTCTAGAATTGACACATTGGTTCTTCTGGCTGTCCATGGGATGCGCAGCATACGCCTCCAGCACCACATTTCGAAAGCATCGATCATCTTTCGCTCTGACTTCCTAAGTGTCCATGTTTCCACACCATACAGGAACATCGGGAATATCAGAGCCCTGATGAGTCTAGCCTTCGTGTTTTTCGTAATGGTCCTGTCCTTCCATACTCTTGTGAGCTTTCCCAGTGCTCCCTTTGCCATTGGTGATGCGTCTTTTCACTTCCGCTTAACCACCGGTGTCACATATGTTGGAACCCAGATATGTGAAGTCATGTACTATGTCAAGATGGTTTAGAGAGTTTATTGGGGGAAGTTTACATGCTCTATCAATCACCATCAGTTTGGTTTTGCATTGGTTTATGCTCAGACCGAGTGATAAACTTTCCCTCTCAACATGATACTTACCCATCGAGAAATTGTTAAAAAAAATACGCTTAAAAATTGTGAAATCGTGACTCTCCACGATTTCATAGTAGTCGAAAGTAAAAAGGTGAATTCTCATACATAAATAATTGCTCTATTTTTCTGTGAAATTCGATTCTCGTTAAAAAGATTTTCCCCATAATACGTTAGATTAAAATCGTTGTACACGATTTAAATGTATAAGCGAGGATTTTTAGGCTAAACGCTTAGCTCACGAAACGTGTTACGAATGTAAGGGTGTTGAAAATTTTCAATGTCGAATTGAAAATTTTCTCAAAGTATTTATTATTCTTAATTACATCGCGTGTGCAGTAGCACCAAGTTTAGAAATAAATCATGCTTTCTTAGTTTAAACAAAATAAACGCGATACCAGGATTTTAGACCATAAACCAAGAAAATAAAATATAATATAACAAAATCTTCCTTGCACCCAGAGCAAGTTGCGAGTTTATGAGTTTATTGGCTTAAAGCAATTTCTTTCAACCAACCAGCGAATCAATAGCCCATAGAAGCAATATTAGCGTGAGAAATTCTTCTTCTTCCTCTTTATTTAGATCAATGATCTGTTTTTACAGGTCCTGGAACGAGGATGTCTAGCTCTTCCTCCATCTCTTTGATGATCTTCCGGATGGTCGGCGTCCCTCTGGTATCTCGCGCATTACAATCTTCGACAGCCTTTCTGGATTCATCCTATTAACATGAAATTGCTCTATAAATGAAATTTTACAGCAATTTTCCATAATTTGAAGCCTGTTATCTCCGAACACCACCAGTACTCTGGATACATTACTATCCAATCGTTGTAACGTAAGCCTGGCAGTCGCTAACTGTTGCTTGTGAGAAATACTTCATTAAATTAGCTAAAGGGGTTGGATTAAGTGCAGTTTTAATCATAAACCGTGACACTGCAGGAATGCTGCTGCTAAACTATTAAAACAACAGGAAAGGTTATGGCTGTTAAACGAGGGCATGTACCCACTAACCTGTTACTTAATAGTGATGTGCAAAAGTCAGGCCGAAAACAGCGTTGCTTTTGGTCTGACGTGAACATCAGTAAAATGAATATTTGTAGAACAATGGTACAAAATATTTTTAATACAAATTTTGGAACGATCGTTGGAAACAATATTTATTTATTTATCTTTTTGTACATTATATAAACAAATATTGCATTCTTATTAGGCAATATCTTCCAACAAACCAGACTACAAAGTATACAAAGAAAATAATAATAATAATATCTATAATTATATAATATATGAATTCACCCATTTTTGTGGTAGGTATATAGTTTGTGTTCCACTGTTTAACTTTGTCTGCCTAACTAGGAATAATTCCTGTTTTAAGGCAGCCAATTTATTTTTTGTTTATTTTATAGTTTTCTTCCGAAACAAATATGTGTTCTGAATAAGGAAAATATAAATAAATAATAGATCTATAAAAGAAAAGAATAAAAGAAAAAAAAAGAAAATTCTTTACTCAAGAAACAGATTGACCATAAATATTTAGTAAATTAAGTCAGATACCTAGAACAGATTTGGAAAAAACACAGAAAAAAAAGAATATTAGCACGGGTCAATTGAAATGTTACGTTAGGTGATATGACATAAATAAACATGAGCGAACAGTGCGCAGTAGGTACGTATGCGCAGTCTGCACCTCAAACAATTCGAGTTAAAATTACATATATAATATTATCTACGGTGCAATTTCGTAGATTTTAGTTTTAGGTACAAAGTCAGTTACAGAATAGGAAATTCAGTTCAAATGATCTTCATTCTCAAATTTAAGAACGATCCTATTTTAGTTCAGAAAGTTACTTAATTGGAAGTAAAATGGTCTGTACTGTCATGACCAAACAAGTGCCTTGCCCATCCCTACAGCTCCTCATACAGCTCTGACAAATAACGAATTAAATGAGATAATACATATACCAACTTTATATTATATGGTTTAAATTGGACTATTAATACTTAACACAGGTACAGCAATAATTGGTTTAGTCATAATTAATTAAGCAGGGGAAGGTTTTGAAGTTCACATGAACATAAGCGGAAATGAACCTGTTACAGCCATAGAAGTAAACATAATTGAACTACTTTTAAAATTAAATACATTTTTAGTTTATAGGTACGTGCTTTTAATGAAAATTTATTATATTTTATTTAAAGGTTAAGTTAATGCAGCAAGCCAGAATAACGGACGCTATTGTGAATACGAATGAAAAATGTGTTGCGTTCAGCAGATGGAAGAGACGGAAAAACAAATATGACGGAAAAAAGACTTTTTATGGTGAAGTTTGATAGAATTATAGTGTTATATTTTATCGCGTATTATCATAATTGATGAATCGAATATTTTTTATTGTTGCATATATGCAAACATTGGATTTTTTTCCTATCGAGATTTCTTCAGCATTTCATATATGCATTGCATTTATTCTGTTTTCGTGGGATTTCTGCCATGTCCAGGTTTTACTTGCATACTTCAAGCTTGGAACTACGATAGCGTTATGAATGGCAACTTTGGCTTCCTGCGATACGTTGCGATCATTTACAACTGATCTAAGTGCTCCATTTACTCTGTTTCCTGCCATGACTCTTCTTTCGATATCCTTATCAGGCCGTCCATTCCGTTGAAACAAGCTTCCCAGATACATATTAATGTCAACTTGCTCGAGCCATTGGTTCTCTACTTTTGTTTGACACGCTGCTGTTTTTTTTTTTTAAATTAAAAATGAATATGTCCTTGTTAAACAAGTACATATACATCTTCCTACGTTCCCTAAAATAAGCAAATAAATGCTTGTGCTATAGGTGAACGAAATCGGTCGAGGCAGGATTCGAACTCGCGACCACTGGATTACTAGCCCAGCGCGCTAACCGCTCTGCCACCGACCCATCTATGACGCTCTGCCATTGACCCATCATGTTCTGCATTCACTCTTTTCAAGAGCATTGCCTTTGATTTGTTGACATTCATCCCTTTACATGCTAATTTCTAATATCCTTGCCATTCGTTTTCCATTAGTCTAGCATTAAAATATACAAATGAGTGTCAAGTGAGTGTTTCCATGTACATTCACTTTTGTATTTCCTCTTTCTTAGCTCTTGTGTATGTAAAACAACTTAATTGGTCCACAAATGGAGAACATAAATATTTGTTTATTACTTGCTATGATGACTGTATTTTTACAAAATAAAATAAAAAAAATAATAAAAATTAAATTATAATAAATCAAATCAAACACTTCCTAATAAGTTTCCGTTAACTAAATTGTATCCGCTTCTGTTACAACTTTCAACTGTCATAATTTTAAACTCGATACATATGTCCACCTTCAGTGGATTACTTAATGCATACCCACATAGTAAAATTTGCAATATAGACATGTGCAATCTACCGTAGAGTATATTAACACTTAAAATACCTACATTTAGACGAAATGCCAATTGCTAATGAATGTCACAAAAGGTGCAAAAAGGGTCTGCAAAAACCGCCATCGCGGAAATGTCAAGCTTGGCCGTTTATAGGGACCCCTGAAAGGTCGAAACGTCAACGTTGACTTAAAACTACGACCAAAGATGGTTAAAACACCTTTACTGAGCGGTCGGATTCAACCGACCGACCGCACCTTTAAAGCCAACCGACTGCGCGTATTTTTAGACACTGAAACTGCACCTTTATCCGACACGCCCCATTGAGCATATTTATATATTTACGTGTACATTAAGTGCACAAAGTCGGGTTTATTGACATAAGGCAATTTCAAGCAGCGTGAAGTCTCTAAAGTTAATTTGGTTTATTTAAAATAAAAAAAGTACAAATAAGAAAGAGAAAAACAAATATTAATAATAAAACATCAAATACGTGAGGAAAGGATGGAGAGAACGGAATGTAGAATATATAGAATTCATTTGACAATTTTTTTTTTAAGTCTACCTTTAAAAATATTTGTATGGATTGAGATGACGTTACTTCACTTAGGCCATTCCATAGTCTAGTTGATTGTACTTGAAAAGAAGAGCTTAACATTTTTGTAGAGTGAATGAGGAAAGCTAGTGTTGGGTTATAGGAAAACAGAATTGACGCTGTACAAGACCATTGTCAGAACGGTACAGGCGTATGGATGCGAGGCAATGACACTGTCAGTAAAAGCAGCTGAGTTCCTCGACACATTCGAGCGGAAGGTGCTTCGTCGAATCTGTGGGCCCGTGAGGGACGGCGATGAATGGCGCATTCGGCGCAGTGATGAATTGTACAGCATTTACCAGGCCCCTAGTGTCTCAACACATATGAGGCTCTCGAGATTGAGATGGGCTGTACACGTGCATAGAATGCCAAACTCACGGGTACCCAAGAGGGTAATGATGGGGCATCCGGGGGGGAAAGAGGAGGATAGGAAGACCAAGACTGAGGTGGGAAGACGAAGTAACCAAAGATGCGAACCAGCTTTTCCAAGTGACCGGATGGAGAACAGTGGCTGAGGACAGGAATGGTTGGAGGCGAAAGTTGGAGGAGGCCAAAGCCCGATTTGGGCTGTAGTGCCATTGAAGAAGAAGTGTTGGGTTAATTTGATTTAATGTTGCTCGGGTTGGTTGAGAGAGATTGCCTTATGACAATAAACCGCCTTTGTGCACTTGATGTAAATAAAACATCAAATAAATATTGATGATAAATATTCATATGAAACCCCTCTGCTAAACTATAAATATCCCCATCAATCACGGTCAGAGTCAGTTCTCTCGTACCACTCACTAAATAAACATCAATCTAAAAAGAACAACCGCAATTCCATTTATTCTATATAAAGGTTAACCAAACACACCTCTAGAGTGATGACCCCGACGTGAATTAACTGTTCCCAAAATTTTCGTATATAAAATACAAATTACAACTTTGATGATATAAAAATGTTAATTGTTGATTTCAGCGACGGAATTCCGGATAGGATTGGGTTCCGGTAGAGCCAGCAGTCCAACAGCCAGATATGGACCTCCAGTCAAAACAAGAACTTCGACGGTTGACCTCAAAGCTTTTTGACAGACATTAATTCTCAGACAAATATTCGTTTCACAACATCACTTTTTTCCGAGATGTGCTTCAACATTAGAAAAGGCGTAAGACAACTGAATGTCTTTCACTATACTCGGTGCCATCTTATCTTGTTTGTCAAGTAATCGATAGTCCAAATTAAATATTCCTGACACATATCTTTATCCATCCTAAAACAACATAATCTAGTTAGTTCTTCAATCGTTCTATCCTATCAATCGATTGGTGTGTAAAAAAATAATCACTATAATATGGTAGCCATTTTATTGAGAAGTACATATTAGGAAAAGGAATAATTATCCCTTTTTTGACCGAAATGGAACAGGCCGGATATAATTTAAAACACCTGATACCATACTATAACATATTGACAGAATATGGATAAAGGCTCAGTATTACGGATGACCCTTATTTGTAGAGAGAGTTACTAAATTGTTGATTAAAGTTATGGGTAGGGCTCGCCAAGCGAAAGAATGCGGGTGACATCACTTGTGCACAAACCAATAATTCAACCAATAATTTCATTTTAGCTTGTAGAGCGACATTTTACAACTTACACGTATCATCATAGTGTAGGTATTCGGCGGTTTTAATATATCATGTTTTCAGTCATTGGATTTAGCGATTTGTGCCCTCTTGGAGCTGATTAGATTTCTATGGACATCTGTCAAAACATTCGAAATCTGTCAAAACATTCCAAAACTCGTATTTTAAGACCGTAGTACAATAGAGATACACAATAGAGATACAAAAATCACACTGTACAAGACAATTATTAGGACAGTCGTGACATATGGATGTCAAGCATGGACACTTATAGCCAAATCTGCTGAAATGCTGGACACATTTGAGAGGATTAGATATAATAATGAACTGTATGCTATCTACAAGACTTTCAGGCTCTCTGTGCATGTTAGATTGAGCAGATTGAGATGGGCCGGACATGTACAGAGAATGTCACCACAGCGAATACCAAAGAAAGCCATGTGAGAACATCCAGGTCGAAGACCGCGGCTGCGATGGGAGGACGAAGTTGGAAGGGATGCTTCCCAACTATTGCAAGTGCCGTGCAGGTTGGAGAGTTGCTGCAGACGACAGAAGAAGCTGGAGGCGAAGACTGACGGAGGCCAAGGCTCGATATGAAGATGTAAACGATAAATACGTAAGTATGTAGTAAAGAGTTTGTTATGTTTTCTTTAAGCATGAACGTTCAAAACAATACAATTGACTTAATATTACTCGTATAAATTAGTCCTTTTTAATAAAGACGAAGACATATTGTTGTAATGTTTGAGAGTATACAGTAATGCGAATTTAATTGCGGGGTGTAAGTATGTAAAAAAAAATGTTCACGGACCATTAAAAACATTTATTGGCGGAGTAGAGATGGGTGTAGAGGCGCAACGGGAGGGCTCAGCGGTATAGGCGTAGGCGCAGGGTGACCAAAAAATATTGTTTTGTACAATTTTATTTTGTGGTGTAAAACAAAATTTATTGCAATATATAAAAAATATTAAACGCGGCAAATTGATATTTTAAATATGAAAAAAAATACTTACACGTTTATTTTATTTATTTATTTATATATTTTATGTACATGTGTACAAAGGCAGGTTTATTGCCATAAAAGGCAATTTCTTCCAACCAACCCGAGCAACGAACCAGTTTCATAAAAACAAAGTAGTAATTATATTGCACGCGTATTATTTAAACCAAAAATGATTAACGACGCGGTGTGCTTACTACGAGAATGCCGCGCAGCGCAGTTGCCTACTAAACGTACCCCGCTAGTATTTTGGTTTTACGAAGGCAGCCGAACTGTATTCGGGGATCTATAATTATGTATGTCGGTATGAAGTGCCGAATAATAATAATGATTCGCGGAAAAAATTGAAAAAAGACATTTTCAACGTAAATAATCGGGAGTCAGGATGGTTGTAAGGTAGTATAGCGACCTCTTCAGAGCGTAATGTTTTGATATGTAAAGTATCTGGAAAAGAGTTTTTTTCCCTTTTGAAAGCTTGATCAGTGTGTTTGTTTATTGATTTATTATTATTAACAATACGATGAGGAAGTTACAAATACAATTATATACTAGAGCTAGAAGTCAAGTGCGTATGTACATGTACATATATGTGTGTGTATGTGTATTATTTATTGATAAGTATTGTAATTGATAGGATACGATGAACAACAAAAGAGTGAAAGCAGAACAGTGTGTCAAATAAAAGTAGAGAATGAATGGCTTGAACAAGTCGACGAGTATGTCTATCTGGGTAGTATGTTCCAACGGAATGGACGGCCTGATAAGGATATTGAAAGAAGAGTTATGGCAGGAAACAGAGTGAATGGAGCACTCAGACCAGTTATGAATGATCGCAACATATCAAGAGACGCTAAAGTTGCCATTCATAACGCAATCGTAGTGCCAACCCTGACGTATGCAAGTGAGACCTGGACATGGCAGAAGTCGCACGAAAGCAGAATAAATGCAGTTGAAATGAGATCGCTTAGAAGAATTTGTAACAGAACGATGTATGATAGAGTTCGGAATGAAGATACAAGGAAAGAATGTAAGATAAAGAAAGATGTAATTAACAGAATGAAAGTTAACACATTGAGATGGTTTGGCCACTTGGGGAGAATGAACGAAGAATGCCTGACGAAGAAAATATACAAAGCTGACAGGAACGGAATAAGAGGTCGCGGGCGCCCAAGAAAAGGATGGCACGACCATGTAAACGATATTTTGAAAGATGGAAATGTAAGAAGCATGAACAACAGACGAACATGTATAAGACGATGTATGAATGTTGATGAGGCGATGAATGTGTGTCAAGATAGAAAAATGTGGCCTTCGGTTCTCTCTGCCTACCCCGTGAGGGACATGGCGTGATGGTATGTATGTATGTATGTACGATGAACACCTCACTAGGAAATCCTGTGCCGAGGTGTTCATTTCAACAGTTATGTGACATAGTAGGTACATTATGTATATTGTTCTTGAATTAAATTATAAATTAAATAATTATTGAGAAAAAAATGTGAAAGTTAATTATACGCACTAGTCTGCGAATTCTTTTGAGAAAGTGCGTAATGGTAATAGTAATAATAATAGGGTTCTATTATTTATAAGTCGGCCATCGCCATAAAAAGACATACTGATAAATTGAAACCAACATATTAAGTTGAAAGAAATTGATGTTCGGCAATAAACATAGAACATTCCCCAGTTGCACATGTAGTGTTCATAATTAATATTGATATAAAAACTGCGGTGCGTGGGACGAAAATATAGATTTCCGAAGAATAATAATTAAAAAAAATAGTATTTTTTTTAATAATTGTTTTATGAATATCTCGTGGTCACCCTACGATTCGTTATATAGTATTCACTGCTCAGTACTAAGCGTTTTAACCTAACTCGACAGTTAAAATTACCATTATTTTCAACAAGTGTTTTGAATGCCAACATATTTTTTTTTTCCTTTTTATGGATAAAGAAGGAACCTACATGTTATTTAATTTCTAGATAATAGAAACTGACTTAAAAATTGGTCTTCATATTTATTATTAAATAAATTTGGATTATTTTTATAGCGCCGTTTTTGTGATAACCTCACCTCAAGGGCGCATATGAATACCTACAAATTATCGGTTAGGTACAGTAATTTTCATACCTACCGATAAAACACTAATCTTCCAACAAAAAGTTTAAGGTGATCAACACTTTATCTGAAATAAAGGTTTCCAAATTTATCGGCAAACGTCAAGAAAAATCACGTGGGCTGCGCAGATTACAATTTTTTTGCTTGGTTGGCAAACTGTCCCCCACTCCGCCGAAAATTGTCAAGATATTTGCCGATACCAATATAATATATTTTTTTTTAATTTATGGTATTTTTGTAGAATTACATCCCCCTTGATAACGTACCGGAATGAAAAATAACAAAAACAAAATTATTTATCCATTAAGTCATTCATACAGCAATTCATGCAATCATTCCAATTTATACGTTCATTCATTCGGTCATTCTTTCATTCATTCATTAATTTAATTATTTATTTATATATATTTTTTTAATTTCAATCATACATGCATGCATCGAATACCATTTGATTCATTGATTAATTAATTCATTAATTCATATATTCATTCATTCATCATTTTTTCGTTCGTTCGTTCATTCATTCATTCATAAATTCATTCGTTCATTCATTCTTACATACATACATACCATCACGCCTTGTCCCTCGCGGGGTAAGCAGAAGAGAACCGAACGCCACTTACTTCTATCTTGACATACATTCATCGCATCGTCAACATTATTTTATTTATTACATAATTTATAATCTGTTGACAATAAATGATTTCTACGTTTTGGATAATTTTTTTTTTGATTGGTTAGTCAGTAACATTTTTCCTTAAGAAAATAAATGTTTTGAATCTAATAATATATGTATAGGTACATTCTTTAATATCATACCGCGGTGTTCGGCATAATATACAGACATTATTGTCATAAAAAAATCTAACTGATAGATACACAAAAAGGTTTAAAATTTAACTGAAAGGTAGAGTGCATCTCAATAAACTTGAACGTCTTCAGAATATATGTATCAGATTCATCTTTGGGTTGAAAAAATTTGGTCGCATATCACCTTACCGCAATCTTCTTTGTTGGCCCAGGATACGCCAGCGGCGCAATATACACATTTTGTCACTATTGTACAATATTCTCTCGAACCCAAACCTACCACAGTACCTAAAAAGCAAATTCACTTATTTATCCAATCATGGACTTCCACTCCGATCTGCTGAACGTACAACACTATCCATACCTATCCATAATACAGAATTTTTCAGCTCTTCGTTCGAAGTACAATCAGCAAGATTATGGAATAGCCTTAGTCCGGATATTGCGTCGTCTAACTCACTTTGTATTTTCAAGAAAAAACTAAAGAAGGAATATTTATCCTTGAACACCTGATCCCTATTTCCTCTCCTGTCCTTACCATATCCTTTTTATTGCTATGAATTATATTTTTTTTTGTTTAATAGTATTTAAGTGTTATACGTATTTTATTTGATTTCTTTTACTCTTTTTTATTTGCTGTTGTACATACACAATGGTTGGAAGAAAGTGCCTAATGGCAATAAGCCCGCCAGTGTACAATTATATTTGTTTATATTATGTACAAGATGTATAAATAAATAAAATAAATAAATAAATAGATAGTAAAAATGCAGCGTAAAATATACATTGGTATAAAGGTGTTAAGAGTGCTATCCATAGCGCTATAAATGTCAACAGCAGTAAACGAAGTGGCTGCCATGTGTTTATAGATGTACATAATAGGAAGTTAGCTATGTATGTAGTTACTAATGTATATAATATAATGATACACTTGTAACAGTAAATATATATTATGTATGGAGAAAAACAAAGGAAATGTCAAGATATAAATACTGGCTTCGACATTTACTTCACCTGTTACACACGGCACTCACAGACACTGGTGCTCAATTGTTACAACGACGTCACCCCGTTCAACAAATATAGTTAATAATACGCCTGCTAGCAGACGCACTGGATTAGTGATCCAGTGATGGAGATTGAAAAGAATATATCACAGCCTTCTATCTCACTCCGTTGGGAATGTTATAGAGCTGGTAGCCTTGTTCATCCCCGTAGTGACTGCTGGGAGGACGACACGAGGAATTTCTAGCAGATATATTTCAGCGCCGAATAGAAGCATGGATCAAGTACCGACGTCGATGAATCAGAGATTTATTCGTTCATTCATTAATTTATTCGTTCGTTCGTTCATTCATTAACAAGATCAACGCTCATACGAGCATTTACAAAAAATTAATTTAACAAGAAAAAAACAAAACATAATCATACCTATAAAAAAATAAGAGTAAAAAAAACTCTTGTCTATAGAGAAACATACAATATCAATATGAAGTTAATCACTCAATTTTCCCATACAGAAGCTATTTTATTTCTGTTATATACATTTATCATACAAATATGAAATTTATTTCACATTGATATGGCAGACTATAGATTTTTTTCTTTAAATTTCGACAATCCTTGAATGCATTTTTGATAAGTGTATAAAAATACCTCGATTTTCAAGAACGTGAGAGCATTTTGTAAATTTGGACAGATGAAATCATAGAGAAGAAATTAACGGATATATAAGGAAAACTAATCAGCTCTATGTTTATACACTTTACACATGCGATGTAAATATGAATTCGATCGGACTTATAGTTTGGGTTGTAGAGAGGACACAAAAAGGATAATCCCACCCCTTAGTACTCGCTTTGGCGATAAAATAAGCCTACATCACATCTGATGCTTTATTTTAGCCCTACCCTCCTAACGAATTTGCATCAGGGTACCACACCAAACATGATGACTCTACAGATGAACCTTGGCCTCGTGTGACAAGTTACTGTCGAGCGAGGCATCAAGACGTCTGTCCAGCTTTTTCATAGGTAAGAATAATTGAAGGTGGCACCGATATTTTCCCATAGAATCCTAGGGTGGGGTTGCGGCCACCCCCAACTTTCTCCTTCTTCAGTGTATTTCCCTCCACTGAACGATTAAGGCGTTAAAGCTTCCGCCCTACTCTTCCATGGGTATGAATTGAAGGGGGCACCGACCTTTTGCCCAGATTCCTAGGATAAGGCTGCGGCCACCACCAACTTTACCGGCTAGGTTTCTATGGCCGCAATCAAGCCCCAGTAATGGAGATTAGAGGAAAGTCGCAGTCACCTACTCCAATCCATAAGGAACATTATAGAACTAAGTAGTTTTGTTCATCCCCGAAGCGGCTGCTACTATCATGCATATTTCAATCCACTACCACTACCGAGTCCAACCACAAACGTGGAGGCCCGTCAATCATGGCGACGGTTAACCTCCCAACAGTGCCACGGTACACTAGACTATCACAGGGAGCTTTCGCCACGCCTGCAGTACTTTCAGTTCGAACCTCATCTTAGATGCCACGAAGTAGTTGCATTAGCACGCAGTAGTTGCATTAGCACGCAGTAGTTGCAATAGCACGCAGTAGTTGCAAATTTTATCACGCCGTCAAACTCGCAAAATTATTGTTATTTGTTCGCGAGACCCCCGAATTCCCACAGATTGGGAACAACTAATTGAAAGAAATTACGAAACTATATTTCTAAAAGACAAGTGTTTAGCGTTCAGGGGTAGTAAATTCCACATTTCAATTTGAAACCATATATATATATATTTTTTTAAATATTTAGGCTAGGTAGTACTGATACATATGCACTGAAGAAGATTGAATTTATAATTTTACATGCATACAAATCATCACGGCATATTCGACAATGTGGGGTAACCAGCGACGGGTGTGTGGATATGCATTACCTTATAAAAGGAAGCACAACACATACGTGTATGCCCAGACACTAGTCTCGTCTCACCGAAAAACGCACTACATTCAAAATGCGTGGTGAACATCAATACTGAATATTGCCTGTTGTATTTTCGATTACCCGGTTCCTCGAAACGATGGCAATATATGAGTGGAAGCACTATTCAAAGCCGGTGCCTCACAGCAAAAAATATTTGAATTTTTAACAACACAAAAAATCAAGCCTTATCGTTGTAGACCATTTACACATAGCAATCACGATGAAACTCACAGTACGCACTATGCACTTTTAATGTGACATTCGATGAGAGTAGGTACCTCTACCAATAGGCTATTTTATTTATTGTAGGTATAATGTGATTGGACAGGAGTAAAATATTTTTTCAGTGTAAGTCTGTATATATATATTATTGTACTATCTCTTTCGCACTTAATTTATTCTGTCGTGTGTGCTCTTTCTTGGTGACATTGTAAGAATTCGTTTAACTGTACCATTTTTCGAAGAGCGTTTTGTTCTTAAACACGTGTCATCGGGTAGCGTATTTACCTTTCCGTGTTGATTAGGACACAAGTACTGCCTTGAATTAAGCACTAGTTTGTTGCGCTAATGCACTTAAAAACTCGTATTTAATTCAAGGCACGTGTCCTCCAAATGCACATGGTTTAGCAAAGCAAACTGTTCCTGCTAAAACGTGTTCAATTCAAGGCACGCATTATTAAATCGTACACAGGTTTATAAATTTTACCATATGAATTAATTGAGCGTTACAAGGTTGTGTTAGAGGCATTTTTTGTGTGTGATTGTTTTTATTTGAATAGATTAATCTACACAAATCTACATTTATATCATAAAAAATTGTTAAGACAATTTTTTTGTATGAGATTGGTAGGTACTCGTGAATTAAGTTTCAATGAAATAATTACACTTTGCGTCGTAATTACCTTCACAAGATATAGAGCATAGAATTTTACATTGTTAATTATCGTTGTCTCCTTCGTAATTTACAATTTTAAAATTGCCCAAAATAATAATTTTATGTTCCATATTACTTAAAGACTTGAACAAAATTACTGATTACTACCATATAATTTGTGAACAAAATACAAATATGACAGTGACAGACGAAATGCGAGCGAAATGAAATAACGCGCGAACTTCATGGCTATATATGTTCCATATTCAATAATTAATTGCCTTGAATTGAACACGTATTAGCAGGAACAGTTTGCGTTGCTAAACGGTGTTCATTTGGAGGACACATGCCTTGAATTCAACACGAGTTTTTAAGTGAATTAGCGCAACAAACTAGTGCCTAATTCGAGGCAGTACTTGCCTCCTAATCAACACGGAAAGGTAAATACGCCATCGGGTACAACAGTAACAAGTACAAAAATAAGAGAAAAAAAAATCAAATAACATCGGCGTATCGACTTCTGTCACTTTACAAATTCAACTGCGATACAGGGCTCCCCGTACTAATTGTCTCAGTTGTCTGGGCCCCAAAGTTAAGGCCCTCCATATGTGTACATATGTAGGTATATACAGCGTGCAGTCATGACCTTTCCGCCCTCTGTAGTCATTAAAGAAAACACCTGTCTTTACAAACGAAACACCCACTATAAGGGTTGCCAACACTATAATATAAATACTATATAGGGGCTGTTCGATAACAAGATAATTGCATTATTTTTTATTTACCAACATTGTTTCAAACATGCGGGTCGTGGCCAACACTAAACTCTTTATAACAAAAGTCAATTTTTAGCCGCGCTTCATAAATGATAGTTTTGTCCGAATAGAGGATTATATTAATTTTTTTTACGGCGCTGGCCGATTTACTAATGATATTAATAACAATTAAGCACTACAAAAAATAACACACAATTATTATTATTACCATTATACACTTCCTCAAAAGAATTAGCAGATCAATGCGTAAATTGTAAATTATTTAAAAGAGCAAAATAAAATGCAACAAACGCATCATCAAGCTTTCAATTGGGAATAGTTCACCCATCCAGATACTTAACATATCAAAGGATTAGGCTCTGAGGAGGTCTCTATACTACCTAACAACCCTTTAACATATTATTATTTTATTTATCAATATTATTTAGATATTAAACGCCGCCTAACAATATAAATTCTAGTGTGTCCCGTAAGAACATTTCAAAACGAGTGGGTTGTGGCCAACGCTAAACTCCTCACTAACAAGTCATTCTATAAAGTATTCAAATTTTGTATGGAAAATTTTCAACATTTTCATGAAATGAGTTTGTTAAATTATTTTTTATTTAAATATTTTATTATCAAAACTTGATAACTCTTCAATGCCATTTTATGAAAGTGATGTGCCTTTTTACCAATTTGAAAATAAAAATTTCAAATTTTAAGTTTCCAGAGCTTGGGGTCACTTTAATATATTTGACAGTTAAAAAAATTGAGAAGCACTATTCATATATCGTTCAAAATCTAATGGGATCTAATCGAGTATTAGATATACGTATTTGCAAAATTTTAATAGAATCGAATGAATACTTTAGTCTATAATCGATAAAGTAAAATGAACACGCCGTACATAGCACATAGCACACATACACAGATACATTGTGATGAAACTTTCAGAATACAATCTCAGCATGATACTAGTTAATAATCTGCAAAAAAAAATACCCTTAATAATTGCGAAATCATAACTCCCCACTATATCCCCTCGGGTTAGTGAGGAGTAAAAATACCGAATGAACAGACTTATGTTTTAAGACTTAAAAATAAATATTTATTAATTCAGTATATTATATTTTTTTGTTTTTAATACTCC
Source organism: Molanna angustata (assembly GCA_963576475.1). Lineage (NCBI taxonomy): Eukaryota > Metazoa > Arthropoda > Insecta > Trichoptera > Molannidae > Molanna > Molanna angustata. The sequence continues at coordinate 18,390,155 of OY754989.1, forward strand.
TCACTACTCCAAGGGTATATAATGGGGAGCTATGAATACTCAATTTTTATTCAATATACGGCGTGTTTATATTACTTTATCGATTATACCGACCGCCGCGCCGTGGCACAGTTGGTAAGCCTTTCGGTTTCTGTGCGGGTGTCTTGGGTTAGATTCCCAGCAGAGGAGAAATTTATTTAAATTCATTTCTCACCCATGTATTACTTCTCTGGGCTGGAAACACTGGTTAGTTGGAAGAAATTGCCATACGCAGGGTGCAAGGAAGTGTTCATTATTATTATTACATAGATATTTTATTTTATTTTATTTTTTTGGGGTATACACAGATGAACAGGAAGTATATATTGTGTTAGTGTTACAATCTATAGATAGGCCTGCCATCCAATTATGTATATCCACTGTTATTTATACTGAACACAACAGAAGAGAAAAAAAAATATAAAGAAATGATGATTAAAAGATGGTTAAGGATAGTGAGATAGGAAAGTGACGGAGAATGTCAGAGGAAAGCAAAAAGAGGGAGAGCAAATTAAGTTGTACAGTATTCATACAATACATGAAAACAAAACATCTATATATTGTTATCTCGGATCATGTTGGATAATTCTTTCATATACCTGCTATACGGATTATGAAATATGTCTAAAGTATTGAATTTTTTGTTAAATGTTTCGCAGATACGAGGAATGGTAGAATATTTTCGGTGATTAGTTTTATAATTTGAAATATAGAAAAGATCAGTTTGTCGGGTTGTCCTAGATATTATAAATTATAGTTATAATTCTATTTTTTTTTTTAATTTTGCAAATTTGTATATCTAATATGTACTCGCTTAGATCCCGATATAAGTTTGAAGTATATCAGATCAGTGCTTGTCAATTTTTTCAAATGCCAAATATTTCAAAATGACCCCAAGCCCAGAAAACTTAAAGTTTGATATTTTTATTTTCAAATTGCTTAAAAAGGCACATCACCTTCATAAAATGGCGCTGAAAAATTATCAGTTTACAATGAAAAAAAAAATAAACTCATTTGTCGGCCTTCGGTTGGTTGAGATTTCTGACTGCTGATCCAAAGGTCCCGGGTTCGATTCCCGGTGGAGACACAGTTTTTAATTGTGTTTTAAGTCTGGATCTGTGAGACGATTAATATCGTAAGTCTCCAGAACGTGGAAACTTGTTATTGGGTGTGTGTTAAATTAAATAAATAAATAAATTAAAAAGTTGAATTCTATGTAAAGTGATTTTGTAGTGAGGAATATAGCGTTGGCCACAACACTCTCGTTTTAGATTAAAACGATCTTTTCCATCAATAGTTGATTAATTGGGCCATAAAACATATGTTGACACGAACGATGTTGTAAAATAAACAAACATTTCGCATTTTTTTAATAACAAAAGGTCGTAGGGGGTGTCATAAATTATGAGAAAAATGATACGTCAGGTGGATACCAAGATGACAGAAGGTATTTTTTTATTTTATTTCTGTTATTTATTTAAGTAGGTACCTACTATAAGACGTTTAACTGTCTGACTCACTAAAACCCCGTTTATTTAAATGAAGACTAGAAATTCTGTGGGCCCGAGTTCGATGCTTGCCTTCATCAAATTCAAATATTTATCTTTATTTATTACTCCTCACTAACCCCAGGGGATATAGTGGCGAGTTATGATTACGCAATTTTTCAGACTATTTTTTTATTGCAGATTATCAACTAGTATCATGCTGAGATTGTATTCTGAAAGTTTCATCACAATGTATCTGTGTGCTGTGTGCTATGTACTGTGTGCTATGTACGACGTGTTCATTTTACTTTATCGATTATAGACTAAAGTACCTACTCTTTCGATTCTTTTCAAATTTTGCAAATACTAATACTAATACTAATATTTTTAATGGCTCTAATGTGTTTTTTTTTTGGAAAAGACAAAATACAAAACTATGTAAAAGCAAAATGTCAAATATTTGGCTGGTAAAATTTGTAAACTGCTAGCCCTAGAACAGGGTCACCTAGTTGGGCAGCAGTAATCTTCATAATAGTCTTTGTGATAAAGGTGTGATAAAAATAAATAAATAAATACTCGCTTAGACCCCATTAGATTTTGAAGGATATCTGAATAGTGCTTCTCACTTTTTTTAACTATCAAATATTTCAAAGTGACCTCAAGCTCAGGAAACTTAATATTTGTTATTTTTATTTTCAAATTGGTAAAAAGGCACATCACTTTCATAAAATGGCATTGAAGGATTATCAAGTTTTCATAATAAAATATTTAAATAAATGCTGAAAATTTTCCATGCAAAATTTGAATACTTTATAGAGTGACTTGTAAGTGAGGAGTTTGGCGTTGGCAACAACCCACACGTTTTTAGTATGTGCACACAATATAACATGTATATCTTGCATAGGTACTATACCTCATTAAAAATAATAAGAATGCTTGAGTGTGTGTGTAAAAGAGAGAGAGACAGAAAGTGTATAAGTACGAATTTAGTACAGGCATTTGTTTTTACTCCTCACTACCCCCAAGGGAATATAGTGGGAAGTTATGAATTCGCAATTTTTGAGGTTATTTTTTTTATTGCAGATTTTCAACTAGTATCATGCTGAGATTGTATTCTGAGTTTTTCATCACAATGTATCTGTTTGTGCTGTGTACTATGTGATATATACGGCGTGTTTATTCTACTTTATCGATTATAGAATAAACACTCATTCGGTCGGTGTCTCAAATTTTAAATAAAAAAAATAGAATTAAAATGTATCTTAACAGATTACTAATATGTTTTACATATTATTAGTAATTCGTGCGTTTGCTGTAGCAGGACCAAATGCATGGAATAAGCTCCCATACACCCTCAGACAAACCGAAAATATATCTTCGTTCAGAAAAAAACTCAAAACGCACCTTTTCTCAAATCTTACCAGAGCCAAAATGATACAACGCAATTAATTTTCAGCGCCCTTGAGGTGAGATACTTCACAAAAACGGCGATATATAAATTATCCAAATATATTATTATTATTATTATATTAATACGTTTTACATATTACATATTATTAGTAATAATTATGAATAGTATGTGTAATAAATTAAGTATTATCATACCGCAATTAAAATTATTGACACAATTTAATTTTAGCGATATACCTATTATGGGGGGTGTAAAAATTGATACGTCATAACGAAATATCGTTACATTATAACGCAATAAATCCGTTAAAAACAACACCGTGACAAATTTTACCGCCTTCATAGTATCTCTCGGGGCTGTAAATATCACCACACAAAACGATAAATTAAAAATATAACGCAAAGAGGGTTGAAAATAACAACCCACTCTTGACCGCCGCCACTGGAGAATGCGAGTAGGTACCTATTGAAGATTAAACGAATTTAATATAAAAATGTGATTTTTTTCTTTTTATTTAAGGCAATCATTCGAATTGGGGATGTTTTTTTTGTTAAAATCGTATCGGAGTGGGTCGTGGCCTACGCTATACTCGTCACTAGCAAATCACTCCACAGAGCATTAATATCTTCACAATTTTCATAAAATGAGTTTGTTAAATGATTTTTATTTAAATAAAGTTGCCATTCATAAGGCAATCGTAGTGCCAACCCTGACGTATGCAAGTGAGACCTGGACATGGCAGAAGTCGCACGAAAGCAGAATAAATGCAGTTGAAATGAGATCGCTTAGAAGAATTTGTAACAGAACGATGTATGATAGAGTTCGGAATGAAGATACAAGGAAAGAATGTAAGATAAAGAGAGATGTAATTAACAGAATGAAAGTTAACACATTGAGATGGTTTGGCCACTTGGGGAGAATGAACGAAGAACGCCTGACGAAGAAAATATACAAAGCTGACAGGAACGGAATAAGAGGTCGCGGGCGCCCAAGAAAAGGATGGCACGACCATGTAAACGATATTTTGAAAGATGGAAATGTAAGAAGCATGAACAACAGACGAACATGTATAAGACGATGTATGAATGTTGATGAGGCGATGAATGTGTGTCAAGATAGAAAAATGTGGCGTTCGGTTCTCTCTGCCTACCCCGTGAGGGACATGGCGTGATGGTATGTATGTATGTATGTATGTATATTTTATTCTGAAAACTTGATTATTCTTCAATGCCATTTGATGAAAGTTGAGTGAATTTTAGCGATTTGAAGTTTCCTGAGCTTGGGGTCACTTTGAAATTTGTTTATTTATTTATTTATTTACGGTATATAACAACCATTTACATAGAAAAGAACAAAAAATAATGTAAAAAACATATCAAAAACACATCATCTAAGTGCATAAAAAATTTAAAAAAATCAAGTACAAAGAATAAAAAATCAACCAAGAATGTTCAAAAGAATGACTAATATACAAATACATAGTATAGTAATAAAACAAAAATAAATAAAGTATTACAAAAAACAAAGTGTATGAAAAGAATAAAACAAAAAAATTAAAAATAAATTATGAAAGTTCACAATAAGAAAGTTCATATACATACATATACACACATACAAAACATATCTATAGGTAATGAAAATTAAACATATTAAAAACAATTTTGATAATGGGAAAATAAAAAAAAAAATAAGAGAATCGACCAGAAACACAATAGAAATGGCTAGGAAAACAATACCGATCTCAGTTTCATTTTATAGGTGTACAAGCTCACATTGAGAACGTCAGCAACAAAGGCATACTCATTACCCAGACGATGGATTATGGGAAGTGGAGAATGTCTTTGAGCTTCGGTCCTCATTATATCGCTAAATATTTGACAGTTAAAAAAAATAATAATAACACATAAATAAGATAGTAAATAAATTAATGAAATTGATCTATATATTCAAGACATGTCGAAAAGTATTTCCGAAACCGATGATGAAGCAATTTTATTATGCATTTGTAAATTCAATTATATCATATGGTATAGTTGCCTATGGAGGAACATATAAAAACTATATAAAACCCCTGGAGGTCGCTCAGCGTGCAATTTTAAGGGTAATCTTAAATAAAAATTATGGCCATCCTACAAATGATTTATATGGTAACTCGAAAATTCTAGATATAAGACAATTATTTATTAAAAAAAATAATACTGTTCATGAAAAATAATATGAATAATTTTGAATACTTGGAACATAGAATAATGACACGAAATGTAGGTATATCAGGGATACTTATTGGGGAATAGAGTAAATACTCGGTATGGGCAAACACATTTTACCTTTGTGGGTCCTAAGATTTATAATAAACTACCAAATGACATCAGACAAAACACCAATATAAATGCTACTTTAAAAAAATAAATTCACCAGTGGCTTCTGAATCTGGGACGGGAGCAATCTGAACAGTTACTGACAATTCAAATGTAATTTTGTTTTAGTTATAGGTACATGCAAGAGAAAAATATATGGATTTGTACATAGGTACATACAGGAACATCACTGAATGGTACGATAAGCACACAATACTTAGTACATCGATTTATTTTTGTATGTAGTTTTTTGCTTTAATATTGTTGAATTTATTTATTATTATTCATATTTGTCTCTTTGATTTTGATTTTGTGATTTTGATTTGATTTTGCATTGATGATGTTTATAGGAGTCCTACAGTAATATATAATTTTGAAAAGAGAAAAGAAATAGAGATATATATGTGTATGAAGTAATGTAATATAATATAATGTAATATAATATATAAAATATTGTAAATTATAATGTAATATAGACCCCCCACACGGGTAGGTACTCGCCTACCTAACGGGGGACACTATAATGTTAATACATGTGTTATGTGTAATTGTTAATCAATGAATAAATAAATAAATAACTATTCAGATATCCTTCAAATCTGATGGGGTCTAAGCGATTATTAGATAATATACAAATTTGAAAAGAATCGAATGAGTACCTTCATACTTTAGTCTACAATCGATAAAGAAGAATAAACACGCTGTACATAGTACAAAGAACATAGTACACAGCACACATAGATACATTGTGATAAAACTTTCAGAATACAATCTCAGCATGATACTAGCTGATAATCTGCGATAAAAAAATAGCTTTAAAAAAAGCGAAATCATAACTCCCCACTATATCCCCTTGGGTTAGTGAGGAGTAAAATGATCACGTCGAATTGACAACCTTCTCCGTTTTTAGAAAAACTGATCATAGCATTGAATATTCATGAATTATTTTTGATAGGTACAACTAAATATAGTTTTGAAACTGGTGCGAACAAATAAATAAAATAAATAAAACAGGAAATCGGTTATTGGAAAGTAGGTAGGTACATAAAACAACAACTATTACAGGTAACAATAATAATTGTTGTCGAAAACTTAGGTGTTTCGGGGATAATTGGATTTTTAATTGGTTATGTCGGACCCCTTTATCTAATACAGAAATAATATGACATATGGCTGTGATATTCTATTGTCTGGTTGCTCTTGAAGTTGAGGGTTCGGTTATTATAATTTGATAAGGATTGATTGTATCAATAGTGAGATCTACACTAACAACCTGTTCTATCGGCGTTCTATCCACGCTTGTTAAATGACAAATAACTTGTGTTAGCTGTTATTTTATGATGTCCGTTATTTTTTGAGAGTTCACGAAGACCCCTGTTAAAAAAATCCCTGCGCGAAATAACAAGCACGCGATTGTTTTAGAGCAAACCTGAAGGATAGCCGCAGCAACGATAAGATAGCCAGACTGAATCAGTAGCGAAATTGCTTACAGAAGCCGAAAATCTTTGCTTGCCTATTTTTTTTTATTAGTTATACATAATATAAACATTTATTTATTTATTTAGAGGACTACATAAAATATTCGATTTGATTTGGGAACCATGTGATTCATATTAATTACACCAACATAGTTGCGTCAGAGATTGGATTTATGACAGGTATTATGGCGGACATTGGGATCTGGTTGATCTTTTTTGTGTGGGCCTATATGTTTGTTGAGGTAATGATTATGATTGCAGAAAGTTGAGATTGCGTACATATTTAGTGTGGAACGTGGACAATCACCTGGTTCATATTTAAATATAATTGTCAATAAAAATTGTAAACTGCTAGCCCTAGAACAGGATTTCCTATTTGGGCAGCAGTAATCTACCTACTTATTGTTGTCATTATAAATATGTTGTGATAAAAGGTAAATAAATATAATAAATCATATAAAATAAAGACGATTTGATTAATATTAAATCCAATTACAGGTTGTTGCTGAAGTTATTGTAGTATGTTAAGATACATTAGGAATAGTTACATATTATGGTGATATATTGTGTGAATGATGTGTGAAATTGCATATAAATATAAATGTGTGCAGTATATTAAGATAACAGATAAATAATACAAAAATTAAAATTAATATTGTTTTTTTTCCAAAAAGTACTGTCCCAATAAAGCTTAAAAACTTGTGTTTAGGACGGGCGTAAATTACATACATTTTACGTATTGCATACATTTTATTCACACATTATTATTATACGTACATATCGAGAATTACTCAATAAATTGTAAATTAAATTTAACTTTATTTATACTATGAACATTAAGTTAAGAAAATCAAGACCTAATTAATATTTTTTGTCTGTTTTATTGAAATCATACTACAAGATTAACAATTGAACCGTATGTAGTTATGATGCTTGACAGGGCCACAAATGTGAATATTATTTTGGCACGTGATTGAACAACGATGCTAAAATACATTAAATTTTCGACATTTCCCAATTCCTTTCGGGGTTTGCCTAGACCGTAGGTTCTAGGCACGCCCCTGACACTGATTGTGTGCATTGGGGATTTGCAACCTGGAAGAGGACAGATCTTAAGAATTTCAGAAATTAAGAATTTGTCATGCGTAACATTTGAGGGGTTACGCATGACAAATTCTTAATTTTTTTAAATTTATTTTCATTAAAGTTTTACATAATAATTATTGGGATCTCACTTGCCTAAAGGATATCAGTAAGTTTCCCATACAAAAAGGTCAAGTACATATTACATTCCTTAAGTTACAGTATTAAAATTATAAGAAATGATATGTACGATTACATGAAAATTCATCGAAAAACAATTGTTCGAATGCGCAATTGTACGAATAACAATTTTTCGAAAATCAGTTATCAGAATGACAATTGTCCGAAAGCAAATTATTCGAACTAACATTTGTTGGAAAACCAATTAACCGAATTTAATATATTTATGTGTCATTATGTTGCCTCCTTTGACATATTTGTTGCCAGTAAAATATATTCGATGAAGACTATTATTTATTGTTGTATTATTGTTGGGTACGTATGCTTGCACATTTTTAATAACTGATGTTTGACAGCGCGGGATAGCCTAGTTTGTACACCAGTTTATGTTTATCTAGTATTAACACCAATTTAGTTATTTTATTTTAATATCATAGTTACTTTTTTTAAATATATAATGCAACTGGCTCACGCCAGTCGCAATTATAACTACAAACAAACCTAACCAACCTATTTTTACCAAAGTTTTGTAGGTTTAGGTTTCAAAAAATAGGTGTACATCCTAGGATATCTGACAGCGCGGTGCGTCGCCATGTTGTTTATTCCATAGATTTTTATTAAACATAATATACTATGTAGATGTAGTAACTACTCCGTGCAAAAAGTGAGTCATTTGTTTTCGATTCATACAAAATTTGCTAACTACGACATCTAGTATATTATAATAAAAATCTATGGTTTATTCCTCTCACAATACTACCAACATGACGTCATAAAAATTCGAACAATTGTAAATTCTGATAATTGTGTGTTCGGAAAATTGTTTTTCGAAAAAATGTAATTCGAATAATTGCCATTCGTAAAATTGATTTTCGTAAAATTGAGCATTCGAATAATTGTTTTTCGAATAATTTTCCTGTCACTGATATGTACATGTTTTTGATTTAATTACCTACTACTTGCAAATGAGCCAAATGTTTTTAATTACCTTCTATAATATTTTTTTTAAATATAGTTTTAACTGAGGATATTTTATCAAGTTTATCCATACCACTTGGAAAGATGTTAAATATTTTCTTTATGCTTACTTTCAGTGTCCTTTCACCGTAATATTTTGAAAATCACATTTTTTTTATATGATGCGTTCTAATCTCGCCTTAATCTCAAAAATATAAAAAAATCTGTACTCGAGCACAATTAATCTAAATATGACACACAATTAATCTAAACATGTTATAAATTTGTGTTTCAGTGTTTATAGTTTGGTACGTATTCTTCAATTATACATACAATAATACCATAGGTATCGACAGTTGGATCTCATGTGTTAAATACAACTAGTTTTTCAATGTTGCCATATTAAAAAAAATGTGATTATTATCGAATCGCCCGTGACCGAGCAATAAATAAAAATACAACCATGAACAATCGATAAATAAAAAAATAAAAACTAAATCAAATATCCCCTTTATTTCACATTATAATAAAAGTGATTTGGCTGAGAACAATACAATACTAATCAAGGATGTAGAAATTAGTTTGGGATATAACAGTTTTTGGGGTCATGGCGTACCCCGCTACCACAGCGGTCACGTCATACATAATACATCACTGCGTACCACGCTGTGGCCATATTAAATTTAGTGCTGGTAGTACCGAGCTATAGTGCCATGGGTGCATTTGACACCTGTCCAATAACAATTGGCAGATTGGAGATATGATATTGTGTAACAGGGACATGATTTTTTTTTAATTGATTTTTTTTTGTTTACCAATTTCGGATGAGCCGGCATAGTTGACATTTAAAGAGATGATTTAAACATAAAAAATAAAATAGTGTTGAAAATCCTACAAATAGGTAAAAAAAATTTTTTTTTTTTTTTATTAAATTCACAATACTTATACAACATATGAAACAATCAAACAATATATTAAAGATGCACAGCAAGAAAAAACATATTTCCCTGCAAGCAATCGTGTGTAAAGGAGACGATTTAATACAAAAGATCCAAAATATTATATACAGGGTGTCCCATAAGTCAACGTATTCCTTTTAAGGGCTGTTATACCAACTCATGACTCGCCACTCTCGCCAGAATATGACCTTAGTAAAAGTGCCTTAGTTTTCGAGATATTGCCACTTTTACAAAGTGCCCGAAAATCTCCGCACTCGAAAAACAAATCTAAGTCGGAGATTTTCGGGCACTAAACCTATAACCTAACCAAACCTAACCTAACCAAACCAAGTAAACCTAACCAAAAAATTAACGGGAATAATGGGAATTCACATCATATTTTTATTTTTGTACACACTATTATTTTGCTGCCGTATTTTACTACAAACCTAGGTTTAGGAAGCCTTTAATGATAAAACGACTTGCGTGAACGAGATGTTTTATAAATTGAATGGAAATTGGTTGCAGGAAAAAAAATATCAACACCTTTGCCGATTGAGGTTAGGATTAAGTTTATGATGTATTCGGATTTGCCATATGGCATTTGATCACATTTTTCAAATAAGTTTTATTAGATATGTCAATATAGTGGGTCAACTGTGTACCCAGTTAACACATACACGTTTTGCACAGCAATACTACACTTACAATATGGGGTGGTGTGGTTCAACCAACTTGAAACAGATTTGAGACTGGCAATTGAATATAATGGATGTAAAAGAAAAATAAAGAATAAATAAAACTTATTATTTGACTGATAAGTAAATTATATATACTTATTTTTGTATAGATAATAATTATGTATACAGGGTGTCCCATAAGTCAGCGTATTCCTTTTAAGGGCTGTTATACCAACTCATGACTCGCCAGAATATGCAAATATGACCTTAGTAAAAGTGCCTTAGTTTTCGAGATATTGCCACTTTTACAAAGTGCCCGAAAATCTCCGCCTTAGATTTGTTTTTCGAGTGGATTTTTCTTTTACATCCATTATATACAATTGCCAGTCTCAAATCTGTTTCAAGTTGGTTGAACCACACCACCCCATATTGTAAGTGTAGTAGTGCTGTGCAAAACGTGTATGTGTTAACGGGGTACACAGTTGACCCACTATATTGACATATCTAATAAAACTTATTTGAAAAATGTGATCAAATGCCATATGGCAAATCCGAATACATGATAAACTTAATCCTGACCTCAATCGGCAAAGGTGTTGATATTTTTTTTCCTGCAACCAATTTCCATTCAATTTATAAAACATCTCGCTCACGCGAGTAGTTTTATCATTAAAGGCTTCCTAAACCTAGGTTTGTAGTAAAATACGGCAGCAAAATAAAAGTGTGTACAAAAATAAAAATATGATGTGAATTCCCATTATTCCCGTTAATTTTTTGGTTAGGTTTACTTTAGTCTATAGGTAATGATAATAGCGTCTCGCGTTAGCGACTAACTAAATATCATTAAAGACTAACAAAATAGTGTGATATAATCATATACACTAACAATTATCATTATATCACACTATTTCCCATAGAAAAGTTACAAAGGAAAAATAGACATTGTAGGATATGTTGTGATAGTATGAATGAATGAATGATAAATGCATAAATTATTTTGTGATGTGGATAATGTGTGTATGAGTGATATGTTACTTTTATTTGTTATATATTATAATTATTGTTAATATGAAACTTTAAATCACAAATTTGCTATCTGGCGTCCTATATAAATATTTTAAATTATGTAAAAACTGAGTATCCTTTAGCTATAAAATATTGTACAAGGATGTAATAAATGATTAAAAAATGTGGAAAAATTTAATGAAAAAGTATAATAACAAAATAAGCGGTGGACAGCCCTGACAGTTTCAACGAAAATAATTATAATTGAAGGCAATAAAAAAAATCAGATACATTATATTATGTCACAATAGTGAATGATAAAAAATACATAATAATTTAGATAATTGGTTGCAAAATGGAGATTATAATCTAGCGGGAGAAGTCGGCACGCGAGTTCAAATCAAAAGTTTTTTTTTTTTTGAAATTGGGGTCGGGAAACGTTCAAAACGCAACATGGGACAAAAATTAACGAATCGTTATTGCATTAAAAAAAATGAACACAGATCGTTAAAAGTATATAATTTTCACTTTACCCGAAATATTAAATTGTTGTCTTTGTATTTAAAAACTAAATTATTTTAAAAAAATACATTGTTCAGTTCTATGTTCTTTGAGACGTTTTGGAGTCATTGCTCCTAGAACATTCAATAAACTCGACAAATGAAATTAAAGAAACTAAATATTCAAGAAAAAGACGTTCCGTTAAAACCAAAATAACGGAATGGCTCTTAGGCTCGTATTATAGGAGTTATTTGAGAAAAATTTAAGAAAAAGGTAAGGTCTCGTACTGTGAGAATACTGCTTAACGGGACCTCAACTTTTCTTTACATTATTCTTAAATAACTCCCGTTATACGATCTTAAGTATCAAGGATCACTGAAAATGGACAACGCGGTAAGGAATCATCCACTGATCTTCATGAAAATTATCAAATTGACGAGTTTGAAGATTTACTGATAAATTCGAACATCAGATCTTGACCAAATTTATATGACCCCACCCCTGAGGTGCCCACTGAAATGGAGAACGCAGTAAGGAATCATCCACTGATCTGCATGAAAATCATCAAATTGAAGAGTTTGATTATCTCTCATAAGTTCGATCATCAGATCTTGACCAAATTTATATATGGAAACTGTGGTAAGGAATTCAGGTATTTGAATAATTATTATTTCTTAGTGTATTCAATTCGATGATTTTCGAGACAAGACAACGATAACTCTCAAAATTCAAATAAGTTTAACTAATCGGTCCAATTTCTGTAAATATCCGCTAATGATAGTGTTTTTAAGAGGGAAGATGTCCGTTTAAGAGTTGGACTGTGGGCAGTCGTAGACCAATCCAGGTTTGTGGAAGACTGATAAGCATTTAACACGAAATCTGTTAAAAAGAGCCTTGCCAGGCGGAACGATTGTGCTGTAAAAAGGAATAGATTTGTGTAGAACATTAAACATAGACGCATACTTTCACGCCATGACACTCACGGGGTATGCAGAGGGAACTCAACGCCACATTTTGTTTAGCTTGACACACATTCATAGCCTCGTCAACATTCTCAAATCGTCTCATACATTTTTGTCTGTTGTTCATTTGGGGGTACCTATATGTTAATTTAATTTATTTAATCATCATCAGCAATGGCGCTACAGCCCGGTGCGAGCCTTGGCCTCTTAAAGAAACTGCCTCCATCCCGCCCTGTCGACAGCAAGTCTCCTCCAATTTGTCTGTCCGAATTTTTTTTGTCCAATTTATTTGATCAGAAGGGATTATATTGCAATGGTGCGTGTTCAAAAGGATTCTATTTTATTTAAAACATACACCTCCAAGTATATTGCTTATGTCAGTTAATTAAATAATTGATAATACATAATTTGTGGTGATGAAGGGTTTCAATCAAAGAACTACTTACATGATCAACACTGGTTTATTCGAAACAAATGAAATTACAATATAAGTAATAACTTAATTAATTTGTGATGTCGTGGGTCGGAACTAATAGATAAAG